>OY804599.1:42106017-42446017 GCA_963680895.1 Fragum sueziense
TTATTTTCATAACAAATTGTGAACGGTGTAGACTTGGTATGTTGTATAGGGCGAACCAGCTCTAACAGCTAGCAGATCATATGCAGCTCTGATTTATCTCCCTCAAATACATGTACTTTGGTATTAGAAAACCCAGTTGATGAAAACGCCGCCATCCTCAAAGTACACGAAAACAAAATTTTAAGGAAATATGCCGTATTCTCTTTTCTTCACTCACCTAAGCCTAAAACAGTTCCATGTACGTTTAATTTAATTTTCGGAAGACATTTTTTTTTGTTATTGAATCAACTTCTGACGGATATGATAATCACAAGAATGCCATCACAAAATATGAAACAAGACATGCAGTAAACGTCATTTTCGAACAATGTTTACTGACTTACCTTTAGATGTGGGTGCAATGGCCAGTTTCTTGTTCATCCGTTCATTTGATTTGTAAATTCGAAATTTCGGCTCTGGCTTTGAATTTTTCTTTGTAACTGGTTTTAATTGGTTATTACAATCAATTCTTGTAATTAATGAAATGATTTCAACTCATGGAGTATGATAATTATTGATCGACATGTATCTTGTTTTCAACTTGACCCCTCTCCGATTTTACCCTAAAAAAAGATTCCATCAACAAAACATAAATTATAAATAACAAAACATAAATTATAAATTTGTTTTATAAACATTTTGGCAATTTTTTCGTCTTGTTCGACTTAAAGTAATCAAGTCTTGAAAACAGAATTACGGAACTGCAAAATTTATTTTGGCATTTTCAGACGTAATTAACCTCTTCTTCAGGACTGACAATTTTCTGACCAAGATTTTTTGGGCCCACTCATAAAATGTAACCACTTGCAATGAAAAAGACAATATCATATTCGCCAAAACCGTTTTACTATTGGAGTAAAACGCCTTGAAGTACTTCCAAGAGAGTAGAACTTACACACATCCATAAATAAATGAAATGAAATGTTTTCCATCGGGAACCGACCTTCCTTGACCATCTTTTGAAAAGATAACCAATTACCAAGTTGATCAATGCTTCTCAATGACTTAATCACATCTAGGAACAAACTGTTCATTTCAGCCCTTATTTCCATGTCTCGCGAGTCCCTATCCGTATCATTTGTTTCAGCACGTCCAATGGAAATATCAGTAATTAAGGTTGGAGCTTTTTGAACGACTTTATGGGGTGTTGAACTTCGTATTTGTTTATGTACAGGACTCATGCATACAAAATCGGAGATATCATCGATAGAAAATTTGTTAATTCCAAAATCCTGATTTTCTACGTTGATGATGTCTATCTTGTGTATTCTATGCTCGCAAATGGGGGTGATGTCGTAGTCTGACTGCTTGATAATATCCGGAATTATACTAAAGTTCAGAGTTTCCAAACCTTTTTGGCCTGTCTGATCATTGATCTACCCCCTGCGCACTTTTAATATCTGGCTGGAATGGTCCTGTTCGGAATGCTTCACAACCTTTTCGAAACTTCATTCGAAATGACAGTAGTAACAAGTGAACGGCATGGAACTGAAAATGAAAGAAAAAAAATAAAACAGACGCCGGCAGATTCTTGGTATTTTCTACTTTTTACCCTTACGGAATTGCTTTGACAAATAGCGAAGAAACTAGATTCTTTCTCTATTCTGATTAAAGTATATTTTGTAGACATATTGTCACCTTCTTTACTGCAAAGCATTTACAAGTCAGTCACATATTAACATAATTGATAAATTTCGGTAGTAATTGTTAAACGAGATTCCCAGGCATGAAAACGTTATCATTAAACGTTACAATATTAACATTCAGAAATAATAAGTTCTGTATTGCTTCAAGTCTACACCGTTCACAATAACATTATGTCTACACCGTTCACAATTTGTTATGAAAATAATAACTACACCGTACAGATAACAGAAACTGCACCGTTGTGTCTGCATATTTTCACTGTGACTACACCGTTGTTTGGCCATCTAGTAAACACGGTATTTGTGGTCACTCTGGACATTTTTGTGTAAAATAACGGTAACCATAGAAAAGAGCATGTTAAAAACATCCAAGTTAGAGCAATAGTTTGTTCCCTAGTTCGCTATTTACTATGTAATCATCCTTAAAAGGCCAACTTTCTCGCTTCGAAAAAAGTTTTCCGTGTAGGGCTGTCTTTGCACTACGACCAAAGACGATAGGACAACACTGGTACTTGGCTATATAGCACCGTGAATAGGTATACATTTCTCCTGTACGATGATATCAGTATCAAGACAAGATACGGCCATTTAAGGAAATTATCGACGAAAAACTAAGACACCTACCTCTCATGTTGTATCGTTGTCGCCATCTTTGTATGACTGCACAAACCTAACGGACAGCTTACAACACAGTGGACCAGTAAATATCTTAATTGGCATTCGTAGACCTAATTTGTCCATCTATTTGTTCCCTGTTGATAGATTTGAAATATTGACTTGAGTATCAATGGGGGAAATTAAAGGCATAGAAAACGTCTGTGCCCAACATGTTTTTCATTTTCCCTCGCCCTCATTTCCTTAATCAGTTCTGTTGGTGAATTGTATACGATTTATTGCCTGCAACAATTGTTGTCTGCGTTTCTGTAAATATCATTAACCACAGGTGATGTTTAAGAAGTTTGATTCTTTTTATTATCAAATGTAAACAGAAGTGATGAAATCACATTGAAACGCACATTAAAATCATTTCAATTTTAATTTCAGCAAATATAACTAATATTTCACGACCAGTTTATTATTGACTGTGCAATTTCTAAAACATGAAACGAATGGAAAGAAGACATGTGTGGTCCATCAAAGAATTGCAACATCCCCAAAATAACGACGGGGAACCGCGTGGCACGACAATTTCTATACTGTTCAATAATGCTATTAAAATGTGACAGATTTGAATGTTTTTCTTGAATCAGAGAATGCAGAAAAAACGCGAGAAACTTGCTTGGTGTAGTGGATAGTTCAAACAACACTTGAAAGGAAAGTTATTGGCTAGCAAAAAAAAAATGATATGAAATACATGTAACTTTTATATCAGTTGACTTTTCACAAGATCCTTCCCACTCAACAGATCCCTGACATTTATACACATTTTCTGCTTCATAGGCCCTACCATATTTTTGTTGTTTTGTCACGCAGTGAAAATGAAAATCACGGTGGTAAATAGACAAAAAGAAGCCATTGTTCCTAGAATTTTACCCTTTTCTGATTAAGCATTTTGACATGCAAACTTTGATTGATTCACATTTAATTTTTTTCGACCGTAACGACCAACCATTAAAGGCATATATAGTTCGAACTTCGTTTGTCTCGAAATAGATTCACTTCGAGATAACGATTATATGCATCAGGTGAATATGACCCGTTACGCTGAAAGAGACCTTCTTGGAAGTGTGAAAAGTTTTATGCAATTTTCTGGATTTAGATTGTTCTTACCATCTAACTACAGTCGACACTCGTTATGTCGACATCGGATAAGTCGAAATTTCGCTTAAGTCGAAGTTCAAATCTGGTCCCGTCTTCATCTATTGACATATTTTTTTTCAAAACAAAATAATTTCGAACTGAATAATTTTTATATAGCCATTGAAATATTGTAGGAAAAGGATAGAAATTGCTCGACACGAGCAATTTCTTTCCTTTTCATACTATATTTCAATAATATTCGTATTTGATAAGTTCAAAAACGGTCATATATCAAATATCTCGAAGCTTAATAAAATCGGATGAGTCGAACTCCGTATATGTCGAGGTATTTTAACGGCCCCTCCGACTTCGACACAACGAGTGTCGACTGTAAATGCATAATCTGGTTAACTCCTGGCAAGTATGATCTGTTCCTTGACATTTGGTTATATTGACTTCACAGAAGGTCCTTTTTAGCGTGACCGGTGACAGATCATAATTTTATTTGTCTTTTCTGAAGTATATTACAAGTATTTTTATAAATCCAGACAGTAAATTATACTAAACCAAAAAAGAAACTTTCGAGAACTTTGAATTTAGATATCCCTTACGAACACGCGAATTTCATGTTGAATAAACATTTCGGACTTATACATGGATTACCTGACCGATTTTGAAAGCAAAACAAGTTTTAAAGCTACCACACGAAAGTTCTCGTATGCACATACATCTAAGAAATACCATTGAACAAATGGCACATACTTTGCGAAAGTTTCTTTCTTTGGTTCAGTATACAAACCGGGTTATGTAAATACAAATGAATGTTTTAATACTATCATAAATACGTTGAAATGCTCGAAATTGGCGTCCCGGATTTTAACTGTGTACCCCTTTTCCAGAGAGCTAAACTCATCTTATCAAATTTTCAAAATGCATAAGCTGCGGAAAATAAAATCAAAGATAATAGACAAATAAATAATAACTATGTGGTAAAAATTTCAAGCCACCAATATAGATCCTGATCAGAATGCACTTTGTCCGAGAGAGATCTGAAACACGGTAGTCTTGAATACCTTAACCCATTCCCACACAGGGACGCTTTTTGACACCCACCAAGAAAAATGCTTGGGAAAAACATTGTGGTAAATGAAGAAATTGCGTGTAACAAGCAATTTCTTCATTTTCCACTATGTTTTCTCTCCTAAAAATACCAAGATTTTAAAAATTTCATCAACTTTAGATTGTCGTCTGCAGCACTTTTCAAATTGGAACAGTCCCTAATTATGTCGTCTGGCAACGAATTAAAGGCCCCATTACCAGATCCCGGCTCTTTATTTTATTTTACTTTCGAGACAATCATGGATCAAGATCAGTCTGCATATACGCACAATCTCACCAAGCTTCGTGTTGTTCTGTACAACTGCTGGGCCGCGGCCTTAGCGCAGTTGGTAGCGCATCTGCCTTTCATTCGAGAGGTCCCGAATTCGATACCCGGCCGCGAAAAATACCCTTTCTGACAAAATTGTCACCCATCAATGGGTTTGAAATCGTTAACCTAAGTGGGCGAGCAGCTGGAGGCTCGATAAGGGTGTTGTGGTAGTACTGGTTTGAAAAACAACAGGAATCCATGGGTATGCGCTCCAGCTGCCGCGATATGACCCTGGCAGTTGAAAACGGCGTAAAACCCCAATAAACTCAAACTGTACAACTGCTGCAGGCGATGAAGCATTGCTGAGAAAACAGCACGAATACAGAATAAACTGTGCATGCTTTTCTGGATCCATGCTGAGCATAACCCTTCTCCACCAACACGTCTTTGGACCAATCCAAATTGTAAGGAGTCACAAATACAGCGTTACTTCTTTAGTTGGCAGTTATTAAATATTGCAACTTTATTACATAACGCGTTGTACATAATTCTATTACATTTCATGTCACCGCAACGCGTTTTGTTATACTTATTACATTTTGAAGGTTTATTACAAAACGCGTTGTAACAGGCCTTTCCATCGTGGAAAGAATAAGAGACAAAAAAGAAAAAAAATGCCGGGTTAAACCCTTTCCCAAACAAGACCTGGTTTAGGATTGGGAAAACATTAAGGCAAAAGAAGAAACTGCTGAAAACCAGCAGTTTCTTCTTTTGTCTCAGTGTTTTCCATGCTATATCATACATAAATTTAATCATAATCAACATACATTTTGCTGTCTTCAGCAGCTTTTGAATTGGACCACCTGAAATTTCGTCGTTCGGCATTTCCCCTTTTCCCTCTATGGTTTCCAAACCCTGTCTGATCGGTGACGCGAGAACCAGGAATTATATGGGAAAAAGCATGTTCGCTAGCTAACACTGAACCCAACCAGTAGTACGTTACGTACGAAGAAACGACATGACGTAACGCAGTTGACACTCGCCCCATTTTCTCGTGAATATGCGGAAGATCTTAACCCTTTCTCTATTGGCAAGCCTTTGGGGTTATCCTATTTGGAAGTTACTGCAGACAACAAAAATGGATGGCATTTTTGACAAAATTTGTACAATAAAGCACAGAAAATATTGAGGCGAAAGGAGAACATGCTGATTATCAGCATGTTCTTCTTTTGTCTCAATGTTTTCCAAAGCTTGTTATACTTGGGACGTCATAACGGTCTCATTTGGGAAATGGTTAAATACAATAGGGCCCCTTTTCCTATATTCTTTTCCAATTGTAAATTATCACAAAACTTACTAGCAATTCAAATTGTCATATGTCATTATATCGCCAGTTACTGTCAGTTCAGTTGGACTTTAAAAACTTTGCGGTAGGCTTCCTATTCAGATACATTTTATTATATGGTTTATGATTAATAATATGCTAGTAAAGGTTACCCATCCATCATTAGATATCAAACACTTCGCAACTCCCCTGATAGACTTGGCTTTGAAAAACAGGCAAAAGAAGAAAATGCTGATACTGAAGTACTTTTTCTTTTGCGTCGATATTTTCAGTGCTATACTATGGAAGCACATTTGTGCCACAACTTAACCACTCAATATAACGTGAAAATAATGTAGGATTTCTCAAAAAAAAATTTTTTTTCGCGAAAACAGATAAATTTTCACGATTTTTTTTTATCTTAACACGAATTCATTCCTGTTAATGCTCTAAACTGCCACAACATTAAGATAAAGTTTTCATGAAAATAATGGGGGATTTCACGAAAACAGATTTCTTTTCTCGAAAACAGATAACTTTTTCATGAAAATATTAGAGGATTTCAAAAACAATAGGGCACCTCCTTGGGTCAAGGGCAACAACTGTGTGAAGTATGATGATCCTAAGTCAACCGCGGTTCTCGAGTTAGAGCACGGAAACGGATTTTTTCGGATTTTTAACAAAGTCCGATTGTGACCTTGACCTTTGACCTTTTTGACCCAAAAACAATAGGGCACCTCCTTGGGTCAAGGGCAACAACTGTGTGAAGTTTGATGATCCTAGGTCAACCATTTCTTTAGTTAGAGCACCGAAACGAAAAAGTCTACGGACGGATGGACGGACGGACGGATGGACGGACGAATGGACAGACAGACAGACATGGTGAAACCAGTATACCCCCCTCTACTTCGTAGGTGGGGGTATAACAAGACCGGGTTTTGACGTCCCTAACAGAAAGGGCTTCGGAAAACATTGAGGCAAAACAAGAAAATGCTGATAATCAGCATTTTCTCCTTTTGCCTCGATATTTTCCATGGTATATTATACACAAGTTCAACCTTTATTAATACCAGTTTTGTCATCTCCAGCAGCTTTCAAATTGGACTGGTTGGTCTATTTGGGCTGTTTGGGAAAGGGTTAACCCATTACCAAACGGCAAAATTTTAGGGTGGTCCAAATTCAGAGATGTTGCAGACGACAATTTCAAGTGAATGAAGTTTTGCATTATTTGGTCTTTTGTGGTAGAAAACATTGTAGGAAATGAAGAAATTGCTACTCACAAGCAATTTCTTCATTTTCCATGATGTTTTTCAAAGACAGTATCTTATTGGGAGTCAAAAAGAGTCTCTGTGTGGTAATGGGTTAAGAGGAATTCCAGAGACCATTGTTTTCTCCTTTTCTCTTGATGTTTTGATTCCCACATATTGACGCACAAGATTAAGGCTTTGGAAAACATTGTGACAATTTCTTCATTTCCCAATGTTTTCTGACCAGAAAGACCATAAAAATCAATGCTGAAACAATATTACAAATTCACAATTAGATTTTAGCTGTTTAAATAATCAAAGCAGATGGAAGCAGAGATCTATTTTTAGATATTTGGCATCTTTCGCGAA
This sequence comes from Fragum sueziense, assembly GCA_963680895.1. Classification (NCBI taxonomy): domain Eukaryota; kingdom Metazoa; phylum Mollusca; class Bivalvia; order Cardiida; family Cardiidae; genus Fragum; species Fragum sueziense. Next base: position 42,113,752 of record OY804599.1, read on the forward strand.
ATTTTAAGTTTTCTTGAAAAGTTATCTGAAAAGAATATTATTTTATCTTTAAGTTTTGGCAGTTTAGAGCACTAACAGGAATAAATTCGTGTTAAGATAATTGGTTTTTTTTTCATGAAAATTTATCTGTTTTCGCGAAAAAGTTTTTTTTGCGAAATCCTCCATTATTTCACGTTATATTAAGTGATTAAGTTGTGGCACAAATATGCTTCCATACTACATGTATACTGTACTAAATCTAAACGCAAATTCTGATTTTATCAACTTTCATTTTGTCGTTTGTAGCAGCGTCCTTAATAGAAAGGGCATTAAAACAGAGACAAAAGAGGAAAATGCTGATGCTGAAGTATTTCTAGAGTGATAGAGATTCTTGTGGTTCGGATTAACCCATTCCCACACATTGGTGCTTTTTGACACCCTTCAGGATAAAGGCTTTGGAAATTTTTGTGGAAAATGAAGAAATTGTTTGTGACACCCAATTTCTTCATTTCCCAAAACGCTCTCTACCAAAAAAGTCATAGGCCTAAAATTGAAAAAAAAAAATAAATAAATAAATAAATATATAAATAAATAAAAATCATCACATTGAAAACGTCGTTTGCATTTTTTTCAATTTGGACTATCTTTAATTTCTACCGTTTGGTAATGGGTTATATGTTGAATTTGCACTGGTGCGAGAAATACAAGGTCCATGGTTAGGTTCACCAGCCGTGGCAATTTGACTGGAAATTGTTTATTATGCGGCGTTAGACTTCATTAAATAAATCAACAGTCTAAGTACTTGGTGCTTGAGAAAGGATTTAAACCCTTTATAAAATAAGACCTGGTTTTGAAGTTCTTAATAGAAAGGGCTTGTGAAAACATCGAGGCAAAAGAAGAAAGAACTGATAATCACTACTTTCTCCTTTTGCCTCAATATTTTCCAAGCTACATTGTACACTAAATCCTATCATATCAACACCAATTCTGTCGTCTATAGCAGCTTTTAAAATGGAAAAGTTCAATATCTGTTGTTTGGGAAAGGGTTTAAGCCCTATGTAAATAAGTGGACAGGGGTAATATTACAACAAAATATACATAGGTTTTATGGGCATCTATTGTTATTCTTCTGAACCCTCCTTTGTCCTAAATGTTTGCATTATTTTACTTTTAGTGGAGAAAGAAAGTCTATGTTAATGGTAAAGTTGGATTAGAATTAACACGGTAAGTCAGACTAAATTAGACGCATATTGGTTGGAAAAATTAGACGTGTGATATAATATAAAAGTTGCCGATTTTATTAATTTGTTATCATAAAATTATTAAAGGAAAATTTGGAAAAAAGCATTCTTACCGAACCTCTTTGTTGAAAAATGTTAGGAAAATATATCATGTCAAAATCGCACGATTGCCCACATGAACTTACTTCGCAGAAATTAAATTATTTCATAAAAATGTGATTTTAATAAAAGACTAATGTTTAAAAATTGTCATATTATATATAATTGGCACAGACTGATGATCTATTTTTATGATTCGATACAACAAATTGTTGACAACGTTCAAAATGTCGTAAGTACAGCTCATTCAAGCTGCATTTATGCCATTTTCGAACGTAGCTAACTAAATGTTACAAAACAAGTGGATTTTCTACGCACATGTCATCTTTTAACTTAATGTACTTAATGTAGTTTATTTAAAATGAAATATCTGAGCCTATATCTGCATAAAGGGGTCTTAATAATATTTTAGAGGATTATGTTTCTAGGCCAATCTGTGGTTAAACGCTCATCCATACTGATATAACTGATGATTATATGCTATATACTTTTGATTTCATTTGACGTGGCACAGCTTTAATTTTTTTGCCAGAAATTGCATACTTCAGATTTTTTCTTAAATAGGTCAGTCATATTTTCGTATACCGTTACTAACCCTTTTATATCCGAACATTTCTTGGATAAGAGTAAGTGTCATGTCAAATGAAATCTGTAATTTCTTAAAATTGCTACGGGACAGGAAGAGGCTAAGAAAGAACAACACGGATCCTAGTCAGACAGTGGGTATACATAGTTAAAGGGACCTTTTCCAGATCCTGGATCGTTTATATTAGTAAATTACTAGATATACATGATCGATCAAGCAATATATGTTACAATTTTTATGGACCTACTTACATATAATTTATAGGGATTTGAAATCAGCGTGGATATCTAATAATATATCAAGTGTGCTGCTTTCTGTCAATTTTTATCACCCATCCCATATTTGAAAACAATTTGTATTTTTCATAAAAATAATTATTGGGAACGATAGCATTGCTTGATTTTAGTACAAGTTCAATATTTTGGCGATTTTTCGGTGACTGGTTAACTAATATTATATATTTGTCTTCATTACAGAAATTCAGCGATACCAAAACGATGTCACGTACAATGCCATTTGGACAAGAAGGAAGTAGTGTATAACCAGTATTGAGTCTACAGTTTATGAAGGACCTTAATTTAATACTTGCGCACTTTTAGTGGGGGTCGAGTACATATTCTATCGAGAGACGGGAATATTAGAGTGATTTTAGCCTGTGTTTATAGCCTATATTCTAATACAGGAATATTAGAGTGATTGTAGCCTGTATTTATAGCCTATATTCTAATACAGGAATATTAGAGTGATTGTAGCCTGTATTTATAGCCTATATTCTAATACAGGAATATTAGAGTGATTGTAGCCTGTGTTTATAGCCTATATTCTAATACAGGAATATTAGAGTGATTGTAGCCTGTATTTATAGCCTATATTCTAATACAGGAATATTAGAGTGATTGTAGCCTGTATTTATAGCCTATATTCTAATACAGGACGAGAATAAGACTCGTGAACGACTTTTATCAAACTCAAGTTCTATAGCAGGAATTTTCGATCCCAGGAACAAATTTTTGTACAACTAGTGACATAGCAAGAAAACAACAACAACAACAATAAAAGCAAAATAAAAGCCAAAAAAAAATGATGCGTATCCCAAGTCTTATTTTCATGTTCACGCTAACCATTCAAATATGCATGAATGGTACAGTTGCAAGTGTAAGCTATGACGTGGACAGTGTAGGTCAAGATCAAAACGAGAAAATGATATCTGTGAAATATTTTCAGCTTAGCACACAAGAAAAGTTATCGCTGTTTATGTCTGATGTCCTTCAAGTGAACATTAACTATTCCTTACCATGTTTACGTCAAGATGATTCGTATGACGTTGCTTTGACGTCAACTGACAAAACCGTATTTCAAATTTCCGGAAATACATCCACACGTGTATCATGTAGACATACAAACTCTATTATAAAAGTGAACAACTTTACTGTACCAGAAAAAGCATTGACTAAAGGCTACATTGAAAACTCACAAGGGAATATTGAACTTTCTATTCAAGGCAACCTCCTCGGTCTTGCATTTCTAAATATAACTACCAATCAGAACAGGTCTAATGACGTCGTAATTCAAGATCAGTTTCAGGTTTATGTGTTACGACCGATACGATTGGTTGACACAATATTTCGTGTTGTGGTTGTGATATTCTTCTTCATTCTGTTTATTGCTTTCGGATGTAAATTAGAGCTAGACGTTGTGAAGGAATGCCTAAAGAAGCCAATAGCACCAGGAATCGGACTCGCATGTCAATACTTGCTAATGCCACTGGTAAGTTTTAAGGTTTTCCGCCAATCATAAGATACCTTACACTTTGTGCAACTTCGGCGTCAACCGCATCTTCGCAAGCCAAGGGTGACATCTACGACGTAACGTCGTTTATGTATTTCTCCTTGGCGTATTTAGTCCGATTTTTCTTGGTCTCCTGGAAAGCGATTTCATTGGTTCCAGCGAGGTCTCGCTGGAACCAATCAGATTGTCGACTGATACATTTGTTATGAGTAACCAAATCATGACAACGGGCGGGAAAAAGCATTGCATTTGCAACTCAAAAAACGCGAAGATGGGCGTTTTTTCCTAAGAATTTCACTGCAATAGACAGGAATTCCCTAACTTTAATCGACAAATTATTATACTTTCGACAATTCGACCAAAAAGGCATTTAACTTTTACATAATCGGCATGACGTATGACGCGAAAGACAACGCGCTTTAATGACGTCATCAATAATGGACGTAAACAACCAGCAGAACAACCGCCAGGCGGCGCTTCGCGATTTCAAGAAAATCGGACTAAATCCGCCAAGGGTGAATACAAAAGTAGGTGGGTTCAACCTTGGCTAGCGAAGATGCGTCAACCGTGGCAACGGAGCGATTAGTTAGGTTGTCTGGATCCTTTAAATCCGTATACTCGACAAGGGCGGATCCAGGATTCCAAACCCAAGATTTTTTTCCAGGGGGGGGGGGTGTCCAAGCCGAAATTATGGCTTAAAATGTAGTAAATATGTAAGGTTACACTAAATCTATATGGTCAAAATTTAATTTTCGGCTTATGCCAGGGGGGCCCGGACACCACCCACCCCCCCCGACCCCCTCTAAATCCGCCCATGCTCGATACCATCGTCAATTTACATTGTCATGAAAAAAGCCGAAGATAGGGGCAAAACTGCATGAATGACAGGTGGGGTATGTTTAACATTTCACAAACAATACCCAGTTATGACGATATTTTTATTGAAAACATTGATGCGGAATTATTGGTGGACACAAACATGTTCAAAGTCTTTGAACCTGTATGTGTCCACCAATAATCAATTTAAAAATATTTTGAGAAGCACCTATGGCGAAAATGGCGTTTCCAAAAACGTCCGTACGATAGACATTGACCGATGAACAGTTAAAAAATAATCGTCTAAAGAATCTGGAACATTGTCCCTTAAAACTATCAAATGAAACTACAATAACAACAAAGGCCGAATGTTTTCGAAAAGAAAGCAATTCCACGACCCAATGGTTGCAAAAATGGTAAGTACTAAAACAATGTTCGTGTACGTTCAATGAGTTGGCAACAACCCCTATTAAGGATAACAACGCATTATTAGATACCAAACACTTTGTGCAACGGAAATTAACGAGAAATACCCTCGTCAGTTTCCGGGCATCATCCATGGCAACAGAAATTGACGAAGGATGCACTCGTCAATTTCCGTTTCTACGGATGACGCCCGAAGATGCACGAAATGCTTTGAAGTTAATGTAGTTTTGCAACCCTTAAAAATGGAACATCCAGCGCGTGAATGAGTGTGACCTTTACAAAGTAGATGATTTATTCAGATTAGTTTAGCCTATGATCCAGCTGTTTGCGAAATTATATCTCCGCGTGAGATTTTTGGACACTCTGGATTTGATAAATCATTTGAATTTAACACACCACCTTTCCATATGTTCGCACAACAGTTTTCAAAACAGGCTTCTGGATTGGTCCTTTCAAGTCTAAGAGTAATGCCGATGTAAGAAATATTTTGATACCTGTCAGTTTAATAAGAAAAAGAAAATAATTATGCTGAACTTTTATCGTAGGTTTTTCTAGCATGGAAAGTAATTGGCATTGAACGTAATATAGCTGATAAGAGTGAGATTCCGTGATTGGCACTGAAAGATGATGTCGACTGGTAGCAATAACATCTCGTCTTTATCATTTTCAGATAGGATATGGTGTTGCAAGGCTAATGCCAATCGAGGACAAATCCATACGGTTAGGAATATTTCTGTGTGGGGTATGCCCAGGAGGAGGGATAAGCAACATTTATACCTACCTGCTAGGCGGAGATGTTTCGCTGTCAGTCACGATGACGTTCATCAGTACTGTAGCCTCTATTGGTAAGTTTGTCAATGGGGCGGGACTTGTTATCCATGGGGCGGAGCTTGTTACTTATTATACTACCTTCCTAGTAACTTGAGATGTTTCTCTGTCAGTAACGAGGGCGCTGTTTTTAACAGTGTTATAGCTTCTTTGTTTGTTGTCCACGGAGAGGTGCTTGTTACTTATATACAACCTACTGGGCGGAAGTTCTAGATTGTCAATCGCAATGGCGCTCTTAACCCTTTCCCAAACGACATAATTTTAGGGTGATCCACTTCAAAAACTGCCACAAATGACAAAATGGGTGTTATTAAAGATAGAATTTGTGTAAAATATGGTACAGAAAATATTGAGACAAAAGGAGAAACTGCTGGTTATCAGCAGTTTCTTCTTTTGTTTCAATGTTTTCCCAAGCCTTTTCTATTAGGGACGTCAAAACCAGGTCTTGTTTGGGAGAGGGTTAAATAGTGCTACATTCACTATTGGCAAGTTAGCCTTTGGGACGATGCATATTATATATGGGACGGGACTTGTTCTTTACACAGAACATACTTGGCGGAGATGTTCACTGTCAATCACGATGCCATTTTTAGACCTGTGGCTTCTATTGGTAAGTTTGTCAATGGGGCGGGGCTTGTTTATAAATGAGCCGGGATCTGGAAAAACGTACCTTATAGCATTTTTCAGAATTGAGTTTGTTCAAGATCGGCCTGTTGTCAAATGGGGTCCAATATGCATCAATGCTGCTCTCTATAAGTTACAACAAGTCACGAAGAAGCTGTTGGAGAACAATATGGATCCTGGTCAGACTGTGCGTATGCACAGGCTGATCTGGATCTATGTTGGGCTCAAAAGCCTTAATGGACGTTTTTTCCAGATCATGGCTCATTAATAAATAAATTTCCTACGTAGTACATGTATTCACAAGGATAACACACTTTGACTTATATGATTCTTTTAGAAGGTTTTATAATAATAAGGATGTACAGTTCAAATAGTCACAAACGGAACCATGAAAGCAGAATGTGGCATTGCTTTTTTAGTCTGTATTTTCTGTGTAGCAAACTAGCAATTAAATCAATCAAGTCATATGGTTATGACATAATGATTAAAATATGTGTTAATCAATATGAATGAGAAAGCACGATAAAAATCTTTTTGCCAGCTTTCACCAATCATTTTTTAAATATCTTTTCAGGTTTCATGCCTCTATGGGTCTACACGCTTGGTCGGACGTTTATGGACGAAAAAATCAATCTTACTATTCCCTTCTTACCATTAATCCAGACCATCGCACTTGCAACCGTGCCAGTTCTCATTGGTGTACTCATTAAATACAAGTGCGAGAGAGTGGCGAAATTGATCATCAAGGTTCTCAAACCGGTGACCGTAGTTTTTGTGATTTTATTTTTCATTATAGGCATAATATCAAACATGTACTTATTCAAACTGTTCAAGCCTATGGATTTCCTCGCAGGTTGCTTACTGCCTTATATTGGCTTCATATTGGGCGGGGTTATTGCTGCTCTTTGTCGACAAAGCTGGACGCGCGTCAAGACAATCTCTCTAGAGGCGGGTATGCAGAATGTAGGCGTGGCTTTTATATTGTTGCTGTGGGCGTTCCCGCCTCCGCTTGGTGATATAGCGACATTAGCCCCTGCCGCGAATGGCATGATGACACCATTGCCCGGGCTTATAATAGCAATACCTTATAATATCTACAGGAAATACCATAAAAAGTATGACCCGGTTGAAACTGCTTATTCCGACAAACTTCAAAATGGTAATGTTAAAACACATCGTGATGCAGTTGAGGTTGAGAAACTTAGCTCCGTGTAATTGAACGATCCACATTGTTTAAAAAATGAAATATTATTAAAGATTATAGCCTTTCCAAACTTCGAAATATTATGTTATGTTTGTTTGTTTTCCGAGGACCTACTGCAAAAGCATGTCATAGTTGTATCTCCTTTTAACCCTTTCCCAACCGACTAAATTTTCTTTCGGTTGTTGAATTTGAAAGCTTCTTGAGAAGACAAAATTAATGTTAACATGGAAAGGATTTGTGTAACATATATAGAACAGAAAATAATGAGACAAAAGGAGAAACTGCTGGTTATCAGCAGTTTCTTCTTTTGTCTCAGTATTTTCCCAAACATTTTTCTATTAGGGACGTGAAAACAAGGTCTTGTTTGGGAAAGGGTTAATTAAGGTGTTCCACACATCACTAGATACCAGATACTTCATGCGACTTCGGGCATCATCCGTGACAACGGACATTGACCATAGTCAATTTCCATTACCACGAATAAGACACCAAGTTGCGCAGAGTGTTTTGTATCTAATGATGGACGGAATACCTTAACCCTTTCCCAAACGACAATTTTTTGGGTTGGTCCTATTCAAAGCTGCTGCAGATGACAATTATGGTGTTTATAAAGATAGAATTTGTGTAGAAAATATTGAGACAAAAGGAGAAACTGCTGGTTAACAGCAGTTTCTTCTTTTGTTTCAATGTTTTCCCATGTCTTTTCTATCAGGGACGTCAAAACCAGGTCTTGTTTGGGAAAGGGTTAATCAGACTGTGTATGTGCACAGGCTATTCATGATCCATTTTGGTATAAAATTCCATATGAAACGACCATTTCTTCAAGAGTCCGGCTCATTTATGAGGTATTTCATGGCAATGATTTCCTGTTCGTAAGAAAGTTTTGATATAATATCACAAGTGAGATTTGGTATATCGTCGCTTTTCAGCAAAAACCTCGTAACTGCAGTTTGTTTTAAGTTGCAGTTACGAGTTTCTTGTTGAAAAGCGGCCCAGAAAAAAAACAACAACAAACATACAATGCTCAAAAGAATCAAATGATCGACAGTTCTGTGTTTGATTTGGCGCTGTATGTGTTTGCAAATGCCATACTGTATACATTTCTGCTACAGTCCGGCCAAGATATTATGGCACATGTTTACAATTTTGTCTACGTAAACAATGAGAAAATAGTCCTTAATTTTCTATACAATTTTACATGTGTTGGTTCTAATCTTGCAGGTGTGATACACCTGCAAGATTCGAACCATAACATGTAAAGTTACAGTAGTCTTGAGTTTGAAATTGTGTTGTTGACATGTGTACATTTTGTAAATATAATGCCATAATATCTTGACCGGACTGTAGAATCCCTAATCAACATATTCTCAGTCGAAGCCAAATTTATTCACGGATATTTGCAGAGGGACATCGGCGCAAGTTAAACTCTCAGCAACTTAATGGAAGACATCCATGCTGCTATTTAATGAATTGCTACTGGAAAATAAAGAAACAAGTGGAAAACTGCATGGGACCTGATCAGACTGCGTGTATACGCAGGCTGATCTGGAACCACGTTGGGTTCAAAACTATAAGGGACATTTTTGAAGATCCTGGCTCAGTTTTTACCGCATATTTTTGCAGATGGTAGGCCTACATCGGCTTTTATTTGCTAGAGCCACGTGGTCATCGGTGAAATTTGGTCTTGGATGTCTTATCAATACAAGTTCGATGTTATGGTTGTGAAGATAATAAATCCAAAGAAACTGCATTTTGAAGAAAAACTCAACCAATAATCGACATAGTAAGCTTCGTCAAAATGCAGCTTATCACTTTATAAAGCAAGCTGAAACAGTTTATTCAAGATACGAAATGTTATGTAATTAACTAATTTTCGGCGCACGTTTTATCTCAGCAACTTAGTGTACTTATTTTTTTTCATCTCGTAAAATGAATATATTGTTATTAGTTAATTACTACATGGTCGATCAAGCATTATATGAGACAAAATAGACCTCCCTACATGATGTTATGCATTCAGTGTGGATGTCAAAAGTTTAGCGGTCTTGTTATTTTATGTATATGTTATTTTTATATTTTTCAACGCGTATGTGAATAACATTTGTAATATGAAAAGTGAGAAAAATAATTCGGGATATTTATATTGGTTGATTACAATTTATTATAATTTTTATTCAACATTTTGGTGATACTGTCTTTGCGGCTAGTGATTTTTCCGTGTTTAATTATAATGACATTACTCGAATCGGCATACGATTTGATAGTTTGCAGAAAAAGAAAATAGAGTGAAAATAACATTACCAGCTAGCCGAGGTTGAACCAACCTACGTTTTTCACCCTTGGCAAATAAATTCCGATTTTCTTATTACATGGGTATCATGCACCTATAACCCCACCAGCCAAATTTGAAAGTGACGTATGATTGTGATTATCGTTTACAACCAATCAACATGTTCATTTATCACGTGCACATTGTAAACGGTACAAATGAGAAGAGTTTATTGGTTTTGAAACAATTAACACAAAACTACCTCACTGTCAATTTTGGTTTGCGGATTTATAGCGCTTTTCCCGCTTGTTGTTTAAGAAATAATCCAGGTTATACCGTTGTTTATCGTTATTTAACCACGATTCTAAGTTATGCAGAACACAAAATAATCCATGACGGCGATAGCCTAACTCAAAATCCTCGGCGGATTTAGTCAGATTTTCTTAATACATAGAAACGCCACCTAACGGTTGTCTCGCTGGTTGTTCTGGAAATGGAATAACAATGATATGTCACTAGTGTGGTATCTTGAACAAAAATATAAATGCATTGTATAGCAGTAAAATTCTGAAAATGGAATTGTCCATCTCAAAAGTAAGAAATGCAGATGCGGCACATTTTACCGCCTTATGCCAATTAACTGGCCATGATGATTAAGCGATGGTTTACCATCGTGACCAATATACATGGTACACGTTCATCGCCGTACACAGAAAATCAGACGAAATTAGCCATAATTTCTACGTAACTTAATAAGGTATTCAAACACTAATGGGCATAAAATTCTACGAGATGGATCACTTTATTTTTTCAATCTACATACAAAGAGACACCTTTTCTGAAAAAATAAGGAAATTTTGCTGCAATTTTACAATTTTATTAAATTTATCACACCGATATGTAAAATGGGCATTTTGCCCACTGAGTAACAAATACTCAAAACTGAATAAAAAGTGATATTTCCCAGAAATATCTATAATTTATGCACCAAACAAGAGCTTATTAAATGTACTACTATAAAAAATTACTCCTGACATATTGTGTCTACAACATAATTGGAAAAATGCAAAAGTCGGATTGCATAGTAACAAAATTCTCTTGTAAATATGTTTGAAATTTTTTGGGTTGTCATATTTACAAAGTCATTCTACATTAAGTATTAGTGGGGCCTTTCTAATCAGAACTTAAAAAAATATCTACACAGGTATAGGAAGAAAATACGTAAGAATATGGAAGTTTCGCCGTCCTAAATTAAAGAAATCGCCATGCAAACATGCCTTGTGCGTATTTTGACATGCACAAAGAACGTGTAAAATTTTATTTTGCTTTCAGTATCTATCCTTTTGGACATAATTTTGTGAAGAGGTTAAACTGAAAATTGAAATGTAATTCACCTACTAATTACCCATTTACAAATCTACTAACAGATTTCCCTACAATTTGGTATTAGTTGCATGACAACAAACTATACACGCGTCGACGTCAATAATACAGAACGCGGGAACGACGTCGTATTTTTGGCGGCGACGTTATGACGTCATCAAAACAAATCATTAACTTTATTTTTGTCTCAATATGAATGTAGTAAGAGGTTATTTTTTTTCAATATTTTATTTTCAAAACTCTTAAATATTGGAACAAATGGATTTAATTATACTAACACAAATAATTTCCTTCGGAAAAATATTTGAAAGAAATTACGGAAATTGTCGACATAATATTATGTCGACATTTGCCGATGATTTTTGACGTTCATTAGTGTGCAAATAACTTAAGACTTCACCTTTAGCTAGCAAAGATGATCACAACGCTGTCGATGCTAATTAAAATATGAATCTAGATCATACACATTCACATACATGTACAGTCTGATCAAGATCAATGCTATTCTGTAATATTTTCTTCATGTTCCGTTGCAACTGTTTGAGATTAACGGATTAAGGTCAGTCTCACGCGTAGTCTCATGCGCGGATCTGGGGCGAGGGGAGGTCGGTGGGGTAGGGACCCGATTCCCCTCGAATTTGGTAAAACAGGGCTATACAAAATGATTTTATAAGACTAAACTTGAACGTGTTGACTTCGTCATCCTCCTCGTGGAAGAAATACCTATCGGACCTCTTGGACATAATGGAATGTCCGGATCCATGAATAAGACTGCACTTAGGCACAGGCACATCCATCTGGAAGCATGTTGATTTCAAATTTAAATCGGGCACTGGGCCGCCTTTTTTCCAGATTGACGCTCATATAATAAACGATGCGTGTCAAAGCGATCAAATCAATGTCATTTGAAAATATCCTAGCTTTTCGTCAGAAAACCTCGTGACTGCAGCTTAGAATAAGCTGCAGTTACGAGGTTTAATGAGGAAAAGGGACAACATTATAAAACGCGATTGTTTTAAGATAATTTTACCATTAAAACTTTATTTAAAAATGACAAGTTTAAGACTAAAACATTGCAGATGACAATAAATGCCTATTATGATTATATGATTCAATAATATATTTTCATAACGCAAAAACCACATGAATTTTCTATAAGGGACGTCAAAACCACGCCTTGGAAACAGCTAATGTGCCAATTCCAGAAAACGGTGACGTTATACATAAGTCAAGCAATATAGAGCTGCTTTTCAGCGAAAACTTCGTAACTGCAGCTTAAAACAAGCTGCAGTTACGAGGTTTTCGTTGAAAAGCGACTCTAACTATGTCAAGTAGGAACTGATGCATAGTCAGTATTGAGTCTAGATTCTATCAAGGGACATTAACAATACATGAGTGACTTTGGTCGGTGCTGAGCTAGTTATCTATTGAGAGACAGGACTTGAGTGATTTAGTCAGTGTTTAGCATAAAAGAGCGACTTTTGTCAAATTTAAAAGTTTGATTAAAAAGGAGCCTTTGAATAGCTGTTTCCTTAATAAGTACATTATTTACAAAGTTCTTGCACAACTAGGCTAGTGACAAATAATACGGAAGTACAACAATTGCAAACAAACAAACAATGATGCGTACCATTCGTTTATCATGTTGGATAATCATTTTCTTCGTGGTCAGTCATTGGTGCATCGAGGGAGTAATAGGAAACGTAAACTATAGCGACCAAGGACGAAACGAGACAACAATACATGGGAAATATTTTGAACTTGCAACACAAGAGAAGTTATCGCTGTTTATGTCAGATGTTCTCCAAGTAAATATTAACTATTCATTACCTTGTTTACGACAAGATGATTCTTATGACGTTGCTATGACGTCAACTGACACAACTGTAATTCAAATTTTAGGGAATACATCAATTCGTGTATCGTGTAGGCATACAGACTCTTTTGCCAAAGTGAATACCTTGAGTGAGTCAGAAACGGCATTGACGGAAGGCTATATTGAATACACAAACGGGAATATTGAACTTTCTATTCGAGGCATTCTCCTCGGCCTTGCATTTCTAAATATAACAACCAATCAGAACAGTTCGAATGACGTCATCATTCGAGAGCAGTTCCAGGTTTACGTTCTACGACCGATGCGATTGGTTGATAAAATATTTCGTTACGTCGTTCCGATAACCATGTTTATTCTGTTCATTGCTTTCGGATGTAAACTTGATCTAGAAGTAGTAAAGGAATGCATAAAGAAGCCCATAGCACCAGGAATTGGACTTGCGTGTCAATATGTGTTAATGCCACTGGTAAGTTAATTGTTTCCCAAACTACAAAATCATAGAAGACAAAATGGTTTAAATATAGTTCTGTACATCATAGAAAAGAAATTAATTCTGGTTGGTGGAATACATAATTGTACGAACGTTTCAAACTGGCCGAACAAACCCCTTTGCACCATAGCAATTACCTAAAGTAACATGTTTGCAGATTATCTTGTGGACAACGGCAGTCCAATAGGGATACATGCTGCTATGTTAAAATGCTGCTATGTTAAAATTTCTACAGGCAACGAGGAAGCTTTTGATGAACAGCATGGGTCCTTATCGGACTTACATGTCTATTTACCTGCACCATGTCTCATTTCTACTCTGCCTTACACGTTATTCTAACACGGAAAGTCATTCGTGCAGTACCATTGATATGGGATATAAGAGTAAGGTCCCTTGAATTACACTAACCAGATGATGTATAAAAATACAGTCTGGTTCCTTGTCGCACTAGGAGTTTTTTCTTTATTGTCAACTCTGTCTGGACGCCGCTATTATTACTGTGTGCCTGATCCAATAAACTTAAAGTTACAGGCAAATAAAATGCAGCTTGGTGTCAACCTTCTAAATGTATTATTAGGAAAACAATAACCAACGAGAAAAAGTAGAAAAGTTACTGGTTAAGTTGTTCACAGCTGCTTCCAAAGTGGAACTGCCTTGTTTTTGCCGGATAGGATACAGTTAATGTTCTCCGTTCTCACGTCGTTATTTTTCAGATAGGATATGGTGTAGCAACGATACTGCCAGTCGAGGACAAATCTATACGACTAGGAATATTTCTGTGTGGGGTATGTCCTGGAGGAGGGCTAAGTAATATCTATGCCTACTTACTGGGCGGGGATGTTTCGCTGTCAGTCACGATGACGTTCATCAGTAGTGTAACCTCTATTGGTAAGTTTGTTCATTGGGCGGGGCTTGTTATCCATGGGGTGGAGCTTTTTACTTATATACTAACCTTCGTAGTAACTATAGATGTTTCTCTGTCAGTCACGATAACGTTCATCAGTACTGCAGCCTCTATTGGTAAGTTCATGGGGCATGATTTATTGTCCTTAGACCGTAGGCTTATTGTCCAAGGGGCGCGGTTTGATGTCAACGAGGAGAGGCTTGTAACATACATACCTACGCGGCTGAATGATTTCCTTGTCAGTCACGATGAGGTTCGTTATCATTGTGGCTTCCTTTGGTAAGTTTGTCCATTTGGGCGGGGCTTGTTGTCCATAAGGCAAGGATTATTGTTCATGTGGTGGGCCTTGTAACATATTTACCTACGGAGCGGTGATGTTTCACTTACATGCAGTCACGATGAGGTTATAGTACTGTGGCTTCTATTTGTAAGTTCGCCCATGGGGTAGGGTCTGTTGTCCGTGGGGCAGTAAATGTTGTCCATGAGGCGGGACTTGAAGATGTTTCACTGTCAGTGAGGGTGACGCCTGTCAGTATTGTGGCTTAGGACTATTCGTAAGTTCGTCTATTGGGCCGGGTTTGTTGCTTATATACAACCTAATGAGTGGAGGTCTTTCACTGTCAGTCACGATTACGTACGCTAATACAGTGGTTTCTAATTGATACCTTTGTCCATGGGGCGGGGCTAATTCCCACGAGGCAGGGTTTGTAACCTATGTAAACACAAGGGGGATATATTTCTCTGTCAGTCACGATGAGGTGGACGGGGCTTATTGTCCATGAGGCGGGGCTTTTAACATACCTACCTACGGGGCGGAAGTGTTTCCCTGTCAGTCGCTATGACGTTCGCCCTTAATGTGGTATCTATTGGTTAGTTAGTCTATGGGGCGGGGCTGGTAACACACCTACCTACAGGACCGAGCTGCTTCATTGCCAGTCGATTGTTTGTCAGTATTGGGTCACCTTTTGTTCAGTTTGTCCATGTTTGCCATCTATTTGCATACGTAGTGCATGTTAATGAAATTCCATATATTTTTTTTTCTGTCAACTCAAAAAAAACACAGACAGAAACAGGCAAGCAAAATGTGATGATCTTCTTGACTTTACGAATACAATTCCATGTAGTAAATATGATTCTATGTAATTAAAGCTAATTAGTCCCCTACCGGTGTTCACACCGGAGGGGACTATAGGTTTGCCCTCCGTCTGTCCGTCCGTCCGTCCGTCCGTCTGTCCGTCCGTCCGACTGTCCGTCCGTCCGTCTGTCCGCTCAAATCTGGATCCCGCGATAACTTAATAACTAAGCAAGCGTTTTTGATGAAAGTTGGTATATGACTAGATGGCAATGTGTAGATTATGTACATCATTTTATTTTTGTTTTTCGACTTAAATTGAGGTTGCTATGGTTACAGAAATAGTGAAAATATGGCCAAAAATGGGATCCTGCGATAAGATAATAACTAAGCAAGCTAGTTTGATGAGACTTGGTATATGACTATATGGCAATGTGTAGATTATGCACATCATTTTATTTTTGTTTTTAGACTAAAATTGTTGTTGCTATGGTTACGGAAATAGTGAAAATATGGCAAAAAATATTGGATCCTGCGATAAGTTAATAAGTAAGCAAGCTAATTTGATGAGACTTGGTATATGACTAGATGGCAATGTGTAGATTATGCACATCATTTTTTCTTTGTTCTTTGACGAAAAGTGCGGTTGCTATGGTAACGGAAATAGTGAAAATATTGGGCATAACATTTCATATGTTTGACAATTATTTTGATGACTTGTTCATCTTAATCTATTATTGATTACCATATTGAGTCAATGTGAAGCCGGTAGGGGACTTTATGTGTTGCATACAACACCAGATACTTGTTATTCTTGGAATGGTTTAAATAGATGCTATGAAAATATGTTTTGGTCTTATTGCAAACTTACCAACATTTTAAATATTATTCAGGTTTCATGCCTCTGTGGGTCTACACGCTTGGCCGGACGCTGATGGACGAAAAGATCAATCTGACCATTCCCTTCGTACCATTGATACAGACCATCGCGCTCGCAACTGTACCAGTCCTCATTGGTGTACTCATCAAATACAAGTGTGAGAGAGTGGCCAAAATACTCGTGAAGGTTCTAAAACCAGTTACTGTAGGTTTCATTATTTTATTCATAGTTATAGGGATAATAGCACAATTGTACCTATTCAGACTGTTCAAACCCGTTGACATTCTAGCAGGTTGCTTACTGCCTTATATTGGCTACATATCAGGCGGCGTTATTGCTGCTCTTTGTCGACAAAGCTGGACACGCGTCAAGACGATCTCGCTGGAGACTGGCATGCAGAATGCCCCAGTGGCTTTTATATTGTTGCTATGGGCGTTCCCACCCCCACTTGGCGATATAGCAACATTAGCCCCTGCCGCGAATGGCATGTTGACACCTTTACCTGCTCTTATAATTACGATACCTTATACTATCTACAGAAAATGTCAAAAGAAATATGACCAGGTAAACACTGCAGATTCTGACAAACTTGACAACGGCAATGAAGAAATAGACCCTGATAGAGTCGATGTAGAAAAACTAAGCTCTGTTTAATTTAACGTTCATTATTGTTTTACAACTATATCACAGCATTTCCGAACTGCAAAATACTGTTTTGTTTTCGAATTGTGCGTATCATAACTTGGATATATCACAAATGAAAATTGATATTCATGTGTTTCTATTTACGCAAAAATAAATACAAAGTGCGAAAGAAAAGTTTTGTGTATGTTTTATTCATTTATACCACAATTATGATCACAGGAAAGATAACAAGTATGAGATCTAAAATCAAAACATGTTTTGTGGTAACTACGGCGGTGAATCTCGTGATATAACATGTTCTAAAAGTTTCTATAAGTCTTTTAATAATTGGCCTATTTGAAGCAAAGAAAGTGGGAAATTACAAGGGATTCGCTGTAAGTGAGGAATGTATTAAACAACACGTGGTAAGCATTTTTTTTCAAAATCGACCAAGTATTAGAATAGAATTATCGAACATGTTGTGTCTCGTGATTCTTCACCGTATGTAATGTAGTTTGTAAAGATGGCATGAAATACCACAAAAAGCGCGACGCCACAACATACCTTAATTCGGATAGTATTTCAAAAGTATTTTAAAAATATTACTTTTCGAGTCTGTTTCATGTTTCAAGTATGTTGCGTTATGTATGTCAAATCTTTGATATGTAAAAACGTTCGATTAATTCATTGATTGATTGGCTTTACTGCCTTTATAATTTGTGGGTATAAATAAAATAACGATCAACAAATAACAACAATGATTCACAACCGTTTGAATTCACTCAAATCCCAACACGTAACGTTCGAACCAAGTCGTCACCCTTGGTTTATACCCCCGCTCTTCTTTGAGCTCGTCAGTCGGAAAGAACGCGGGAACTTCGTGTTTCCATGGCAACAGTTTTGAATATTTAAGAATTGCTACCGTTGGTATCCATATGACAGATATTAAGATGAGTAAAGCTGCAAACATCCTACACCACCAAGGCCATGGCAGGAAAATGGAAGCTCCCTAAAATGGAAATCATTATAGCTTGAACAATCTTCAGACAGTATACTCGTAACATCTTCCAAAGTAAGACCTGGTTTTGACCAATCGAAAAGAAAAGGCTTGGGAAACTCTGGGACGAAAGAAGAAATTGCAGATAATAAGCATTTCTCTTTTTCCCTCAATATTTTCTTATACTATTCACAAATTTTACCTTTGGTAGCATCCATTTTGTCGTCTGCAACAGCTCAGAAATTGGGACACCCTAGAATTTTGTCGTTTGAGAAATGGTTAAGTTAGATTAATCTGGATTCAAAAAAAGTTGTAGACGGCAACAGTAAAATACTTTCTTATTTGGTTTACATTGGACCGAAAACAAAATGGATCGTATCTTCATTATTGTCCAACAAAATTAACCCAGGACAACTTAATTTTCGTGCGCAAAGTCCGTTAGTTGAGCGTCTTAACAAAATATTGTCGAAGTGGGGTCATTACATATGCAGATGTCCCGGGTTAATCTTGCTGGACAATATACCAATAGATTATTTACCTATATGAACCGAAAATATTCTCCTGTGTATTTTGAAATTAAAGCGAAAACGCCGTCTAACGGGGAAAAGAGTTTGTTCTGCATACCTGATAAGCGTCCCAGGCTTTATAGTCTGTACCAACGTTCGCCATTTCTACAAGACTGGCCACGAATATACAAGCCATTGCTAGAGGACCTATGTAACGCCAGCATATCAACCAGAAATAGCTAGGTGGACTGCCTATCATTAACTCTATATCTTCACTAAATCTGCAAATCATACATTTATCCAATTGACCAAACGCCAATCGACAGATCGCTCCGCCCAACATATAATTTAAGACAAACAATCGGGATGTGATCGTTAATAGGGAACGATTTTATCCGGTTAATCGTGACGTAAATTCGGACAAACAAAATAGTATTTCGTTGGTGTTGTTATAAAATCTCGTTACTACGGCTTGATTTAAGCCGTAGTTACGAGATTTTATAACAACAGCGACGGTTTATAAAAACATTCGGTAAACCTAGTCTATTGTTAGCACAAAATTCTTTGCAATTGGCATGTCGATTGTTTTGATTGTCATTCGATAAATCAATACAATAACACGTGCAACGAAGAACAATTGGGGCATGACATTTTTCTGATCGCCCATTGGCTAATCGATGTTTTTGATTGACAGTCGGCGTTTGGTCAATTCCTCATAATGGCGCATTTAGTCGCCCACATCATAAAGGCGTGGAAGGAATTATAGAAAATGAAAAAAAGTTGCTTGTAACATGCATTCTTTTTATTTTCCACAATGTTTTCTGCCCATAAGACCAAAAGGTGAAAGATTTCATTCGCTTGAAATTGTCGCCTGCTACATAAATGGATTTGGATCAGTACATTTTGCTGTTTGTGAGTGTTAGAATAAAATGATGGAGAGAAACAAGAAAGTTTTCATACACTAAGATCATTAAAAGTGCATTGATATAGCAATCGCAAATGTAGTTTTACTAAATGGTGTAGCTGTACTACCACTTCAAATCAATTTGTATTAAGTGATTTTATTTACCTGGCACAGCTTTAAATTTTATAATCACAAATTACACCATGAGGTGTTACTTAAAAATTGTGCAATCATATTTCCTTGCATTCTTCACGTATTTATATCCATGTACTAAAAGGATGAGTGTCAATAAGGCCCTTCCCGTGACCTAACCAGATTTTCTTCATTTTCGCCACACATGACCACTAACATATTGACCTTATGTACGCAAAGTATCAACTTGAACGGAGGCTTGGTTTGGAAGATATGTCAAATTACGGTAAAAATAAAATAAAATAAGAAATAAAAGCCTGTTGTGGTTTTTCGTAAAGTTAGCCCATCCAAAAATCATAAAAAATCATAAACATGTTTAATGCCCCTTTTCTCTTGTACATGGCATCCAATGGAATAAACAACAACATGTATTTAAAGTGCAATACACATATATTTCACTGCGTCAGCAATTTTCAAATTATAAATTGTTAGTAAAACTGCATAAGAAATAGATTACCATCTATTGGCATAGTTGATGACTTACCCCACCCACTTTGATTTAATATATCTTCCAAAACCAAGCCTCCGTTCAAGTTGATATTTTGCCTAAATAAGGTCAATATGTTAGTGGTCATGTGTGGCGAAAATGAAGAAAGTCGGGTTGGGTCACGGAAAGGGCCTTATTGACACTCCTCCTTTACGTATCTTTGATAAGTGTAAAATTGGGCTATTTTTTATTTGCCAAATATAAAGATATCTTGCACAAAGGTCAGTCCCATGTCAAATGAAATCAGTGACATGTCCGCAGGAAATCCACTTGAAATGAATCTTACAAAGTGTGCAAATTAAACATTACATAATTATGTGTGCGTCAATAATGTAAATAGTGTGGCTGTGTTAAGCTGCAGTCAAATTTTATTGTCAATATAAAACATTGCGACGGTCGCTTTTCAACAAAAAACTCGCAACTGCAGTTTTTAAGCTGCAGTTACGAGTTCTTTTAGTTGAAAAGCAGGGACATACTTTACCTTTTCAGTCCATACTTATATGATATTGCAATACACTCAAACATCGCTATAACTAACAGTGGTATATTAGCACAGTAAGAGTCAAACAGATCAAATACATAGGGACCAGTAGATGAAGCGAATGCCAGCGATATGATGAAGGATACTAAACATGTAACGCCTGAAATATAAATAATACCGTCGCTTGTCTTCAAAAAACCTACATTAGGTTTTGAAGAAAAGCGGTGGTAAGTAAATGGTAATAAATTAAATATCAATGTCTGGATAATGTTTTCATGTGCAATACAAACACAAAATATGATTTGCCTCGCAACTGTACTTATTTCTCAAAACGGATTTTCAACATATGAAAAACCACGAGTAATCCTTGTAATATTTGATAGACAGCAGACATTGCCATTTTATTATAGATGTCAATTAAAAGCAGAAATACTGGTATGAAAACTTAATTTATATGTACATCACAGGCTAATATTCAAACTATTGTGCACTTTTGTTAACCCAGAATAACGTTCTTTTCGTCGGCAAATAACGTTGGTAGAGAACCTTAAGAAAACATTGACGAACTTCGGAAGACGGGTCATTATATATGCAGATGCCCCGGGTTATTTTTTGAGGACTATACATAATTGTTCAATAACCAATTTCAGAAATGAATCCATTTTATACCGGGTAACAAGTTTATTGTTATCCTAGAGCTTATTCATGAATAGTTGTTACTTGTAACAAAGATAATTTACCACACATGATCTCCTTTCTGACACCCGGAAACATCATCATGTCATTAATGGCCGTGAGAGCGCCCTCTAGTGTACCAAACATGCTATCCAGGCCTAGCGTTAGTAACATCAGAAAGAAAAGCACGGACCAGAGCTGAGCGATGGGAAACTGGTTGATTGCCTCGGTAAATACGATAAATGCAAGACCTGTACCGGACGCAGACTGAAATAGAACATATGGGTGCTTAGTGTATCTTGGCTACTTTTACGTTAATTAGATGGTCATCTAGTTGGTGGTTAAAGGATACTTAAGGATTTTTATAGAGGAAAATAATTGACCCGGCAGAGTGACCTTAACTGTACACAAAAGTGGAAAAGTTTATTGTCCAGTTTAGATGGGAATGGTCCGTCGTTAATTTACGTAAAAGCGTGCACTGTATCCGTTAAACAACATTGTGCCACCATGTGAAAATAAGATTTTATCTAATCTAGTCAAGTACAAATAGGTTACCTTGGTCCATTTGGATCGAAATTTTCAGTAAAGCTAATCATTAAAATAGGCGTAATCTCCAAAAAAATGAAAATATTAAAATACAGTTCACGCCCCAGTCATACCGGACAGATTGCACAGGCTGACCAGGATCGGCATTTTTACATATTCAGTTCACCAATTATCATTTTAAGACGACGCGACAAATGTATGCACGTGCAAATACTGTTAAGTCGTTGAATAATATGATTATTATCTGTATAGCGAAGCATGCGAAGTGTTCTGCAAATCACGAGGGATTCCAGCATACCTAACACCCCTGGACGATAAGTCTGTTGACCTTTCCGCTTGGTCTGCTCTGCCGGTTCAAATCTCGCCATCAATACTATCCGTCATTTACCTTTCAATGTTTTTTTTAATCGACTGACATGTCTACACGGTGGGGATTGTGCATGATGGGATGGATAACGACTACCGACAATAGGGAACGATTTTATCAAGTAAACCGTGACGTAATTTCGGACAAATAAATAGTATTTCGTTGGTGTTGTTATAAAATCTCGTAACTTCGGCTTGAATCAAACCGTAGTTACTAGATGTTATAACAACACCGACGGTTTATCAAAACATAACGGTAAACTCAGCCTATTTTTTTGCACAAAATTTGATCCAACTCGCCTCGCTTCAGGTAAGACATTTTGCAATAACTCTGTTATTTCTGTATCAATTTTCAAGCGGTTTGCTGCATGTACCCCGCCTTATCGAGCTCTTTCATCGGATGTATGACATTTTAGATAGCTCATGATACTTTTTCCGAAATATTGTCCCAACCGACCAGAAAGCAAAATGGTAACGACTACGGCCAAATTAACCACGCTTCAGGTAAGAATTTGTGCAATAACTTTCTTATTTCTGCGTCAATTTTCATGCCGTTTGTTGCATGTACTCCGTCTTACTGAGCGCTTTTCTCAGATGTATTATTTATCTGGAACTTCCCTGTACTTTTCTCAAAAACCGATCCCAACCGACTAGAAAAAGGGCCTGAATTTTTTGTCGTTTTTCTGGTCAGTTGGGATCAATTTTTGGACAAAGTACAAAGATTCTACAAACAAGTCATATATCCGAGGAAAGAGCTCACTAATGCGGGGTACATGCAACAAACCGCTTGAAAATTGGAGCAGAAATAAGAAAATTATTGCACAATTTCTTACCTTAAGCGAGGCAAATTTTGTCCGTATACTCCATATTCGTTATCCATCCCAGCATGCACAATCCCCACCGTGTATCTATAGAAATCACGAATCTCAAAAACAAAGAAAACTAGAGATTACCGATATATGGAAAGATCTGATTTTCAGCTTGAATTGCGTTTTGAAATTACAACACAATCTCGTAGTATTATTTGTAAGTATGTAGAACTGTACATATGAAATCAAAAACATCACATCTGTTTAACAGAGGAGAGGGGAAACACAAAAATTGAGTCCAATAATGGTCTGACCCCCGATACAGGAACAAGCAACTAGAACAACATCATCTATATCATAGACCCTACATGTTATAGTATAACATATTTTGAACTTGTTTCTGGAATATATAATACGTCTTACCCCTTCAAGGAACGTTTTAAAATCACAGACTGTGTTGTTTTCTTGATGAACAGATACATTTGTTGTTATTGCTGCTGCTGCCAATTTCTGTTTTTCTTCTGTCAAACACTCTTCGTACTTCAACGTGGCTTTGAATCCTGAAAAATATACATGTACTCTAGCAAAAGAGAATGTCCTGAGCCGCGTTCTTTAGAGCGAGATATCTTGAGATATCTTGAGATTTCTCTTAAAAGATGTTTTAGGATAAAGCGCTCTTTTGAGTGAGATTTTTAAGACGATCACTGGGAGCCGCCATTGCTCTTTACTTCATGCGGAATCCTCAGTCAACTCTGTAGAAACGATATAAAGAAAATTGACCGAGTGGTTCCGAACGCTCCATAATTTATAAACCGCGGTGTTCCGAATGCTCCATACTTTACACAAATGACGTCATCATGACGTCATTTGTATAAAGTATGGAACATTCGGAACGACTCGGTGAAATCTCGGTTTTAAAAACGCTTTATCTAAAACATCTTAAGAAATCTGAGAAAAAATCTTGGTCTAAAGAACGCGCCTCTGGTGATGGACAAAAACTTTTGTTGTTGTTGCTGTTGGCGATACATCTTTTACAATCAAATACCGGGGGTACTCTTCGTATTTCAACGAAACCTAGCATTTTGCGACTTTGTATATTTTAAGTAACAGTGAATAAAGAAGGATAAAGAGCTACCCACTTAACGTATACAACCCATCATTAGCACCAAAGAGCCGGGGGCGAAATTTGAAAAGTGTCAGTAAATCCTAAACTGTGATATATTTCCATTCTAAATACAAACATAAGCATTTTGAACGGTTTAGAATTTTGAATTAATGCATAATTATGGAAATATTTGACAAAAATGTTATAAATTACCTCCCTTGCATGTGAATATAGAGTAAAAAGTTATTAGTAATTTTTTTTCTTCTTGGAGTAAAATCTTGAAATCCGACACGGTGAATCAACTTATTTGATATGTATTTACAAGTGTGTGTAATTCAATGCATGTCCCATGGCTAGAAAGTGGTGTTTTTAATGATGGGTCATATACCTTAACGCGTGTACAATGACTTTCAAGTTGTAAAAGGGTGTGTATCAAGCACTGGAAATTTATCTTAAAATTTTACTTTCGTGGTATCCTGAACATTAGGTCAATTTACGAAGTAAATAATACGTTATGAAACAATAACTTACAGAAAAATGTCACATTGAATACTAGAAGATGATGTATGAATAAAATATCACTAATATCGACAGTTAAAGTTTACTTTTCTAAAAGTAACGTTTGAACAATTAAAATTGTATCTACATAATTTGTCCTAAATAAAGATGTGATTTCTCAGTAGAACTAAAACATATTACTTATAATGATAGATTATAATATAGATAGTATTACTTGTAGTGCTTACCTAGAATAGAAAACACTACAACTGCCGTGAATATCGATGTGAAAAAGTCAGCTATAGAAACAATCGTGGCCTCCTTGACAAAATTACTCCTCACGGGGTTGTACGAAGAAAGGGCGATCAGACAACCAAATGCTAGACCGAACGAGTAGAATATTTGTGTAGCAGCGTCCAACCAAACTTCAGCGTCCAGTAGACGACTAAACTGAAAAAGTACATAAATCAACCCTTTTACAAATAGAAAAAAAGGACTAGTCCAATTTGAAAGCAACTGCTGACAACAATTATAGATGTTGATAAAGATAGGGTTTTGTATAAAATAGCACAGAAAATAATGAGACAAAATAATAAAATGCTTGTTATATCTATCAGCATTTTCTTCTTTTGTGTCAATGTTTTCTACTGGGGGACGTCATACTTGGGTTTGCGAATGGATTAGAGAATGAGGTCTCATTTTATTTGAAATGTTGATTTCCTGTCTGCCATTCTCTGAAACTAATTCCGCCTGCACCACTGTCGTACTTAATCAGAGTCGTGATGAAGAATAGACCAGACGTAATAAAACAGTCATTCATTTCTGTTGTGCTGTAGAGATGTGATAAAACATGTCGTCTGTTAAACAATTTGCGTCTGTCAGGCTTTGCAATGATTACTGGATTTGATCACGAACGTACAGGGAGAGATGTATGGGGCTTTTGTTATATGAAATAAGATGAAGTCATTCTTGATTTTCACCTGCCTCAATAAAAACCTCATTCCATCTGTCTTATTGTCGTTCTTTAAACAAAATGGCGATGATGAACAGTCTTTCAATACTGGCTTTTTATACAGACGCGACATACTTTGTAATCTGTATTCACGTCTGTCGAGAAGAATTAATGGCACACGGACAGAGAAAGAAGTGATGGAAGAATTTGACCATTTCCTTAAAATTCTGTCTGCCTCTCAGACCAAAACCTAATTCCGTCTGGACCTCTGTCGTTTTTAATCAGAGTCGTGATGAAGAATAGACCAGACGTAATAAAACAGTTATTCAGTCCTAGTTTCACTGTTTGTTGGAAGGACGCGATTTATATTGTCGTCTGTTGAACAATTCACGCCTGCCATGCACGTAATCACACCGTTCATCCAGATACAAAATACACGGATTGGTCTTCCAAACGCGGATGTAAACAATTTTATTTTGAACGGCGGGAAAAAAGAGTGAGTATTTATTATCTTTAATTACAACGAATATCGGTCGAGTTGATTTTTGTGTTACATACGATGAAAACGTACATATTTTTGCCAATGTTTACCTAAAATCCTGTCTCATAAAATCTGTTAGTAAGAGAAATATATGCTACTGAATCTGACTTTGATGCACGAAAAGAGAAAAATCTTGGTAAGAATGTCTGTAAATCATTATTAAAGCACATAATTATTGTCAAATTGATGTTTCACGGAGGATCGGGGATCGCTTCAAGTGTTTTCTTTACAAGAACCCATAAAAAAGTACAGAAAAAAAAAACAAGAACTATTTGAAATTGGGTACTGTCAGTTGCTATGGTGCAACATACCACGGTGCAAATTCTCCAGCAGGTAAAACAAACTCGGACCCATCGGTACAACCGACACGGATAATAAAAAACAAATTCCGGTCTTTTTTAAGGAAAATTGGCTGCATCCTTGTTAAAACCAATTTTATATCGTTTAGAGTCAATAGATGTTTGGTTTAAGATCAATTATGGCTTATTTTGGCTTACTAAAACTAAAAGGCTTGTGGATGAGCACTTTCGACGGTAAAGACATTAGTAAACAATGTTTACATGTTTTATAAAGAGATAGGCGAATATCAGCTGCATATTAACAGATAAGTTGTCCGTGTCTTTGTTTTCAATCTTTAAATTCTAGGATTAAAACCCTCATTATCATCTTGTTTCATTGCAGTTTGATAGTGAGCTCCAAAAGGTTTTCATCTTCGATATTCTAACACCAACTCTATTACGCATGTCTGTCAATTATTACATGTAAACATGTCTTTATGAAAGGCCCTCTACGACAGCATGTAAAACAAACTATTGAATCTTCTTATGGGAAAACATATCATTTGAAGGGATTTCTTGCATTTGTTTTATTGGTTTTATCCAATAGTCTACATTTGTTTCTAGAAAGGTAGATTATTTACGAAAAAGAAATTATTTTCTGTAATTTTTGTAACCAACAATATTTTCCTTTTATAAAAACGTTCTACCTGCCTTTCTGGCATTTTTAATGATAATGCAACAATCATCATGAAACGTTGAGAAACACATGTAAATTAGCATATTTTTTATACTCAATACTTTTCTAATATTCCTTTGCTTGATAGATTTTTTGAAGGTTGAAATTCGGATACTCATGTACTGTCCGGATACTCTTCCTTTTGTACTTTCAGTTTCGTGTATATAGGAATGATTTCGGTAGTTACCAATGTGTAAATACGTAAAAACTAATTTATAGTGGATATTGAGTATTAGAAATTGTCAATAGAATCTTTTTCTATTGTTTCAACACTTTTAAACCCTTTCCCAAATGGCAAAATTTTAGGTAGGTCGACTTCAAAAGCTGCTACATGCGTCCAAATGGTAATTAAATTTACGATTTGTATATATTATAGCAGAGAAAATATTGAGGCATAGGAGAAAATACTGGTATCAGCATTTTCCTCTTTTGTCTCAATGTTTTCCCAAACCCTTTTTCAGGGACGTCAAAACCAGGTCTTGTTTGGGAAAGGGTTAAAAGAGTCTGGGTGTCCAATGGAAAAAGTTCAGACTAATGGCCTACAGGCCTAGCCGACGGCTTTTGAGACATCCGTGAGTCAAGATCAGAAATGAAGCCTTATCAAGATCATGCTGCTCAATCAAATGTAATGAAACAGATTTTAATAATAACACGGATCCAAATCAGACAGCGTAGGTTCATGCTGGACAAGCGCGGATCCAGGCATTTTCCTAAAGGGAACAAGCGTTTTATAAGAATGTTTTACAAAATTGAGAGGGTGTTCGGATCCAAAAGGACATGTCTTCTCATTTCAAACAGAAAAGGAGTTTGATCTTGAAACGGATCTCTGGTGGCTTTTGAAAACACCATGGATAAAGATAAGCGCGCAAAATATCCAATACGTCAATCTGTTGCTTATCAAATATTTCTACCATATTTGCGTATCTGGATGGATAACGGTCGATCTGGGAATCAAACTCGAGCTAAACTATTACTTAACACACTTAGATTGATGGACTCCAAGATTTCTTACTCACACCGTTCATCCAGATACAAAAACACGGATTGGTCTTCCAAACGCGGATGTGAAAAACAACACCGCGGGAATACACAAGGTAAGAAAACATCAACATATAGCCTTTTAATTGCTGCTATATAAAAAGTGTTTGTGCAGAGCTGATGCAAAATGGTTTATCTTGAGGGTGCTGCAGTTTTATAACAAAAGATTTGAGTAAACTATAGATACAAGCGATTTTAAATCGAAAATCACTATTTTCTCGCCTACTTTCCGTTTTGTTTTATATTTGTAAAAATTATTGACGTCCCTTTTAAGATTATTTCAACCCGAATGAGACGGGACAGTCAGTAGGTGGTGCGAAAGCAGGATAGGTCTCAAACACACACAAGACACAGCGGTAACATGATCAAGTGATTGAGGGCGGTAATGAAATATCAGCGCTAAGAACTACTTCTTTAGGAAGGCTTTTGTCTCTGGAATAAGTAGAACAAAGATCATTCCAAAACACAGTTTGGTACATAAGATAAAATTCCTAAGCGTGTGATGCAAAGTAAATAACCGACTATAAAAGTCAACGGGATGCGGTTATAGCACGTTTACTTTATAAAAATCAAGCATTTGCCATTGTATTTTAATTAGAAACGTCATTTTAAGTGTTTTGCACTATTAAACCCGATTTTCGCATCCGAGTTTGTTTTACCCAAATTATGTGGATCATCCGTGGTGTGTGGTATCAACATCCGTGGTAAGTTGTACCTTGAAGCAAACTAGGCTAATTTTTAAACATGGCTTTAGACACCCAAAATTTATTTTTCCAGTTTAATGAATGGTATAGATTTGTTCCATTGATGTCGAAAACTTATTTCGAAGAGATATCTGCTCGAAACCAGTTAAATAATTTCTGCAAATATAAAATAAAACGGGAAGTAGGCGTGAAAATAGTGATTTACGATTTAAAATCGCTTGTATCTATAGTTTACTCAAATCTTTTGTTATGAAACTGCAGCACCCTCAAGATAAACCATTTTGCATCAGCTCTGCACAAACACTTTTTACATTGCGGCAATTAAAAGGCTATATGTTGATGTTTTCTTACCTTGTGTAATCTCACGCTGTTGATTTTCAAATCCGCGTTTGGAAGACCAATCCGTGTATTTTGTATCTGGATGAACGGTGTGGTAATCATAAACCGGAATTTGTCACGCACAGAGGAAGAGATATTACGGTATTTTTGTTTGATGGAATCGGTTTAAAGATGTGGCTGGATTACTTTTCTGACATTCAAGAAAAAAGAAGAGAAAACCAGAACGCATCAATTGATATATTATTGATTCATAAATATTGATTTGCGAAAGGTTTTCTTGGTCTGAAAAAATAGCACACAGATTAACCCATTACCACACAATGACTCTTTTTGACTCCCCACAAAATAATAGCCATGAAAACATCGTAGAAAATGAAGAAATTGCTTGTGACAAGCAATTTCTTCATTTCCCACAATGTTTTCTATACAAAAAGAACTAAAAATTAAAAATTACATTCACTTAGAATTGTCGTCTGCAGGATCTTTGAAATTGGGCCACCCTTAAATTTTGTCGTTTGGTAATGGGTTAAGAATTTTCGCGTTTTGCCTGTATCTCTCCATAACCCTTTCCGTCTGCATCATTTTCATGCCTGGACAGAATGGACAGAGGGGGGAAACCTACTCTTTAACCCATTACCAAACGACAAAATTTTAGGGTGGTCCAAATTGAAAGATTCTGCAGACGACAATATCAAGTGAATGGAAATTTTAATTTTTAAGTCTGTTTGGATGGAAAACATTGTGGGAAATGAAGAAATTGCTTGTCACAAGCAATTTCTTCATTTTCCACAATGTTTTCCATGGTCATTATTTTGTGGGGAGTCAAAAAGAGTCATTGTGTGGTAATGGGCTAATCAATCAGAGTCGTGATGACGAATAGACCAGACGTATTAAAACAATCGTCCAATCTGGGTTCGATAGAGAAACGCCATAAAAATTGTCGTCTGCTGAACAATGCATGACGTCTGTCAGGCTTGTGAATGTTGACTGGCATTGGTTACGCACGGACAAAGACCAATGTATTGACCTTTGTTTTATGAAATAAGATCAAGTCATTTTCGCTTTCCGTTTTCTTCTCAAATAAAAACTCATTCCGTCTGGACCATTGTCACTTTTAATCAGAATCCTGATGGAGAATAGACCAGACGTAATAAAACAGTCATTCAGTCCTAGTTTGTTGTAGAGACACGATAAAAACTTATCGTCTACTGAACAATTCACGTCTGTCAGGCTTGTAATTATTAACAGGAATTGATCACGAACGGACAGGGAGAGATATATGGGGCTTTTGTTATATGAAATCAGATTAAGTCATTCTGAATTTCCACCTGCTTCTCATATAAAAACTCATTCCGTCTGCACAATTGTCGTTTTAATCAGAGTCGTGTTAACTCATTCCGTCTGCACTATTGTCACTTTTTTGTTTGGAGAGACGCGATAAAAATTGTCGTCTTCTGAGCAATTCAAGCTATCAACTGAAATTGGCCACGTATGGAAAATGAGACTTGGCTTTTGCTTGCATCTCTCCTTAGTGTTCGTCCTAGTTTTTGGACCAATGAAATTGCAGTATATTTGAAAATTTCGGCGCTATATTTCACATAAACGCACTGTCGGTCAGTTTATACATAGCCACGCCCCCGTTTCCTGTGCAGTTATGAAAAATGATGTAATATTTTTGGGAAAATGATGTAATTCCAGTAAAATCCGCTTGATAGTAGCTCCGGTCTGAGGCGTGGTTTGAAGAGCGTAAGTTTTCATTGGTTGACGAACACTAAGTCAGATAGAGTCTGTATAGTAGATTCTACGCGACATAAACGTTCAAAGGCTGCGCCTTTTGAACGTTTATATCGCGTAGAATCTACTATACAGCCTCTATCTAATACATAACTTTTTCATCTCGACCATTGTCGTTCTTAATCAGAGTCGTGATGAAGAATAGACCAGATGAGCCCCAATCCTGGTTTGTTGGAGAGACGCGATCCAATTTGTCGTCTGTCATGCTTGTAAATTTTTACTAGAATTGATCTCTTATCGACAAATAGAGATTTATGGAGCTTTTCATGTTTTATGTATTTTCTTAAAACAGAATTATATTTATATCAAGGTATCAAACAACTTTCGTTTTTCCTCTGCGTGTCACTACTTCCGTCTGAAGTATTGCCCTTTTTTAACAAGACTCGTGATGAGGAATTCATAGACCAGACGTTATAAAACGACCATTCAATCCTTGTTTGCTGTAGAGACGTGATAAAAATTTGTCGTCTGCTGATCAATTTACGTCTGCCAGGCTTGTTAATATTTTGACTGCAATTGATCGCGCTCGGACAGTGGGAGATTTTACACTGGTGGTGAACTCGGGCGTTTTTCGCTACAACAAGGTACAGATATTTTGCGTTTAAATGTGAGTTCAAAGATCTGATTGGATAGTTTTTCTAATAACAATGAATTTGTTCTAAAAATAGATCGGGTTTACCGATATATATTGTCAAACTGTCTGGGTTGTTATAAAATCTCGTACTTATGGCTTTATCGAAGCCGTAGTTACGATATTTTATAACAACACCGACGGAATACTATGATCGCGAAAAAACGTCAGGGTACGCTTTGGCCGAGTTCACCACCAGTGTTTTAGTGAGTATTGTTTGTTGGTTTATCTGAACTGTCGGAAAAATTCATATCTTTCTAAAACACACCAAAAGCAGCAAAAGACATGGACAGTGCAAACGACACGTACCCGAATTCAAAAATGTGAATGTTTGCGATCTTATTATTTCTCTCCTGTTGCGCTTGAGGGACAAGATAAACACGGTGGGGATTGTGCATGATGGGATGGATAACGACTACCGACAATAGGGAACGATTTTATCAAGTAAATCGTGACGTAATTTCGGACAAATAAATAGTATTTCGTTGGTGTTGTTATAAAATCTCGTAACTACGGCTTGAATCAAACCGTAGTTACTAGATGTTATAACAACACCGACGGTTTATCAAAACATAACGTAAACTCAGTCTATTTTTTGCACAAAATTTGATCCAACTCGCCTCGCTTCAGGTAAGACATTTTGCAATAACTCTGTTATTTCTGTATCAATTTTCAAGCGGTTTGCTGCATGTACCCCGCCTTATCGAGCTCTTTTATCGAATGTATGACATATTAGATAACTCATGATACTTTTTCCGAAATATTGTCCCAACCGACCAGAAAGCGAAATGGTAACGACTACGGCCAAATTAACCACGCTTCAGGTAAGAATTTGTGCAATAACTTTCTTATTTCTGCGTCAATTTTCATGCGGTTTGTTGCATGTACTCCGTCTTACTGAGCCCTTTTCTCAGATGTATTATTTAACTTCACTGTACTTTTCTCAAAAACCGATCCCAACCGACTAGAAAAAGGGCCTGAGTTTTTTGTCGTTTTTCTGGTCGGTTGGGATCAATTTTTGGACAAAGTACAAAGATTCTACAAACAAGTCATATATCCGAGGAAAGAGCTCACTAATGCGGGGTACATGCAACAAACCGCTTGAAGATTGGAGCAGAAATAAGAAAATTATTGCACAATTTCTTACCTGAAGCGAGGCAAATTTTGTCCGTATACTCCATATTCGTTATCCATCCCAGCATGCACAATCCCCACCGTGATAAAAGTCTGTCACACTTGTAATGATTAATTGGAATTAGTCATGCAGGGACAAAATTGCATTTTTGCATGTCGTATTAAGTTTGTTGAAATGGTTTATTGAATCTTCTGTCGAGTAAGAAATTACATACGTAATATTACGCAAGGCCGGATTCAGGATATTTTCCATGGGTGGGGGTGGGGGGTCAAAGCCAAATGATGGCATAAAATGTGTTAAATATGTAAAGTTATATAGTCAAAAATCAATTTTCGGCCTATTCCAGGGGGGGGGGGGTCATGACCCCTAACCCCAACCCTAGATCCGCCCTTGTTACGTGTTGACTTTGAAGTAAACTTTGTGATGTCCAAAACCAATAGTCCCATTGAACAATAATTCTAAATCTATTTTGTAAGTCACCACCTGTTTTTACATTATTCAGAGGTCGTAGTACAAGGCCCTTCCTGATTTTGCTCTCTTTGTTACACATACACTCCTCAAAAGTTCTAATTGGCCACTTTTTTAACTCGTTTTATTCAAAAATGACTAAAACATAAAATCTGAAATTTTGACAGTTGTTTATCTATTTGATAAAGATTTTAAATAAACAAATTATAACACCAATTGTTTAATTTTACACAAATAATTGGTGAAAAACACGTTTTGGTCAAGCGTGCACGTAAAACACGTGTGCTATTCAAAACTCTTAAATACTAAACACATTGTGTCCTACACAGCCTAGAACCTACGAAAAACAGAAAACATGATCAAAATCAAGTAATTAGAAAACGTTAGAGAGCTTGGCATGATCGAATCTGACAGGTCAAATATGGGGGTATGTTGTCAATAAAGTTTTCGACCATTTCTTCATTACAATAAAACAAATAATCTTCTAATATGGTTTCTAGTACCTTTAACAATAATTATCATGTTGTTAAAATTTTCAATCGTCACAATCCTGCGTGAAAAGGGCTGTTCCAGGAATTTCGAATGACCGGAAGTGGATATGTTAATATGACGCCGACAAAGCCGATTGACATCGGGTACACTTTCTGTACTTTATATTGTTTGATTCAACCATAATTTACATAGAAAATGTTATCAGCGCAATTTGTATGACATTGGGTAAAATTACCCATTTTTCGGCCATTTCCAAGAATATCTGGAAACCATTCTCGTCAAAGATATCATCCATGTGTCATTATTCGATAGGCACCCGCCACATATTGGCTTTAAACAACATTCAAAGCCTTCATTCCCATTGAAAATTTAAATTTAGCACCTATTAAGCATATCGGGCTGGATGATGAGAATTCAGACAACCGCCCATATAACACAACATTTCGGACGATCTGAATCGTTTTGCCACTCACGAGTGAAGGAAAATTTCAAAGAAATACACCCTTATCTGTAAAAGGATATCAGAATTTAATGACAAGCCGTAATCAATGATGCTTGGAGAAAATACGCCATTCACGCCTTTTTGTTACTTTTCATTTGTAGGGTTGTTTATCTCATGCCACGTTTTTGATAATGTAATCTAATAAGAAGCTATTGAAATTTTGCGTAAATCAAGAGAAATGAATATGTCAGCTTTTGATATTAAAATAATTACGTTTTAAACAAAGTTGTAGTCTGTACTTCCCAAAATATGAGGTGGCCAATTAGAACTTTTGAGTAGTGTAGGTCTTTATATCTTTAGTATCTTACCTCTGGAACAAACAAGTATTCTAGGCCCTTGTCGAAGCCTTTCAAAGTTATTCCACGGAAAAAGAAGATCACCAGGACTAAATATGGAAAAGTTGCTGTCACGTAAACGACCTGTGAAAATAAAAGCATTTATCATGGCATTCCATCCATTATTAAATACAAAAAACTTCAGGCATTTTCGCCTCCATCATCGTTGTTTTCCGTGACAATGGAAATTAACGGGGTTTTCCGGATTTCAAAAATACGATTAACCTCGTCAATTATCCGTTGCCATGAATGCCATCGAAGATATACGAAGTGTTTGATATACAATGGTGGACGGAATACACGCACATGAAGATACATTTGAGCACTTATGATATATAAATGTCTTAAAGGGACCCATGCTAGGTTGTCAAATATACAATCTGGTAAGAAATATATTTAAAAAATATCGTAGGAATTGATCAACCTGCAATGGATGTTTCGAATGTTCATATTCATTTAGTCTTTCTAAGTTCAGTCGGTATCGAACATTACTTTCTCTCACTTTCTTTTTATGGTTAAATCAATGGAAAACGGGTCCTTCATAGATAGTTAAAACTTGTACAAACTCTAAAATTCCTTATTTCTTGGCCCTAGATAATGCAATATACCACATGACGATGCAATCTCTGACTGTCACCGTGTATTTCTGATCCCTGAAATATCTAGCATGGGCCCATTTAATTAGAATTCACCATGCCACTTTTGACATACCAAAGAGGCAAAACCATTTCCCGAGATTGGTTCATAGGCAACAGAACATATTTAAGGTAGAAGACCTATAATGAGCACCAAAGAGCCATAGACGAAATTTGAAAAGTGCCGGTAATTCCCAAACTGTGTTATATTTCCATTCCAAATATAGACATAAACATTTTGTACGGTTTAGAATTTTGAATTCATGCATACTTTTGCAAATATTTAACAAAAATGTTCAACATTACCTCCCTTGAGTATGAATATAGAGTAAAATGATATTTGTAAATTATTTTCTTCTTGAAGCATAATCTTGAAATCCGGCACGGTGAATCAACTTATATGAAGTGTATTTACAAGTGTGTGTAATTTGATGAATTTCGTATGGCTAGAAAGTGGTGTTTTTCATTATGGGTCTTCTACCTTAATTCTTTATTACATTTATGGTTTTACGGGCGAAAAAAAAAATCGCGAAGCGGCCTTCAGTCCGTCTATATGTCACACAATCTTCGCAAGCCAAGGGTGAAATCTACGACGTAACGTCGTTTCTGTATTCACCATTTTGTAGTCCCATTTTCTTGGTGTCCTGGAAAGCGTTTCGTTGGTTCCAGCGAGATCTCGCTGGAACCAATCAGATTTATTGATACATATATTTGTTATGAGTAAACAAGTCATGGCAACGGGCGGGAAACAGTATTGCATTTGCAATTCAAAAACGCGAAATTGAGCGATTTTTCGTCAAAATGTCACTTCAATTGACACCTTTTTTTCCATTTTTATTCGAGAAAATACTTTACTCGACCAAAAAATCTGTTATTTCCCCCCTAGTCCGTTTGGTGTAGAACGCGAAAGACAACGCGCGTTAATGACGTCATCATTAATGAACGAAATAACGCCTAATGCGTTTAGAACGCGACGATTGATTGGTTGCTAGTCCGTAACAAGCAGCAGGACAATCGCTAGGCGGCGTTTTTCGATTTCATGAAAATCGGACTAAATCCAACAAGGGTGAATACAAACGGAGGTGGGTTCAACCTTGGCTAACGAAGATGATGTCACACGTACGCAGTTCAAGTCTGAAAATCTCAATGTTATGTAATTTAACCGGAAGTAAAAATGTCCGATATGTTGCGGAAATTGAGTATGCCTTTAACGATAATCACATAAGTATTAGAAGCAATCCGAAATTGTTGCCGGTCGGGGGGCAAAATATTGGGATTAGTTTATGGTAATGTGACGTCATACATGCGGTTATGACGTCAACGTTATTTTATCCGCGTTCTCGCGACATTGGCGTTCCCGCACATTATCATTCAGGTGACGCTAATGTGACTTCATTAAACTCTCGGTTATGACGTCAACGTTGGTTTTTCTGCGTTTTCGAGACGTTTGTGTTCCCGCGCACTATCAGACGTCGTGTAAGCTTTTTCAAATAACCTTACTTCAGGCTTGGGCCAAAGTAGCTACCCTCGGACCATGTGTATGAAATACCTATCATACATTGCATGCAACTTCATTTAGACAATACTAGGAACATTGTTATAGTAACGTCGATTAGCGTTGATCATATAAAATACTCTCGCAGAGGCAAATGTGTTTCATGAATTGATCTTGCTTAACTCACCTGTATTTCACCTGTTTGTAATCTATATGACAAAGGTTAACCTCAAATATATATTATTGCTATCCATGACACTATTGTTTGGAAATACTGTTTAAACTAAAAATAATTGTGTATACAATTGAATATATATCCAGAAACTCCGACACGCTTCGATTTTCGTTTCGTCGAAGCGACAGCGATTTCTGGTACATTTTTATTTATTTCGGTAATGACATTAATAATTATACATTATATTACATAGTTTCATATTATTTAAATGTAAATAGTTTATCAGGGTGAACAA
The DNA here is from genome assembly GCA_963680895.1 of Fragum sueziense. Lineage (NCBI taxonomy): Eukaryota > Metazoa > Mollusca > Bivalvia > Cardiida > Cardiidae > Fragum > Fragum sueziense. Next base: position 42,150,913 of record OY804599.1, read on the forward strand.
AACAACGTATATACAGTTTAACAAAACAGTATATACGATGTTCCTCTTCACCACTCATCTCTACAAGTACTTCTCTTTTCAATCCATCTTAGAGTCGTTCAGGAATGCTGTATCCATGACTTGCTCAAGTAGTGGATACGGCGTTCATCGAGCGATATCATAAGAGCAAAAATGAACAAAGCAAATATAAAAAATGAGGCAGAAACAAAAAGTTCAATCATAAAAAATGAGAAAAGATATAAACATAAATGATTATCTCCCGCTTTTCTCCAAACTTCTGAATAATCGGTACATGTTGTACCTCACAATTACAAAACTATTATTAATTCTGTATTTATGCCATCACCACCGGAACAAATTAGTTTATATTGATAATTGTAAAACTATTGTACTAGCATGTATTATGGACAGTTGTCTCATACAATAAATAAACTTGAAACTTGTAATTCAGTTTTTAAAGTGTCAGAAAGGGTAAAAAGGTAGATCTAGTCCGATTGTTGTTTTCCATCGGTAGAGAAATTAAGGTTCAGGAACTGTAATTGCAATATTTGGTATACAGACTTCTAGCGTATTAATCTCTTTTAAAGTTGGGTATGTTGTAGACATTGATATATAAACATATTTTTTTTAAATTTGTAAATCCAGGGGGAGATAACTGGCTTTAAAGTTTGCATTGCAGTCAATGAGAAAATAACTTTTTTTGTGAATATTTTTTTAAAATTAGGCAAATTTTCAAATTTTTGAATGGTAGAAAGTTGCCAATTATTATTTCACCCCATAACATACAATAAAATAGTACGTTTACCATACAAAGGGGGTGTCTCACGAATAGGAAAAATAACATGGGAGTCTGCCCACGCTCGGAATTTAATGAAATTTGGCGTGAAGTTAGTACACTAGATAACGGTTCATATTCATGAAATGTTTCAAATCGAACATTCCAGAAAACAATTTTCTCGGAATTTTAAGTTTTCATTATGAAAAAAGAGGGTACCCTGATTAAAACAGTGTGCAAGCGTTCTGGTTGTTAGTTTCATCGCGTAATTTATTTTAAAAATAATGCCCAGTAGTCCGTGATCCTGCATGAAACAAAAATTATATAATTATGTACAAAAAAATTGTTTTATATCAACTGGTGTAAGGGGGTAACCCAAAAATTCATTGTTTTTAAATATTTTAAGCAAATTCTGTTCAAAAATTTTCTTTGTTCCAGTTTTTGTCAAGATTTGAAAATTATGTAAAAGTTGCGCACAAATATACTGATGATTATCGTGAAATATCGAGAAAAAATAAAACCGGTAAAATGTGGCTTTTGGATTTTCCCTATGAATAGTGCACATTTCCAAGAATGGACAAAATTAAGATTTTTTGAAAATGACTTTTTTCAAATGTTTTGTTTACTTTTTTGTTATTTTAGTTTACCTGAGGATAAATCAAGATGCAATGCATTTTTTCGGTTATTTCCTGTCATCTGTCCGTGTGTCTGTCTGTCTGTTGGCATTTTCTAAAAAATTCTTTTTTCTCCCAATCTGATATGTATATCTTTTTGAAACTTGATAAAAAGTATCCTCGGGTTAAAGGAGTACAACTCTGTGTATTAGAATTTCTTTTTGTCATAAACTTTTGTTGCTGTGGCAGCATAAAAGGGGAAACATTTCATATAATAAAAATAAGCTCTTTTTGTAAAGCTTTACACAGCCATGATGTTTTAAATTTTGCATGTAAGTTTGCTTAGGGGTAGACTTCAATGTTGGTTACAATATTTTTGTCCAGGGTCACATTAGATCTTGTCCCAGGTATACCTACTTTACAAAAAAGAGAGGAAATTGTCTAAAAAAATCATTTTAAATTATTCAAGTCAGCCGTGATTCATGAAAGCTAACAGCAAGAGTTATTTATAGATCTTTTGAAACATGAGAAAGCAAATAAGAAAAAGCACCAATTTCTCTGATGGCATTTGACAATCGTGCAAAAGTGAAAATATTGTTGTGATGCATAAGAAACAGATAATCCAGCTCCCATGTGACTATTTAGGGCTATTGATGGCTAAACAACATGTTAATCATATGACATCATTGAAATGTGTATAAATTGTGTATCAATACAGGTTAAGCTATGGCCAGAAAAAATAATTTGAGGAAATAATTGCACCCTGTTTTATCCCAATAGGGCCACGTTTTGATATAAACAAGCACATTTTCAACTGTGTAAATGAAAATATATAATGCTGTATTAGTCTTTTACTGAATCAAAGGGGGCCTTCCATATCAAATTAGTTCTTTAGGGGCGCTTAGAGCAAAAATATTTGGTTATGTATTGGTTACCCGGAAGGGCACCTTTTGATGCTTTACCGTACCTGTTCTAAGCGTCTTTTCAATTTCATAACATTTGGCTTGACATTTATTGCATGTCATAGTCTCACTGAAAATGGTGCATAGACAATGTGACCAAATAGTAAAGAAAACTTGCAATGTGTATACATATGCCTATCTTGGCTTCCATACATGTAATTTTGTAAATATAAGTAATATTTGAGCCAGGATCTGGAAAAACGTCCTTTAAGGCTTTTGAGCCCAACATAGATCCAGATCAGCCTGTGCATACGCACAGTCTGATCAGGATCCATGTTGTTCTCTAATAGCTACTTTGTGACCTGTAGTAACTTATAGAGAGCAGCATTGATGCATATTGGACTCCATTTGACAACAGGCTGATCTTGAAACTCAATTTTGAAAAATGCTTTAAGGGACGTTTTTCCAGATCCCGGCTCATTTATATTAATTCTATGTTTTTTCCAATGAGTTTTTTTGGGCATGAATATTGCTGTAGGTTTGTACTGTATGCTACAGTTGATATTACTGAATATAAAAATGGTTTTAGGAGCACAATCAAATTTTTACTGAATACAATTTTTGGACCAAAACATCACCTTCATCAATAATATGTATTATATGACATTGTTACCGGTTTTGGATTTCTATATAATTTGGCTCAAAGTAAGAGGAAATATGTAGCATGTTTTTGTGATGCTATGGAATCTTGACAAAGACTCCAACATACTTAACTTTGGAATTCAATTTTACTTTTTTCCAAAATTTTGCTGAAAAATATGCATTTTTTCATGATTAATTCAATAAAAAACATTCATAATAATTTCCTCAAATACCTTTTCTGGTATGAATGTAATGCCTTTTGTGTCTCGGATCAAATTCAATTGACAGATCTTGAAAATACACAAAACTAAAGTTTTGCGACACATGAAAAAGGGGCCATGTTTCATGCCATAGTGGGAATAAGTCAAGGTGGCTTTTTGGAATCCAGTTTGGATTATCTAAGAAACTAAATGCATTTTCATAGCTTGTATAAGTAAGTAAGTAAGTAAGTAAATTTTTATTATAGTGACATGTGTTATACAATCATGTACAATAACAAAAATGATACTATCAACACCCGGCCCCATGGGCCTATAAGTCACTTTTGAGTATATAAATAAAGCAAAATACAAAATAGCAGATGATGGCAGGTCATATGCATTAGTTTTGTCTGTCTTTCCAAGTTTACAGTATAATAGGGATCCACTCTCAGTGATGATACATCAGTCATGATCAGTGGCGAAAGAAGAGAAACGCATCGGGAAGGATACCTTTCTCCTATCTCCACACTACATTCACATAACATCAGCGCTATTATAAAACCTCCTAACCACATTTCCAATCAAGCGACTGATATGACTTATGTTAATTTCATAATGCCTTCAAACAATCATAGTAACATTATACCTTTGTGTTTAGATCACTTCGGATGCATGAACATGAAGTATAACAGCCTTTTATGTGTAGTGAAGTGTAAATAAATATTATAATACACGTGATTAACCCGCGGTACAACCGTCTCCCTTTTCGTGATAGAAAAGGGTGATAATTATGTCACGTGTCGTCACTGTAACTGAACAGGTAAAGGCGGATTATCGGACTTGAATAAGTGTACGCTTATTCTCTCCAACAACCATCCAACCAGCTCATCTCATTTTATTTGCTACGTAACTAGTAGATCAAAGATGCTTCGTCGAAACGAAAAGTAAAGCCAACCTTAACCCATGAGAAGATAAGTTTTAAACTAAATGTTCATGCATATTTTGGCGAATTTAGAAAACTTACATTACACTAAAGATCCAATATATCAAGGCATTGGTCAAATGTTAACACCGTAATTTGGTTATTATATAGACGATGATAAGCCTACAAATCCATGTTTACTGATCCTCGTCTAAAATTGCGCATCCAGCAAATTTCAATCACCAGAATGCAGCTAGATATGAAATGACTCATGATGCGAAAACGTTGATTGAATATGAGCTTGTAAAAAGACATACAATAAAAAACTGCAAAAACATGTGTAATAATGACATTTGTTATGCAATAAAGTAGATCTAATTAATCCCTTCCCAAATGTTAACTTACTACAAGGGTCTAAACTCAGGGCTTGAAGATAACAAAAATTATATGATCTCTTATGTAGAACATATTTATTAGATCATTAAATATATTGATAGAAAATGAGAAAATAAAGGTTTTCTGCCTAATCTCTCAGCCTCCATCATTACATTTAATTCGGTGTATGTAATGGAAAAATAGCGCATTATTTGGAAAGGGTTTAATTTCATACTTCGAGTCCTGACACTAATATTCATTTTCAGGATTAGTTTAACAAATGGTAAAGTCAACAGTATGGCAGAATTGAAGGTTGTTCAAAACTAAACGACCTTAACTTCCGCGGTACTCTGAGGCAAAGATAAATTTCTTTTAAAAGAAATGAATGGCTCTGATTATGAGTTTTAATTCATAATGAATTACTGGTTGTGTGATAAAGTGTCTGTCTTCGCTTTTGAAAGGCTTTCACCAGGAATTTGGATAATTTACGACAATGATTTGACATGAGATACGACAACTTTTGATTCTGAGAAAGTTGTAGGTACGAGTTACATGTGATAATGTCTTGAAATATATCTTGTCTAATAGTCTTGTAATGGTCACATTGTGTAACAAAGTGCGCTTCTGTTTCGACAACCGAACTCGTACAGAAATTACACAAACGACTGTCTATGGATTCACCCAGATATCTCCCAGTTTCTATCCTTAATGGTAGAATGCCAAACCTAAGCTGGGCTAGTGTGGAACGTTCGTTTTTCTGCAAATTAAGTGAAACGTATTGTTCTGTGTTAAACTCCCGCTTAAACTGTTTGTATGTGCGTAGCTTGGGGGTTCGTTCAACGTTGTCTGACCACAAAGCGCTATATAATTGTCTTAGTTGTGTCTGTGCCTGAACCATGTTAACCGGTCGCTTATTATTGAAGTGGTCAGACATACCCAATTTGTCAAGAATAATTCTTAAATCACTACACCAGTTGTTCTCGCACTTATTATAGTCGAACTCAAACACTGAACGTAACAGTCTATCTTCTGGGATCTGCAAAAGTCTATTCCAGTAGCGTATAATACTTAACCATTGTCTGTATTGAGCGGGTAACCAGCCTGTATCTCCGATCAGAGCACTCACTGGCGCAAACCTATGCACTCCTAAAAAGTAACGCATGCTTCGATTCTGTATATTATCGATGCATTTGTAATTTTTAAAGCCCCATATGGACGCTCCGTAGTCCAAAATCGGCACAACACAGCTATAGTATAGTTTTTCATATGATTTGAATCCAAAGTTTTTCATATTGTGGAATTTTGATATGAGACCCCCTAGGGCTCTTCCCGCGGCTTTCGATATAGTTTCACAATGAGCTGAATAGTCTAAATTGTCACTAAAAGTAACACCTAGATACTTATAGGCGGAAACGGTTTCTAATAGGCTTTCGCCTATCTGAAACTGAAATTCGGTCCTTTTATGCCGTCTTGGTCTAAAATGCATGCACTTAGACTTCGTTGTATTAATTAATACGCGCCATTTCCTGCACCATATTCTTAAAGTGTCGAGCATTTTCTGTAGATCGGTTTCAGACGATGCGACGAAAACAATGTCATCGGCATATAGGAGAAGAGAAATTTGTGCATCGCCCATATTCACACCAATATGAAGATCGTTAATTTCCGTAACCAGATCGTTTACGAAGATGTCAAACATCGTCGGTGAAACACAGTCGCCTTGTTTTGTACCTATCGAACACGGGAACCAGCCTGTAAGTCTATCATTCACTCGAACACACGAATCAGTACTAGAGTATATAGATTTTAGCGAATTATACATCTTACCATCGATACCTGTTAGCAAAAGTTTATAAAGCAACATATCTCTGTTGACAAAATCAAATGCCTTTTTAAGGTCTATAAATGCGGAATACACATTTTCATTGTTCCGTATTATCTCGTTTAAACAAAATATGTGATCCTCACAAGACTTCTTCGCTCTAAACCCGTTTTGTTCATCGGCTAACAAATTATCATTCTCAAGGTAACTCATTATTCGTTTGTTCAGAAATGCACTATACAATTTACTGACACAAGACAATAGACTGATCCCGCGATAATTTAATGGCACTCGCTTATCAGCAGTCTGGTCTTTAACTAGCGGACAGATAATTGACTTTCTCCATAATGACGGAATAATGCTAGTGTCGAATATAAGCTGGAAAAAGTTCGTTAACACTGATATCACAGGTGGAAACTTCAAAGCAGCATATGGAATATTGTCGTAGCCTGTGGCTGAGTTCGATTTCGCTGCCATAACGGCTTGGGTAATTTCCTCAATCGATATGTTTCGATTTAAACGCACATTCGGAGTATATAGTGGATCTAACATGTTCGATTCTAGCAGTTGTTTATGAGCGATTGCCATTGAATAGTGATCTTGATCGAAGTCTAGCGATTCGTCCGTATTGTATAGCTGTGAAAATTCAGATTTCCAAGTATCATACACTCGCGTTTTATCCGTTACTACGTTACCGTCTTTATCAATTACCTCCATGGGTATAGAGGTGGCTTTTCGCGGCCCAAGTCTGTTTATTTTGGCCCAGAAATCGTTTGGGTTGTTGGTAGCCATATCTTCAATGTCCATAGCCATAGCACGCCTATAGTTACGTTCAGCTTGACGTAACGCCTTGTCGAACGCGTTTCTTGCTAATCTATATTCACTACGTTTCCTAGTCTTGGCGTTTCGATTTCCATTGCACTTTAAAAAGTCCCTTTCTTTCACACGCAAGATTGACCATAACTGAGTTAAATTCTCGGTCCAATATGGTTTGTGGTTTTTAAACCGCCTATTTGTTTTCGATGAGCTACCGTACTTAGGAACACTAGATTCCAGTTCGTTAAGGATTGTTTCGCAGAGCTTTTCGTAAATAGAATCAATTTCATTCTGCGTTTCACGGCAAAGTTCGATCGACCGTATCATGTCCTGTAAGGCACGAGCCGCTATACCGCTAGTCATGAAATCCCTGGGAATTTGTTTCAGTTTATATCTAGTGTTTTTATAGGGAAAACTGTTACCTGACTGATCTTTGTGTGATCTTTGCGCACTGTTTATATAAAGGCGAGACTTCAAAACAGCATGATCCGGTACATGTGATCGTTGACCAAGTAGACCGTGCAACTGGTTTTGATCTATAATTGACTGGCATTGAATAACTTCGTAATTAAACATGTCCTTGTAGTTATCATGCGGCACACAGATATAGTCCACTACTGATTTACCCTTACCAGAAACCGACGTAAAATCGTCTTTTTTCGATCTACCATTTAAAACACAAAATCTTGACTCGATGAGGAACTCAATAAATTCAAACCCATGTTGATTTTTCACAGTGTCCAGAATATCCCGGCTCGGAATAAAATCTGTATCGGTTAAAATATCCTGAAGGTTACCGATTCTCGAATTAAAGTCACCAGCAAGAAGCATGTAGTCACATTCACTCTGTCTATATATAAGTGACAATAGATGTGCAAAAAACCCTTGTGCATCACGTCCCCACGGCGAGTTTTCAGGGGGCAAATAACATGAAACTAGGAGAATCGTATAATCAGAAGAACGGTCTGACAGTTTTAATGCCAAAATCCCATCATGGCTTTTATCTATTATTTCCACATTATATTCTGTATTAATCCAAGTCTTTATGAGAAATCCGACACCACCAGAACCTTTTTGCGCGCGTTTGTGTAACTCCTGTCTATTAAATCCAAGCCAATTATATCCATCAACCTCGATACCGTTTTGCTCTATTAAATGAGTCTCATTAATGGAAACAATATCAGCATCAATGCTCTTAATTATCTCACTACGCAATTCCTTATTATTATTGGTCCACCCACACACATTAAGATGGGCAAAAGTGACTGTTTTATGGGACCGGGTATTTTCCTAATCACTTTCGGGAACGGCATTGTTTTTGGCGCGTTTTTCTTTAATCCGCCCATTAGAGTCAACTATAAGATTATGCCCAGCCGGAAGTTTTTTAAGAACTGCTTTCGCATTCAATTCAATTAAGCGCTCTGCGTGCGATTTGGCACTCTTTAAATGAACGTCCTTGTATACCTCCGAGAAACGCAAGTTCGACTTTTCCCTCAATACTTGAACCTTTTCTGCCCGATTCGCGAAACTTATTTTAACAAGCCCCGGTTTATTTTGAATACGTGACGGGAGTCTGCAAACATCCGATATGGTCACGTCATTATATACATCATCCCCAAGCGCTTGAATAAGGAGCCGAGCTTTCTCCATGATGTCTTCATCTTCCGTAAAGCTGATTCCATTAGCGGTAATTGTGAGGTCAGGGTCGTCAAGGGGGTTAACTCTTGAAGACGACATTTCTGAGTCGTGCGTAACGGTACCGTTAATCTCCACGTTCTCCATTCGTGTTTGGAGGTCATGAACACTTTTCAAAATGTCGTCTATCCGCCGTGTTTCTTTGTTCAAGTCCGATGCCATTTCCTTTTTCAACGTCCTCATTTTTGAATCTATATCAGCCATTAAGTCCGTCCGAAGTTTATCTATCTTTTTTTCGAGTGAATCTCGCAACCCTGCCTGATTTTTCTTTAAGTCTTGTATTTCATGAATGAGAAGGTCCAATTTACCATTCATATCGTTAGCCATGGGCGATGAGTTTGTCGCCATATTGGATTTGGGCCCAATATGGGGGCTAGCAGGAGGGTCTTTTACTGACGAGCCAGGGTGGGTTTCCGATCGAGCAGAAGTAGGGCTGTCTGAATGATCTAAACTAAAGGCATTACCTTCACAGTTCAAAATAGCGTTTGTTTCCGAAATAATCCCTGCTACTTCACTGAAACTTAGTCCATGGGCCTCCCCGTTGGAACCCCCTTTTTTCCTTTGTTTAGCCTTTTCCAAATTTGAATCGGAATCACTGCTCTTTTTCCTTTTCTTTTTGTTTTTTCCCATAAGGATTATTGTACATATTACGCCCTCGCTGCTTAGAGCGAGCCGTCCGCCTCTATTTGTCACAATTTAATACACAATTAAAGTTCCAAATAGTCCATTTATCCATAAAATTTGTCAAAGTTGTGAGAGTTCAAAATTCATGACCGCCATCTTACTACGTCACGTATATCACTTGTATATGGTCCTCTATCACCATTCAGAATTAAAAGAAAATTCATGCGTGGGCAGATTTGAGACACCCCCTTTTGTGAAAACTATTTTTTGTGAGTGAAGGGCAGATAATCCACTAGAGTTTATATTTTAAGGGGAGACATTGCATTATTTTCAAGTCAGAAAACTTTTGTTTATCATTTACCTTTCACATCCTAACATATCCATTTTATTTTTACCATACATATTATTGATACATGATATTAAACACTACCAGGCATATTTGTAGTGCAGGTAAATTTTATGATTATAAAGTGACAGCCATTACAGTTCCGGGACTTTTTAAGCGGACATCTTTTCGACCGTATTCAGGCTTAGCCTACTTTCATATTAAGAGCAATTCTATGTAAGGACCAGAAAAGATGATTTTATTTACACTTGGTGTTCTTTAGAAATCTCATAACTACAGCTTCATAGTTATGTTTATTTTCAAAGAAACAGCGGCACAATCCTTGGACACGCGCAAGTTTACATGCATATTTGTTCATGTCGTTCTTTTCTTGGTGTATTTAACTTTTGACAAAACTTTGATGTAATCGTCTAGTAATAGGATCAATTGATTTTCGTGCAACACCAGTGATCTAAAATCAATACTCAATTACGGTGTAACATCAGTTTTATTTTGATCTTTTTCATTCAATTCACGCAGCCTTTCAGTGTGGCTTCTATTTAAACTCCTACGTTGCGACACTTAAATTTCCTTTGACTCATGTTTACTTAAAGTATTGATCCTTTCCCGTCTTTTTAACCCATTACCACACAGTGACTCCTTTTGACTCCCCACAATATAATGGCTTTGGAAAACATCGTGGAAAATGAAGAAATTGCTTGTGACAAGCAATTTCTTCATTTCCCTCATTGTTTTCTATCCCAAAAGCTTTAAAATTACGAAATTTCTTCTCGTTGAAATGTCGTCTGCAACTTCTTTCAAATTGGACTACCCAAAAATTTTGTCGTTTGGTAATTCTAGGGCTCAGTGCAATACTATTGTGACTACATATTTTTTTCAGAAATTCGCTTTTTAGCATTTTCTGAATCTTTAGGAAAGAATACATCATGTATTCTAACATTAGGTTTCAATTCTTTATACTTAAAAAGATATTTAGAATTTTAAAAACATTTTCCTCTTTGTCTTTGTGAAAGTCAACAAGTTGTTTTCCCTCTCCCGTAAAATTTTACAAAATGTAGTTACAATAGTTTTGCACCAAGCCCTCGAATTATATTATGATAGTGTAACCGCTTTCCAGTCAATTCGTTGCTTCGACAGTCTTACGAGTGAAAACTTCCGTAAAAGGTTGAGATAAAATCTGAAAATGCAAGAAATCGGCATTTTGAAAATTATTGCAACAATATTGCCTCCTTGATTTAGAAGTTTAAGCATTCTGTTGTATTGATTTAGTCATTGGTTATTCTTTTAGAAAAGCTTGAAAAGCGAAAAGTATAAAAAAAAATACTGTCTGTGAAAGGGATCAACTGATTTATCTAAATGGAATCATCATTGTTAACATTATTAGGAGATTAGGTGCAGCACATGAAACTTGGCGATATTCTAAATTATGAAAATATCAATTTCTGTTATGTACGAGCAAGGGCAGATCTAGGGGTGGGGTCAGGGGGTCATGACCCCCCCCCCCCCTGGAATTGGACGAAAGTTGAATTTTGGCTATATAACTTCTTATTAAATGCCATTATTTGGACTTTGACCCCCCCGGAAAAAATCCTGGATCCGCCCTTGACGATTTAAACAATAAATATGCTGAGTCAAAAAAGAAAGTGTGCACAGAGAATAACTCGAATTTCTATCGTAATTTTGAATATTGATATTATAATATTGGTATCAAATTGAAGATAATTCAATTGCCTATAATTAGGTGTACTTTCAAATTGTATGAAATGGATTTTGTCTTGTGATTTCTTAAGATATTTGAGATAGGGGTCAATTTCGAAATTCACAGAACTTTCTGGCGAACGTGGGGAGATTAAATAATGCAATTTTCTTAGGATTTCTGCTTCAATTTCTATCGTGGCATGTCTTAAATGAATGCCGGCAAATACCTGTGGTCTTACTGACCGAACATAACGTTTCATTTTATCATTTGGAATTTCATTGCGTTCATATTGCAAGACTTATTCTACGTCCTGCAAATTCTTTAACTGGACACCAAATTTTGCGAAACTCAGGCGGTGGAGATGTTCGGCCCTACACTACAGTCATGACTATTTTTCACACGTCCCTTGTCGAAGATGATGTGCATAATTCAGGCGTAACGTAAGATTTGGGCATCATGATAATGATACAAACATATGGTCTCGAATCTCTTATGAGCCGTCTATCTGCCTTCGTCGATTTCAAATGTTGCTTACATATGCTTGCTTTACAGAATCGCCATAAATGGTGTAGTTTTGCAACGTTGACGTAAGGGCGTCAACGTCATGTATCCATCTTACCTAGTCAATGCTGCATGCGGTATATCAGACCGAAGTCTATCAAAAATGTATCCTTCACTTTGGAAACATGATTGCAAACGCCTAATTTCTGAACGATATCATTTTAACGACAACGACACATTTTAGGCCGGTTGAAGACACTAGCAAAACTAACGTGTAAAATCTGTTGTGTTTACTACGACGTAGCATCTTTGGCTATTCAGAATTTTGAATTTTTATGTTTGATTTAGCTTTTATACACTTTGAATACAGATTTTAGACAATAAAATTTATTGTGAAACGTTTGTTTTGATAACCACACGCAAAAAGGTGCTAACGGTGTTTTGCGATATGCCAGATGATTTAATCGTCCAAAGTTGCATCCCATGTCAATAGACATGAGAAAGTTGATAGCTTGACTCCGTGTAGAAATTTGTTGAAGTTAATTGCAGTGATTACGTAGATATATAAAGTAAAAGTTTGCACACTTTCTTTTTTGACTCAGTATACATTGATGCGCTCTTGATATTGAGCAACGCACCATGTGTAAAAATTGCGTTCAATATATTTACGTAAAATACATGCACTATATGACGTCACTTTTCAACAAAAACCTCGTAACTTCAGCTTGTTTTAAGCTGCAGTTACAAGGTTTTTGTTGTAAAGCAGCGATAAGGAATTGGCACTGGACTTAAAGGGCCACCGTAAAGCGAGAAGATTTCATTTACACCGACAGTAATTAGACCACATGGGATTCTGTGGTGTTTTGGAAGAGAAATTACTTCTGAACTTGTCTTTAGATATCGTCGTTATGAGACCAAACATGGTATATAAGTATAATACATATCGCTGCTTGTCAACAAAATTTATCGTTAACTACAGCTTGTTTAACCCTTTCCCAAACGACAGAATTTTAGGATGGTCCAATTTGAAAGCCGATGCAAACGACAAAATGGTTGTGGATAAACACTGGATTTGTGTATATTTCAGCACTGAAAATATTTAGACAAAAGGAGAAACTGCTGGTTATCAGCAGTTTCTTCTTTTGTCTCAATGTTTTCCCAAACCTTTTCTATTAGGGACGTCAAAACCATGTATTATTTGGGAAAGGGTTAAAGATGTAATTACGAGGTTTTATGTTGAAAAGCGACGATATATAATACAGCTGGTTGCCAAAAAAAACCCGATCTATCCAATTCATGCATTATGGATGATATGCCTATGGAATATCTAGTAGTTTTATCCTATTCTGGATAAAGTTGTGCGTCAAGTTTTTTCTACCAGACATGCCAAAGCCAAAAAGATTTTTTTTATTATATCTACTCGTATAACTCGCCCAATTAACAGATTGTCTATTTATGTCAAATGCAGACGCTATTGGGAATGGTCATGTCATCGTAAAACAGAGCAGACATCTTTTACATTGACAGTGTTATATGCCATATGGGACTCGCTGGTCTTTTCCAGGATATATTTCTTCTGGGTATTTTCTTTGATTCCTTCTAACGGTTACGAAATTAATGTTCCTTGCTTGACCTATTGACATTGACCTTTGACGTACGTGACACATAAACAGCAGTGTAGTTTCTTGGGTCATGGGCAAGCATGTTGTAGAGTTTCATAATTCTAGGTCAAATGGTTCTTGAGTTAGAGCCTGGAAACGGTAAAATCTAAAGAAAGGCGGATAGACAGACATGGTGAAAAAAGTTACCCCATTCTATCAGATGGGAGTATAACTAGGGTGGGTGACGTACTTTTTCTTGTGTAGTCTAGATATTTAGATCCTAATCTGCGTTCCATTGTTACACTAAAATATGGTGCAAGTACTCATCAATCGATGACTTCATGCAAATTTGTGCACAGCTTGGAAAGGTGTAAATAAGACATTCTTTAACGTTACCACCAAACACGGTGTATAATCACGTAATACACAAATTTCAGAAAATCTTCAATAACTTTGATAATATTGGACCGATTTGAATTCGATTTGAAGCAGAGAATGTAGACAGTCGTCACGCATTACATGGACGTGGTTGATTTTTGAAAAATCAACTGATAAAAAAAGTTATTGAAGATAAACCAAAATTTGGTTTATCTTCAATAACTGTTTTATTAGTTGATTTTTCAAAAATCTACGACGTCCATGTTATTCCTGACATTTTGCTACCTTCTCTGCTTCAAACAGAATTCAAATTGGTGAAGTAGGCTACTGACAATAGTATTGAAGATTATCAAAAATTTTAAGTCACGTGATTATACACCGTGACAAATGCCGTCTAAAAATAACTTTGAAAAATAACCAACCTTTCCAGAGCTCTTTATCCCTTTAATCATACACAAATACACGAGCAGCCAGGAAGTTAACAATGCAGCCGCTAGCTTCAAGTTGAAGGTCGGAGCTGTATCCACGGACGGCGCTATCTGCAACGTGTCTCTGTACCAGAAATATGTGGTGGGGCCGCTTCTCTTGGAATAAATAATGATGATAATTGTAACAGTACTAATAGGCCTACTGACAGCAATAGTAATAAAAATAAATAATATGAAAAAAGACAAAGCCTCTGACCGGGGTCAACAGCCGTAATTGATTTTTTTCTTTAAAAACATAGCAAAGCATGAGAACTACGTTTTTAAATTTGTAAGAAATCGTTTAGTGATTTAAGTCCAACGGTAGGAGTGCCGAGCCCAGATAGCCCAGTCGGTGATGGCGGAGTCTTTCCATCCATGGGCCGCGATTTCGAACCCCGAGTCGGCTATACTCGCTGACAACTTACAAAAGTCATAAATCTTTAACCAATGGATGTGAATCATCTTAGAAGTGAGAGACGCTGGATGATCGGATTTGATATTGTGGCTCTATTGGTGAGAAAATATCGATAGGAGCCTAATCTACGGTTAGGAGCTCCAGCCTCAGCGATATTACCATATCAGTTGAAAGGGGCAAAGGCCTACTGTACACAAATCACATCTGTATAGGTCCTAAACAAGTATTTTGTCATCAACGGCAACTTTCAAATAGGACAACCATAAAATTTGTCGTTCGGGAAAGGGTAAAATTGGACCAGTCTATACTCCAGCCACTTTGCAAAGATTTAACCTTTACAAATCAAATTTTGAAGACCCTAGCGAAGTAAGCTTAAGAAAACGTGGAGACAAAAATGAATTGCCAAAAACAAACATCTCCCTTTGTCGCAATACTTTCTTTTCTATTTAGTAATTTTACATGTCCTATCTTTATCAACAGCTTCTTTGTAATCTATAGCCTATAGTACCTGTAGAAAATCTATGTACATAGTTTGCTTTTAGACGGTCTTTCGTCAACTGTTCTAAAATAAGTAGTTTTGCTTACATCCCCCCCCCCACAATGTTTCCTTCTAAAAGGTTTTGTTTTTAATAGTACCATTTCTTTGCAAAAGGACCCACAAAATAACGTCGCTTGACGTTCTGATAATGCGCGGGAACGTCAACGTCGTGGGAACGCAGAAAAAATGACGTGACGTCATATCGGGTATGACGTCACAAATACAAGAGTTGGCTGGTTCACTAAACTGGTATAGTTTGTTGATTCGGAGATTCAGATAACGGATGTAATTTTACACTAAACCAATTCACAATCTCAACATCTTGGATAAAGCTACCGAGAAATCCGATTGCCGGAAGGAGCTCAAAACGAGGCTAAGACAGCTTGAGCCAAACTCACAAAGTAGCCTAACAAAATCGCTCAAAACTATACGCCCACAATACCGTAAGCCGTGGTCAATTCCATTGACCCCGGTATAACAATGAATGGCCGGGTTGTCTGGGTTTAAAGAATTCAATTCCACGAAAAAAAATATTTTAGAATTTAATGCAACAAAATTGCAATGCGAATGTGGTTGCGGAGCGGAAAGTTTAGATTCTGAACATTCGTAAGAGTATCAAGAATAGGCCCCTATGTAACTACCATCAATTAAGCATTTCTAAAACAACAACTCTTACCTGACACTCATCGTCTATAACGGTAACGTTATCGTGCTGTACGGACGGACAGACGGACCAGGGTAACGGGTTCCTAAAACTCTGCACCAGGTATAACATGCACCACGCCATTATAGTATTGTAGTATAACGCCACGTTAAACGACACAACAACTGATGCTATACCGATACCTTGTAGATAGGGGGATATCTGTAGCACAAAGCGATTTTATTTAACCCTTTCCCAAATGACAAAAATTTAGGGTGATCCACTTCAAAAACTGGTACAAATTACAAAATGGATGTTATTAAAGAAAGGATTTGTGTAAAATATGACACAGAAAATATTGAGACAAAAGGAGAAACTGCTGGTTATCAGCAGTTTCTTCTTTTGTTTCAATGTTTTCCCAAGCCTTTTCCATTAGGGACGTCAAAACCAGGTCTTGTTTGGGAAAGGGTTAATTATTATTATTGTTTTTGTTGTTGTTGTTATTGTTGTTTTTTATGCTGTTTACACAAAATTTAAAGTCGATAACTACCAAAATCTTGCTCACTCTAACCAGCATTTTCTTCGATCATTTTTCTGGTGAGAACGCTAAACCAGGATTTACTATTTTTTAAAAAAAAAGGCCGGAAAGGACTTTATTGCCGTACATTTGGACGCCAACTCGTAGATAAACTACGGAATATGGACAAACTTTCAATTTACGAAATCAATTATCGTAAATGCTTGAGAAAAAAAACTGATCAATGTCTTGTTACGGAAACGGTTAATTCCAGATCTATGCATACCTCGTTCCAAGCCCCGACAGAGCCCTTTCGTAACCTTTGACCTATTGCAAGCTCCAGGTAAAACAAAGGTATCCCTTCAACAATTATCATAACTGCATACGGTATCAGAAACGCCCCTGAAAAATGGACATATATATTAAGGTATTCACATCATCATTCAAGTGTTGGGGAGCAATTAGTTCTTAACCCTTTCTCAAACAAGACCTGGTTTTGACGTCCCTAATAGAAAAGGTTTGGGAAAATACCGAAACAAAAGAAGAAACTGCTGATAACCAGCAGTTTCTCCTTTTGTCCCAATATTTCCTATGTCATATTTTACACAAATTCTATATTTGATAACTTCCATTTTGTCATTTGTGGCAGTTTTTGAAGTGGATCCCTCTAAAAATTTGATTGGGAAAGGGTTAAACACGTCAGGGATGTATGATTGAAGGTATTAAATTCAGGTCTCAGCATTGAGTATGTCCACCTACAGCATTGAGACATGCATTACATTGCTGTTGCATACTTTCGTTGAGACCGTGAACGTGTTCCCGGCCAAATTGACTCAATTCTTGAGTAAGAATATCCGCAAATTGTCGGAGAGCTGTCTTGTCTGTGACTCAAATGACAACTTTAAAACTGGTTGGAGATAAAACATCATTATTATTGACTGAGACAACACGCTTTCTTACATGTTGCTCTTGTCATTCGGTACGTAATTATCGAGTATATATGGAGAGACGACAATATTGTCACAAACACGCACGCGAAGGTCGTCATGTTAATTAAAGGCACAGCGTAGCGGAGGCAGATACCACTTGGCGTGGTGCAGAGCTACGACGAGTTATTTTAGATAATACTATAATTATGTTGTTATGTTTGATATATCAATTTTGTTTCATCTGTGATTAAACAGCTTAGAATCAAGTAAATTTTCTATTTATTCAAAACCACATCAATATCCAAGGGATACTTTTTTAACCCATTACCAAACGACAAAAATTCGACTTGTCCAAATTCAAAGATGTTGCAGACGGCAACTAAAAATGGATGAAAAGGTATTTTTGTTAATAAGTTTGAGTGGAAAATATTGTGTGAAATGAAGAAATTGCTTGTCGCAAGCAATTTCTTCATTTTCCACAATGTTTTCCATAGCCAGTTTATTGTGGATAGTCAAAAAGAGTCACTGTGTGGTAATGGGTTAAAAGGTAGATGTTTCGCTATGTTCAACGGTAATGCCCAATAGCTGTCGACCAAATGCGTACTCAATTGATACGTCTCTCACAGACGATTCAAATGAGTACATACAATTATGGTTTGGTACTAGGTCCACCATGTCTTCATTTATAATACTTACAGTACGAAACCAAGCGTCAATACATTTCGAGATTACATTTGTTGTCGCAAACACGCGTGTAAATATTCTCATTTCAATGAAATAGCACGTTGTGTCGGAGCCAGAAGCCACCAATTAAATTGAAGTCAGTAAGGACTATGTACAACTTCAAGTAAACGTGGGAAGTGTCCAATATTTTTTTATTGTCAAGAGAGACGTATATGAAGTCGGTACAATCAAAATTACCTTTTCACAATATCGTGTAAACACTACAATGTTTTAATAAACATCAAAGTATACAATCTTTTACATTAAGGAATTACAATACTGTCACACGCACGTAAATGTAGTCTTGTCAATGAAATAAAACAGCCTACGTTCCAGGCACGGATCCTAAAAGTTCAATAGGTCAATACAATACGGTGAACGTAGGTGATTCTTGTTTCTGCCTTACTAAACTGGTTTGGACATCAGTACTTATCTCAAGATTAGATACACATTCTGGTAATTACTTCTTAAGTAATTTTACTTTTTACTTAGGTCGCATATTTAAGGAATGCCCAGAAAATATCAAGGAATCTCCTTTAAAACCCAAAATATCTAAAGAGTATACGCGTTCAATGCAGACGCATAACAATTTGTCTGCTAATCCTGAACAATGACATTTATAAATACAGTCATGAAAGTTTAATTAGTCCTCGAAGATCGCTGTAACTAAATGTAACGGCCATTGCTCTGGGAAAGGAGGTTTTCGTTGATTCTGCTATTTCCTTGTGACGTGGTAGTTCAAGAATAAGATAAGTAAATAAATAATAACGAGAGAAAATATGAAAAGAGATATCCGCTATTTCGATAGGAATTTGGCAGTACTTTCGAAAGGAACTTAGGGTACCTGTTACTGTAGCTTTCAGGAAAAATCTTGTAAAATTAATCTATTTAAGTGTCGGTATTCCTGTGCATCGCATCTTCGGCAATGTATATAATTATAGTTCACAAAAAACTCCCCTACAATGATTAACAAGTTGGGTCCAATCAAATTAATTAAGATTCGCCCGTATTCGTCATTTGATTGGAAAATATACTCCATGCAATGTTGTTTTTTTTCCTTGCAGAAAAAGGTTTTAAAAACACTGTATGTACACTGCGTGTAGGCCTAAGGATCATGTTGTCCGTAAGCCCATTTGAATTTTTGGGAAGGCAATTATAAAACGGCCCGGTGGACCAGGCAGTTAACCCATCACCACACAGTAACTCCTTTTGACTCCCCTAAAGAAAAAGGCCTTGGAAAGCATTGTGGAAAGTGAGAAATTGCTTGTGACAAGCAATTTCTTCATTTCCCACAATACTTTCTACACAAAAATACCAAAAAAAAAGTAAAGTTTCATTCACCTGAAATTGACGCCTGCAACATCTTCGAATTTGAACCAGTCTAAAATTTTGTCGTTTGGTATTGGGTTAAAAACCAAGTGGAAAAACACCCCGTCATACAGAATTATCTAACTAACCATATATGGAGACATGGCAGTAACAGATAAAGTGGGAGGGGTTGAATTCATTTTTCATCTACATAACAAGCCCAGTATTGTGAGTACTGTTGATTATATACATTTCTAATCCACGGCATCACTAATTAACGTATTTTATGATTCATGACATCATTTAGCCTGACAGCAGCGTAAACCGAGAAGTTTAATTATTCACTAGAATTATTTATTACGGTGATTAACAGTTTCTAAAGATCTCTGTCTGCATCAACTTACATTTAGCTTGGTCATTAGACAATGTATACAATTTATCATCGGTGGGGAGTCAAAACCTCGTAACTCCAGCTTATTCAAGCTGTAGTTACGAGGTTTTGACTCCCCACCAACGTTATGTTTTTATAGAAGGCGAAAGCGTGTTCTTCATGGAATTATTTTTCATCGAAATTTTCTTTATTCATCAATTCTCATTGTCTTTGTCTGTGTGAATTTTCGCTTTTTCGCTATCCATAAGTGATTGGTAACAGTTTACAACCAAAGGCTATAACACATACAACGAAACTGCTGCGTCCACAACACATCCAAAGAAGGTCATCTGTGCAGCATAGTTTTAAACATAGCGTGGAGCCAAAATGGGTGCGGAGTTGTTTGTGAACGGGCCATCACATTTTTGTCGAAATTATCTACCAGTTTATTGTTGATACGGAAGAAAAGTCAGCCCTGCGTTCAGTAGACAAACTGTTAGCTAACGTTACCAACATTCGCAACTTCTTTGACCCAAATTTTACAGAATTGACCGAGTATTCCAAATGAAACGGCTAACTGTTACGGAAACATATCATTCGCTTCATTTGTTAAATGTGTTGTAAAAAGGTTTCATGTTTTTAACAACGCATCCTTTCTTGGAATCGAGAAACGTTGATATTGTTGTGAGATGGCTTAACCTTTTTCCAAAGTTGCTGCATGATACGACAAAATGAATGTTAAAAACACAAGATAATTTGTATGGTGTAGCACAGGCAATATAGAGAAAAGGTGAGAAAATGTTAAACAGTTTTTTTCTTCCTTTGTCTCGGTATTTTCAAAAAAAATCTTTGTAGGGACGTTAAAACCAGATATTGTTTGGGAAAATGTTAAAAGATCGTAAATTGTGTCCGCAAAACCTTTCAGTATTGACATAATCCAAGTAACTTTAGCCTTACCCAAACAGTGACGCTTTTTGACGCATCCAATTGAAAAGGCTTGGGAAAACATTGAGACAAAAGAAGAAAATGCTGGCACCTGCATTTTCTTCATTTCTCTCAATATTTTCTGTGCTACATTGTACACAAATTTGTTCTTTATCAACATCCATTTTGTCTGTTGAAGTTTTCAAATAAAAACATTGCAACTGTCTATCTTTTGCCGTTTGGAAAAGGATTAAGCGCTAATGGGGCTTCTATTTGTTTCTCGGATTCCATTTACGTTCCTGCCTAGACATGTCTAACCTTTTCCGCATTGGATGAACGCCAATGTAATATGCACATGCAGGTTCTGGGAAGCAAAGACCTGTCTACTTTGGCGTTTTACTTTATCCAGATTTGGATGTAATTAGTGCGCAGTTCATAGGCGCTGACATATTGAAAGTAGTTCGAAATAATACTATCCATAATGCCAAAAAAAAGAGTTCCGTTTGTGATAAGCCAATTGTCGTAAGACAACAGAGGCATGTACATCGTTTCCTTGTCGATGGTATATGAAAATTGATATTTTCAAGATCTAACAAATTAATAGCTTACGGATTTTCTACTGCGACTAAAAATCTAATGTAAAAATAAATTATTTCAACTTAGGAAGCAAGCGAACAGATCAACGTGGCCAAATGATAAATAACCAAATGATAGACCAGTCCAGTCACGATATCATGGCACAGGCTTACAAATTTTATCTGGACTTTTGTAAACAATTTAAAACTCTTCTTAATGTTCAAAACAATGCATGAGTTTGTTCGTATCTTGCCGACGTGAGATAGCCTACCTGCAAGATTCCCATAATAGCGCGCCAAATGACATACTCCTGGTTTAGAGTTCGATATTTTGTTGTTTACATAGGAACATTTTGTAAACATGTGCCAGAATACCGTGACAGGATTATATCGTTGTAGTTTCCGACATTACACCGATTGGGATTGATTTTACTAAGTGCACCTGCAAAATTCGAACCAACACATGCAAAATTGTATTGAAAGCTAACATCGTTTTTCAAGATGTTTACTTAGGTAAAACTAATAAACATATGCTATAATATCTTATCTTATAAGTGTTAATGTCGATCCAAATTGGATCGATTCATGTAAAAAGCGGAAAAGGAGAGAAAAAATAAGAGTACACTTTTGTCTTTTTTCCTTAAAGAGACATTTCACATTTATTTCATTTTTCAAAAGTATGTCTTGATGCAAAGATTGTTTATTCTAATGCGTAGAAATGCTATCAGTGTTTTTAAGTTGTTATTTATAAGCGAAAAATGCGCCTTTAAAGTTGAGACAGAAATGACAAATTCTATATAAATCTGATCTGTTGTCCACAACAATTTGTCTAATTTTAGCGAAAAAATATATATTTCTCGTAAATGGCTCAATATTTTGACTTGGAATTTTCAGAATTTTCATGAGAAAAGATGCTCTTTCAGATAGAATAAAAGTAAATGTTCGGAGACCTAACAACATTGTGCAGCTCACAATTTTCCATCTGAATTATTGAAGTGGCTAATTCGATTTGGACGTGATTAGTGCAGTCTCGTTAACGACAAGTTCAGAATCACGCCGTGAACTTTATAACCTGTAAACCAGTTTGATATTAGGAATGTCATGACAAATGTATACTGGCCAAAAGTCCTAACCGACCACTTTTAAAATGACTATATCTCTTTTAATATTTAAAGCATTTTTAAAATGAAATTTAATATGTAAATTTTTAAGCATAATGCCCGTGGATTTCCATGATGATTAACCAACAATTGTCAAATTTTGATGTGTAATAATGGCAAAGCTCAAAAAGCTCTAAATCATAATAGAGCTCGAGATAATACACTTTCAACAATTCAAAGTACACTGATCATTAGCTGCAACCCAGACCAAGAAAAAAATGGAAAACATTGTCAATTTTGTGTGACTTTTGTCTGCAGAAGAAGCAGAAAGAATGGGAGGCATGGTAAAATAGTGTTAAAAATTCAACCGGCAAAACATTTTATCAAGCGAATATGCTCAAATATGGTCTAGTGTGGAAAAACGATGCAACAGACTGATTTGTTACACATATCCTACATTTTGTAGCTCGCCATGAATCATCAGTCTATATTTAAAGCATTTTCGAAGAAAAACGTGTTTTAGATGATGTCTTTAAGAACCGTTTTTCTGCATACGTGACCTCTTTCATTTTCTTTTACGGCCATTTTAAGGGAGAATACTCCAGTTTTTCGGAACACTCGGTCATTACTGTAGAAAATTAAATGTTTCGTACCATATAATAATTATGTTTCGCTACCACGCCATTACAATTTACCATTTTCGACGGTAAAACCGTATTTATTGTGCGAAATTGATTTTCTCAAGATAGAAATATATCATTTAGAGCATACAGTTGTAAGTGTGTATGCAGTTACCACTGTTTTGCGTCAATTTATTCATGTGTAGCTGATAAAGATTGCTGTAATTCACTTATAAGTGCGATGGCATATACATTTTCTTTTTGAATTATTACCAGGACATGTTGCCTAATACAATGAGGGAGTTTTAACAAATTATAATATATTATTATGTAGAACATAAAATATTTCCAAAAAATATGCAAATTTTGCCCTAAAAATCTTAAGCTTCGTTGATTTAACTGAATACGTGAGCATGCTGTTTTATACATTTACGCGTTTATAATAGCACATGTTTTGGGCTTTTCTTCTTATTAAATGTAAGACATTACTTTAAATCCGTTTTCGAGACTAAACGATGGTTATACAGCATCTTTTAGCATTTTAGTGACCTGAGACAGGTGCAAGAAATTGCGCATTTTTTCGCTGTAGGGGTATATGATACGAATGCATATAAAATTCAAACAAGATCGCTGACCTTCCATTTTTATTTTATTTTTCAATTGGTAATATCATGTAATTTCAACATACAAAATATAAATAAATTCTATTATTGGAAAAAAATAGGAAACTGGAGCATTCCCCCTTAATACTTAATAAAGCTCGATGAGTGCTAACAATGGACATAAATGATCTACCCCTTCAAGTTGGTAATTTCATAAGTTCTTTCTGGTTTGTAATTTGTGTGCCATTTGTATTTTCGACAACCTAGCAGGTCCCTCTTTAAGGTAAAAGTCGTTTCATTTTCAAAGTCGGTCGGATGCAAGGTTTGACTATAGTTTTGCCCTACCTAAAGTAAATTTAAATGTAGCACCATCCAATTGTCAGAGGTTTGGGGTTACGTCGCTGGTATTGTATGGCCACAAGCGTTTTGATCGGTCCTTGTTTGCATTTTACCGGATCAAAACTCGAACAAGCTTGCGGATACACTATTGCAACTAGGGATAATCATTATTGTGCAATGGCAAAGAATTTTGTGCTAATAATAGACTAGTTTTACTGTTATGTTTTGATAAACCGTCGATGTTGTTATAAAATCTCGTAACTACGGCTTAAATCAAGCCGTAGTTACGAGATTTTATAACAACACCTACAAAATACTATTTTGTTTGTCCGAATTTACGTCACGATTAACTGGATAAAATCGTTCCCTATTTGTAATTTCCCATCTAGATAAATGAACTGAAACATTAGATTTAGATAATGCAGCAGAGTCTCATTAATTCCCGATATGGAAACATCATTTATAGACTGCAACTCATTTATTTCGTATCAAGCCTTTTCTAATCTACTGAATTTTAAAGTTTTTAAAACTAACAACAGTAGAGGCCTACTGAGCTCAAACTATTAACTGACAAAACATTGTTTACAAACTGATCTTGAAATGTGGATAGAATAGAAAATGGTTTCATGGTCGAGTCAGATGCGGTAACCCTACTCATAGGCCTACGTTTCAAATAGAGTCTGTATAGAAGATTCTACGCGAAATAAACATTCAACTGCTCGCTGTTTATATCGCGTAGAATATACTATACAGACTCTATCTCACCCAGTGTTCGCTAGCGGTTCATTGGAGACGAGGCGTGGCTATGTATATACGTCACATACACTAGCCTGAAGTCTCATTTATGCGAAATATAGCCGCGAAACTTCAAAACATACTGCAATGCCATTGGTTCAAAAAGTAGGTCGAACATTTTTTTCTTAACAATAGAGAACATGGTATCTGTTCGTCAGGTACATTAGAATCTGCAATTTAACCCTTTCCCAAACAAGGCCTGGTTTTGACGTCCCTATTAGAAAAGGCTTGGGAAAACTTTGAAACAAAAGAAGAAACTGCTGATAACCAGCAGTTTCTCCTTTTGTCTCAATATTTTCTGTGCCACATTTTACACAAATCCCATCTTTAATAACAGCCATTTTGTCTTTTGTGGCAGTTTTTGAAGTGGGTCGCCCTAAAATTTTGTTGTTTGGGAAAGGGTTAATAGAATGAAAATATGATCAAGTCAGGGGCGGATCTAGAGGGGGGTCGGGGGGGGGGGGGGGTCCGGACCCCCCTGGCATTGGCCGAAAATTAAATTTTGACAATATAAATGTACGTAGTGTAACGTTTCATATTTACTGCATTTTAAGCCATACTTTGGGCTTGGACCCCCCATCCCCTGGAAAAAAAACTCTGGCTTGGACCCACGCCCCCACCCCCACCCCCCCCACCCCCTGGAAAAAATTTCTGGATCCGCCCTTGCAAGTAAATTAGATTTAGAGGTTGAAACAGTCAGATATTATTCGCTTAATAAAGAACCATACATGTGTTTGAATAAAGATTTTCCTGACTTGGCTCTTCACCTACCCCTTCCACAAAGTCATCGATTTACCATCGAACTGGTCGTCGTTTCTTAGTGTAAACTAGTAAAACAATGGAACCCTGTTAGAAAGATAGTACCCGAAAACGTGTCAAACATACAAAAAGCAGCAATATGCATATTTATGAAGAGTATAATGCAATATCAAGAAAACCTTTGTCATTATAATTTTTTTCTAGAAGAAATAGAACTCGACTTGGTTTGAGCGCCCTTATTCTTGTGTCCAATTTTATGTTGTACGCCACGACAACGTGTGCATACGCTGAGTGTCTGAAAGTTGTTGTGTTGTGTTAGATATTTAGCATTGGGAGAAGGGCGGAAAAATACACGATAGCCACATCACATTTTATGATCTTCCAACAGGGAATTTGACCTGGTAAATTAGATTAAGATGTATCGTGTAGCGAATGAAGTCTCATTTACCCCCAAAATGGAAACACATTGAGACTGGTGTAATTTGTTAATACTGCATCAGGCTTTTATTCCCAATAAATGAGAGATATTGTGGACACTATTTAATGGGGAATGCTCCAGGTTTTCGAAACACTCGGTCATTACTGTAGAAAATTTAATGTTTCGTACTATACATGTAATTATGCTTCGCTGCCATATTTTCGATAATATTACACGTCATTACAATTTGCCATTTTGCGACGGTAAATGCGTATTTATTATGCGAAATTGATTTCCCCAAGATGGTTATCGATGATTTAGAGCAAGACAGTTGTAAGTGCGTATGTACTTACCACTATTTTGTGTCATTTAATTCACGTATAGCTGATAAAAAATGCTGTAATTCACTAATAAGTGCGATGACCTATACATTTTCTTTTTGAAATATTACCAGAACATATTGTATGATACAATGAGGAAGTTTTATCAAATTCTACTATGTAGAACTTGAAACATTTCCAAAAATATGTAAATTTTGACATAGAACACTTATGCTTTGTTGATCTAACTGAACATGTGAACATGGTGATTTATACATTTACGCGTTCATAACAGCAGATATTTGTATTTTCTGTTCTTATTAAATGTAAGTCATTACTTTAAGTCCATTTTTGGGACTAAACGATGATTACACAGCATTTATTTAGCATTTAAAGGACCTTTGTCAGGTGCCAGAAATTGTGCATTTTTTCGCTGTAGGGGTATGTTATACGATCGACTATTTAATTTTAACAAGATCGATGACCATCCATTTTTATTTCATTGTACAATTGGTAATAAGATGTACTTTCAAGGAACAAAATATGGATAAATTCTATTATTAGGAAAAGAAATAGTAAACTGGAGCTTCCCCCCTTAAAGCCGATTTAAAATTTATTTTGTTGTGAAAAAAAGTCCTCTGTGTTCCTAAAATGGAAACACATTGAGATTGGTGTAATCTGTTAATACTGCATTAGAATTTTCTCTCCCGTAAACGGTTATTATAATCAACAGGGGCACACTATATCTCTAACGACTTCGTAAAAATACAGCTCATTTGCAACAATCAATGAGTATCAATGATATGTAGGGGCTAGGAAGTGTTTCTACTTGTTACATAGGCCATATGATCTGTTGTCAAGTAAATTTAGATGAGACTTAAGGCAAATGAAGATTCATTTAGTCTGTTTAATATAAAGACATAAAGATACTGACTATAGAGTAATCGATTAATAGTGCATTGTCGTCATGTCTACCTAGGAAAAGGTCTTGAATTGTGCAACAAGGAGTACTCTTTTTATCCAAGAAAATATTTTGGCATTTTTATCACACAAGGCAATTTCTTCTCTTTCCACTACATCTATGTTTTCCAAATAACGTCAGTGTGTGGGAATGGGTTTGCAGTTTAGTGTATACTTGTTGGTACTCTGTTAAGAACAGAGCACATTCTCTCTTCATTCCATTATGATATAATGATGCTCTGTTCCCGCGGGGTCATTTCACGTCTAATCTGGGGGCCTTGGCGGGATTTCGGTATCCAATCGGTGGCTATACACAACAAAACATTTGAATAAACTGATACAACTTTTCATTGGCTGACGCTTCAAATTACCGGATTTAGCCAAAAATAGAAGCGACGTAATGTATACGTAATCAAACAAGATAAAACTGAATGATTCTGATTCGATAATTCAAATGTTACCGGCTTAGGCCAAAAATAGAAGCGACGTAATGTACACGATGATCACGCAAGATAAAACTGAATGATTTTGATTCGATAATTCAAACGATGTGCTATAATTAGACCATGACGACCAAATAGGCTGTTGGAGTATCAAAAACGGCAGAGGTCATGTTTCATGGTTAATCAATAGACCTCGGCTTTGGAGAGTAGTCTACCTAGGAAATGGTCTTGAATTGTGCAACAAGGAGTACTCTTTTTATCCAAGAAAATATATTGGCATTTTTATCACACAAAGCAATTTCTTCTCTTTCCACTACATCTATGTTTTCCAAAGCCTTCGTCTCTTGGGTGCCAAATAACGTCAGTGTGTGGAAATGGGTTAAACATTGTTGTGCAGTTTAGTGTATACTTGTTGGTTGTAATCGGTCATTTCCTGGTGAGAACGTCACGTTAAATGTGTTTCCATTTTGGGACTAAATGAGACTTTTATTCACCACAAGATATATCTTAATTTGATTTGCCAGACTAACCTTCTCTAACGGAGCGTTTTTCAGATATGCCTTTTATTCGAAGGTAATTCAAACTTCCATTGAAGGTACACTTTTGAATGTGCAAACCTATAATGTGTGAACCGTAACGCTACCAGGGATCCATGAAAAGTATCGGTCTTGTAAGTCTGCGAGGTCCAAAAGTGTTTCCGTGTTTTATAATCCGAGTCTTCTCTGATGTAAATACGCTCTTTGATATTTTGATTTTTCGCTATTTACGAAAAATAGCGAAAAATCAAAATATCAAAGAGCGTATTTACATCAGAGAAGACTCGGATTACGTGTTCTAACGTCTCTGATGTGAGAAATCTTATTTTCCTGTCGCCAGAATTAGATACATTTGAGCCGGGATCTGGAAAAACGTCCCTTATAGCATTTTTAACTAGAAAGACCTGAAGGTCTTGAGTCGCTCCACAGGCCTGAATTTCTTGTGGTTTGCTATATATTATTAAATACTTGTGGTTCTAACAGCAGAAACAAAGTAAAAAGAAGTAATCATATGGTCAAAGCGAAAAGAAGGTAAATGATTGACCAATATATTGGGGATTTTAGAGTGATGATAAAGTTGAAAACTGTAATTATGCCAAATGCAAGGGTACATAATTCAGTATGTGACATTATAATGTGAGTTTA
Source organism: Fragum sueziense (assembly GCA_963680895.1). Lineage (NCBI taxonomy): Eukaryota > Metazoa > Mollusca > Bivalvia > Cardiida > Cardiidae > Fragum > Fragum sueziense. The sequence continues at coordinate 42,179,771 of OY804599.1, forward strand.
TAATCAAGCTGAAATTTAAACTTGTGCAAGATCTTATAGTCAGCATCAATCTGCCCAAATTTTGTAAGTATTAGTCTATATTCATGGCCACAAAACTGCAAAAAAGTGTCGAAAACTGAAATTTTGTCAATTTTAAGGGCATATAACTCAGATTGTAGCATTGCAATCATCCTGAAAATTACACATAAGCAAGATCCTGTTGTCAACAAGATTCTGTCCAAATATCATATTGATTGGTTAACAATTATGGTTGTTAGAATGAAAACAAAGTCATCAAGACCTGTCCGAAGACAGCGCGCTCGACTTTCTACGTTGCTTAGTATAAAGGGGGCATAACTCCAAATATAGTGGAGCCAGGGTCATGGGCCCTGATAGTAGAGGGTGTGATGGTGAATAAGTATTCCAAGTTTGGGTTGAATCCCTTTGATAGTATGGAAGTTATTGATGTTTGAAAAAACTTTAACCTTGGTTGCAACGCCGACGCCGATGCCCGGGTGACAGTATAAGCTCTCATTTTCTTCGAAAAGTCGAGCTAAAAATGGAAATTTTGTCAAATTCAAGGGCACATAACTCATCATGTAAAATTCCGATCAAGCTGAAAATTATACCAAAGCAAGATCTTAATATCACCAACATTCTCTTATAGATTTGTCTTGATTGGTCAATATTTGTAGTTGCTCGAGTGAAAACAAAGTCAGAATAGAGCCGAAAATGGCAATTTTGTCAATTTCAAGGGCACATAACTCATGATGTAAAATTCAAATCAAGCTGAAAATTACACAAAGGTAAGATCTTATAATCACCATTATTCTGGCAAAGTTTTGTCTTGATTGGTCAATATTTGTAGATTTTAGAGTAAAAATAAAGTCAAAACCAGCTATTTTTTTAATTCAAGGGCAGATAACTCATGATGTAAAATTCCAATCAAGCTGAAAATTACACCCAGGTAGGATATCATGCTTACATATATTCTGTCCAAGTTTTGTAATGATTGTTCAATATTTGTAGATTTTAGAGTAAAAACTAGATTTTTGAATACTTGTGGTTCTTATAGCTTTTAAAACGAAGTCAAAAGCAGCAATCATGTGGTCAATGCCAAAAGAAAGTAAATGATTGACTAATATTTTAGGGATGTTAGAGCGATAATAAAATTGAAAACTGTGATTTTGCCAAATTCAAGGACACATAATTCAGTATGTATATCTAAAATCAAATCGAAAATCAAACACATGCAGGATCTTATGTTCACTATCATTTTGTTCATATTTTGTCTATATTAGTCAATATTCATGGCTTCAAGAGTGGAAAAAGTGTCAAAAACTGAAATTTTGTCAATTTCAAGGGCTCATAACTCAGATTGTAACAGTGTGATCATGTTGAAAATTACACAAAAGCAAGATCTTGTTGTCAACAAGATTCTTTCCAAGTATCATCTTGATTGGTTGACAATTGTGGTTGTTAGAGGGAAAACAAAGTCGAAAATGGTAATTTTGTCAAATTCAAGGGCACATAACTCATGATGTAAGATTCCAATCAAGCTGAAAATTACGCACAGGCAGCATATAATGCTTATATATATTCTGTCCAAGTTTTGTCTTGATTGGTCAATATTGGTAGATTTTAGAGTGTAAATAAAGTCAAAACCAGCAAAATAGAGCAATAGAAAATGGCAATTTTTGGCAATTTCAAGGGCACATAACTCATGATGTAAAATTCAGATCAAGCTGAAAATTTTACCAAGGCAAGATCTTGTAGTCAGCATCATTCTGTCAAAGTTTTGTCTTGACTATTTAATGTTTGTAGATTTCAGAAGAAAACTAAAGTCAAAACCTGCTATTTTTGACATTCAAGGGCAGATAACTCAAGTTATTCTGGTTCAATCCATATTCTTTGAAGGAATCTGAGAGAGGGTCACCCAAGGATCCTTCCTGTGAAGTTTTGTTGAAATCCATCCAGTAGTTTTTGAGAAGAAGATTTTTAAAGAAAAAGTTTACGGACGCACGGACGGACGGACGGACGGACGGACGGACGGACGGACGCACGACGGACACACCGCCATGACAATAGCCCGCTGGCCTGAAAGGCCAGTGGAGCTAAAAATTGAGTTTCAAGATCACCTTGTTGTGAAATGCAGTCCAATATGCATCCATGCTGCCATCTTTAAGTTTCTACGGCTCATGAAGAAGCTATTAGAGTACAACATGGATCCTGATCAGACTGTGCGTATGCACAGGCTGATCTGGATCTATGTTGGGCTCAAAAGCCTTAAGGGACGTTTTTCCAGATCCTGGCTCATTTTTATTGCATTACGCTGCTTTTCAACGAAAATCATGTAACTACAGCTTAAAACAAGCTGCAGCTATGAGGTTTTCGATGAAAATCGACGATTATTAGACTGGTTACGCTAACAAATTGTAGGGAAACACATTCGAGAGAGCAGAGGGAGGTGTGGATTACGGTACTTGCTAAACGATACAAAATAGCATAATTTAGAGACTATCTGTCCATCTGAAAAAGGATTAAAGTTCTTCGGGTGCTTTCATTTAAGCAATAACGAAAAGAACACATTTTCAGACATCTCCTCTTTTTTTTTTTTTTTTTTTTTTTTTTTTTTTTTTTTTGTTTGTTTGTTTTGTTTTCGTTGGAAAAATCTTATTTTCTCGCCGTGAGAATTAGATTACAAATTGCAAGACTGATCACGTTGACAAAATGGGTGTACGGTAACTCGATTGAGAGAGCGGACGGAAATGTGGACTGATTGCTAAACGATATCATTTTGTACAAATCTTTAGTAATCTTGAAAAAACTATAGCGGTGTATTTTAAAGTGTCAGAGAATTAAAAATGACGTGCAAGAAAAATACACTAAAATATCATTTTATTTTATTTTTTCGGTTGTGATTAATTTATTATTTTGATTCAGGACTATTTACAATTTCTCACAAGATCTTAATGGCACAAAAACGGCAAACATGTATCATTTTGATTTATAACACAAAATTCATAAAATTTGATAATATATTTGCCAATTCTGTTTTCATAGTGACAAGTCTATTCCTCAATCCGATTTATACTATAGAATGAGTAAAATAGAACAATAATATTTGGGCAATATTCCCGTATATTGACAATTTGCGAAAGGCAATATTTTGGTGTCCTTCTGATTCTCTGATGGCAAATCTTATTTTCTCGCCGTGAGAATTAGATGACATTGCAAGACTGATCACGTTGACAAAATGTACGGTAACTCGATTTGGACAACGGAAGGAAATTCTGACTACTTGATAAACAATATTATTTCGTGCAAATCTTCAGTAATCTTGGCAAAACTGCAGCGGTGTCATATAGGCAAAAGGTGTCAGATAATTTAAGATGACATGTAAGAAATGTACGCTAAAATATCATTTTGATTCTTTTTCTTTTGTGATTAATTTATTATTTTGATACAGGACTGTTTACAATTTCTCACGCGATCTTAAAGGGGCCCATGCTAGGTTTGTATGCTTCTGAACTATTCGGGAACTCATATTTGTACATGGAAAAACAATTTGCAATGCATAAAAATCTCAATCACGGCGAATAACCATCTTTCCTTTGCTATAGATCAATCCTTTACAAGCGTGTTTACAGATTCTATTTTACGTCGAAACGAGACAAGGTCAACGGCAAGGTCAACGAGACACACCCCAGCAGTATTACCACACCGTACAACCGGCTGCGTCGATGACTGTGACCTTATTTGCGAGGGATGCGTGGAAAGGTTTATTTTGTAGAAGCACTGAACATTTATAGGCGTATTTATAAACTATAGAATACCAAAGATCCTATCGTTTATTCATAAAAGTAAATTAATTTGACCTACCATGCATATGACATCAGATGCCGAATCTGTCTTCGCTGACTTTCGACGCAGCGGGTTGTATAGACGGCGATATTTGACCCGGCAGAGCAGACCAAGCGGAAAGGTCAACAGACTTATCGTCCAGGGGTGATAGGTATGCCGGAACCCCTCGTGATTTGCTGAACACTTCGCATGCTTTGCTATTTACAGCTAATAATCATATTATTCAACGACTTAACAGTATTTGCACGTGCTTACATTTGTCGGGTCATCTTAAAATGGTAATTTGTTAACTGAATATGCAAAAATGCCGATCCTGGTCAACCTGTACCATCTGTACGGTATGCCCAGGATGTGAACTGTATTTAAATATTTTCATTTTTGGAGTAAACGCCCATTTTAATGATTATCTTCACTGAAAATTTCGATCCAAACGGACCACGGTAGCTTAACACTTTTATTTGACTAAATTTAGATTAGATAAAATCTTATTTTCACATGGCGGCACAATCTTGTATAGCGGATACAGTGCACGCTTTTAAGTAAATGAACGACGGACCATTTCCATCTAAACTGGACAATAAACTTTTCCATTTTTGTGTACAGTTAAGGTCACTCTGCCGGGTCAATTATTTTCCTCTATACGGTGTGTTAAATCTCGCTGAGCACAGATGACGTATCTCTGACGTAATTGATTTTTGAAGGTTGGGCATATGTAACCGTTAATAAACAAAAACAAGGACGCCCGCACATTATCAATTGACATGGATTTTAATACTTAATTAAGCTCGATGAGTGCTAAGAATGGACATAAATGATCTACCCCTTCAGGTTGGTAATTTCATACGTTATTTCTGGTTTGTAATTATTGTGCCATTTGCATTTTCGATAGCCTAGCTGCCCCCCCCCCCCTTTTAATGGCACAAAAACAGCAAGCATGTATCATTTTGATATATATATATATAAAACACAAAATTCGAGAAACGAAATACTAGTAATACATATTTGTAAAATCTGTTGTCTATACCTCATTCTGATTTATACTATAGGATAAGTAAAATGGATCAATAATATTTGGGCAAATATTTCCGTTAGATTGACAATTTCTTAAAGACAATATTGTGGTGTTCTTCTGTTTTCTGCGATGGTAGCCTAAATCTTATTTTCTCGTCGTGAGAATTTGATTACGTAGCAAGAATTATCCCGTTGACAAAATGTACGGTAACTCCATTTGTGAAAACGAAAGGGAACGATGACTGCTTGCTAAACAATATCATTTTGTGCAAATCTTAAGTAATCTTGGCAAAACTATGGCGTTGCGATTTATGCAACATGTGTCAGGGAATTTAAGATGACATGTAAGAAATGTACACTAAATTTTATTCTGATTCTTTTTCTTCTGTGATTATTTGATTATTTTGATTCGGGACAGTTTAATTTCTCACACGATCTTAATGGCACAAAAACAGCAAGCATGTATCACTTTGATATATAATACAAAATTCATGAAACGTAATAATAGACATATTTGTAAAATCTGTTGTCTTAGCGACAAGTCTACGTATATACCTCATTCTGATTTATACTATAGAATAAGTAAAATGGAACAATAACATTTGGGCAATATTTCCGTTAGATTGACAATTTTATAAAGACAATATTGTGGTGTTCTTCTGTTTTCTGCGATGGTAGATCTTACTTTCTCGTCGTGAGAATTTGATAGCAAGACTGATCACATTGACAAAATGTACGGAAACTCATTGGAAGAACGGAAAAATGTGGACAGCTTGCTAAACGATATCATTTTGTGCATTTTTTTTCAGTAAATTTCGCAATACGTTTCGCGCTGCCATTTGGGCAAAATGTGTCAATGAATTTAAAAATGACATACAAGAAATGTATACCAAAATGATATCATTTTATTTTTTCTTTTGTTATGAACTTATTCTTTTGATTCATGCTTACGATTTCTCACAAAATTGTTATGGAACAAAAGCAACTAGCATTATATCATATTGATATATAACACAAACTTCCTTCATACTATAGAATGATTGAAATAGAACAATAATATTTGGGCAAAATTTCCGTATATTTACTATTTCTAAAAGACAAAATTTTGGTGTCCTTTTATTTCTCCGAGGGGCGGAGGTGGTGCATTGGTAACGCGCTGGACTTGAAACACATGGGTCGCTGGTTCGATCCCCCGCCTCTCCAGTCTAGGTCCCGTCTCCATATGACCTTAGTAGTTGAGTGGGACGTAAAACTCCATTCAATCAACTCTATTTCTCCGATGGAAAATCTTATTTTCTCGCCGTGAGAATAAGATAACATTGCAAGACTGATCACGTTGACAAAATGTACGGTAACTCGATTTGGGAGAACGGAAGGAAACGAGGACTGTTTGCTAAACGATGTCATTTTGTGTAAATCTTCAGTAATCTTGGCAAAACTATAGCGGTGTCATTTAGGCAAAAGATGTCAGAGAATTGAATATGACATTCAAGTAATGTATACTAAAATGTCATCTTATTTCTTTTTCTTTTGTGGTTAATTTATTCTTTTGATTCATGACTGTTTACAATTTCTCACAATATCTTAATGACACAAAACTGCTACCATATATCATTTTGATTTATAACAAAACATTTACGAAATTGAACAATATATTTGCCAATTCTGTTGTCATAGTGACAAGTCTAAACCTTGTGCTAATTTATACTATAGAAAAATAAAACAATGATATTTTGGTAATATTTCCGCCATGTTGACAATTACTTAAAGACAGTATGGTTGCCTTAAAACAAGCTGCAGTTTCGAGGTTTTCGTGGAAAGCGACGATATTTCGGTGTTCTTCTATTTTCTCCGATGGAAAATCTTATTTTCTTGTCGCGAGAATTAGATTACATTGCAAGACTGATCACGTTGACAAAATGTACGGTAACTCGATTGTGAGAACGGAAGGAAATGCAACTTGCTTGTGAATCGATATAGAATTTGTGTCGTATCTCGTCAAAATAATAGCTTATTGAATTTGCTAATATAACACGGTGGATAACCCACGTGACTTTTGGGAAGCGTTAACACCGTAAAAATCGTCCGCTTCAAGGTATGTTTTGTTCAATTTCTCAGCTTATACTCTATTAATTTTGACGAGATGAAGTGCACGGAACGCGCATTTTAGAGGGCTATCCCCGTTTGTAACTCACTCTGCTCCGAATCCCGGTTTCTTCAAACATTCAAGCGAAAGTTTTGTTCGGTGAAACGCGAACGCTTCCCACTTTCGTTTTGCACTTACAAATATTTTGGCTCAAATGTTTGAAGAAACCACTGGATTTGGAGCAGAGTGAGTTAGAATCGGGAAAAGCCCCCTCAAAGGCGCGTTCCGTGCACTTTATCGCATCAAAATCAATAGAGTATAAGCTGAGAAATTAAACAAAACATACCTTGAAGCGGACGATTTTTTCGGTGTTAACGCTTCCCAAAAGTCACGTGGGTTACCCACCGTGTATAAGGCGTAAAATTACCTTGATTCCGCTGACAAGTCTTACAGTTGCCTCTGGTAAGATATGAAGAAATCAAAGGAGAACAATGTGGATCTCGATCAGTCTGTGTCGCAAGCATGCGTATGCAAAGGCTGATCTGGATGCATTGTGTTCTACATTGTCACGAGGAATCTTTTGCCAGAGGCAAAGCATTCGTTAGTGTCTTCACGCCGTTCAATGGTTCTAAGGGCTTGCAGGGCTCGAATTTCCACTAGCATACTCTCAATTTGCAAGTTGAAACTGGACCTGTCGCAAAGCGGACAAATACCCCTCACTAGCGCCGCGTCACTGAAAAAGTGCTATCTATGTCAAAAGGCTCTTTAGTTGGAGCACGGAAACGGGTTTTAAACAAAGTCCAATTGTGACCTTCACCTTTGACCTTCGTGACCAAAAAACAATAGGGCACATCCTTAGGTCATGGGCAACAACTGTGTAAAGTTTTATGATCCTAGGTCAAAAGGTTCATGACTTAGAGCACGGAAACGGATTTTAAACAAAGTCCGATTGTGACATTGACCTTTGACCTTTGTAACCCGAAAACGATAGGGCACCTCCTTGGATCATGGGCAACAACTGTGTAAAGTTTCATGATCCTAGGTCAAACAGTTCTCGAGTTAGAGTGCGGAAACGAAATAGTCATCGGACGGACGGATGGACGGACAAACGGATGGACGGACGGACGGACAGACAGACAGACATGGTGAAACAAATATACCCCCTCTACTTCGTAGGTGGGGGTATAATTAGAAATTACTAGTGATTCTATCGGACACTTGATTCTTTGGCAAGTGGAAAATAGTCCCCACCCACAAGTTTTATCAATGCAGCCTGAAAATTTCAGGCTTAGAAAATAACTTCCAAATATTGACAAACTATACCAGTTTTTGGACATATCCTTTAAATTATATACCATATTATGCTTTTATTTTTCAAACTTAAAACCTTATTAGTACAAAACCAGAATGCGAGTGAATTTGCCTATTTGTTAGTGGTTTCAACAGCTACTAGCAAAATATTGCCAGTCATTTTTAGGGAAATTCTAGCCCTGGCTTGTGTACCCTATGCGTCTTAAGAAATCACTCGGTCAGTACTGTAGAAAATATATACTAGGACAAAAAAGATACGCAACCCCAATTTTTCATAATATTTTCGACAAAATATGTTTTAATGGCTGTTGAGTACATTTTGTAATATATCTGCATCCATACGCATAAATACAGTGCCATTTTCTTCAGACGTCGTACATTCATCACATGATACATGGTGAATTGTTAAAAACTGATTATCCCCTGACGTGTTTTCTAGATGACTACTATCAAAACAAATTTTCATCAAACACAAGCTAGAACATAGACAAAGAAGACGCCAGAGCGTTTACACACTTTTCACTACGCTACGCATAGCAAGGCTAGGCCAAAACCAGCGCCTAACTGCAGTACAGATGTTATTGGTGGAAAAGGTTCAAAATGTTGTCGTAAGACATTGATGGGGCAAAACATCGACATATTTTTGACTGTATACGTTGTTGGCCCTCAATTGGACCAAAACCGATTGAGCACGGGGCGGACGTGCAAGAGATATGACGTCAAGGCAGGACCGAATAATCACGTTAACCCTACCTACGGGATAGGTTTAAGACTGCAATGGAGACCGCTAATAACTCGTATGGACTTCACAACAGTCAAATATCGGACCAAATTGAACGAAACAGATTGTTGTTTTTTTTTCGACCTCCGTCCAATTTTTTTGTCGTATTGTGTTGACGCGCGGTTTAAACTGGGTGTTTTCTTACTAATGAAATTGACTACCAACAAGATTTTGTGAACTTTACAAGGTGAAATGTTATTGCTTTAAATGTATTAAGTTTTGTTTAAATCTGATTTGATGTCTTTGCGTAAGAAGGAATTGAAAATGAAGTTGCGTTTCTTTTTTTGTTTCAGTATATGAGAGAGCCTTAATCGAGTTTTGCCGAATGCTCCATGATTTATAAACAGTGGTGCAGTGAATGCACATTACTTTCAAGATCTGACGTTGCAATGACTTCGTTTTTTTCAGTAGATCCATGAAGCATTCAGAGCACCTCGGTCAAAATATCACTCTAAAGAGTGTGTTTATCCTAAACTCCTTACTAAATCTTAAAATAGGCTATCTTACAAATGTCGCTCTTAAGAATGCGCCTCAAGTTATGTAGGCTACACGGACTTACCCCCGCCATTTTTCTGCGTCAAATACGGAAATCTCCACACATTCCCTAGACCAACAGCATATCCTATCAGCGAGAGCAGAAACTCCGCACGATTGTCCCATGTCTCTCTTTCTTCCCCTGTATGTCGATCTACACCCTTCTCCAGGTCGATCTTGAGCAGGTTAGCCGTGGACTGACCTGGGTCGATACTGAGAGTGCTAGTACTCCCAAGCGTGCTACCATAGGAGTTCGGTAACGTTGGTAACACTAGCGAGTCCTTAATAGTTGCGTCCTCTTCGTTTGCGTTTGCCGCCTCATTTGTATATCCTTGTCGTTCTTCGTCTTTGAACTTTTGTAGTTCGAACTTTTCACGTTGCTCGGAGTTCATACTTGTGCAAATGTTATTTTTTTGTTGTTGTGGTTGTTGTTTTTCACAATGGTTTACAGCACAAACCTGATAATGATAATGTTATAATGAAACTTTGCGTAAACAAAAAAATGTTTAGCTTGTTCCAAATCCAAAGCTGATACAGATTTCGTGGTAGATGTTGACAAAGAAAGGAAGTGTGTCCAATATAGTCATACATGAACATTGAGACAAAAGATCAGAATTTTCTTTTTTTGTCTCAATATTTTCCCAAACTTTTTTTCATTTGGCCACGTCAAAACCTGGTTTGGTTTGAGAAAGCGTTACCTTCAGCACGTATAGAAACTAGCTATGGACGCAACTTAAACATCGATAGAAGTATATGAATCCTTTCCCAAACAGCAAAATTTTAGGGTGATCCAATTTGAAAAGTGCTGATGAAGACAAAATATATGTTGTTAAAGAGGGAATGTGAGTATGATACAGCATGGAAAATATTGAGACAAAAGGAGAAATTGCTAATTTTCAGCAGTTTCTTCTTTTGTCACAATGTTTTCCCAAGCCATATCTATTAGGAACCTCAAAACCAGGTCTTGTTTGGGAAAGGGTTAGAGAGTATTAAATGAAATATTCAACCTATCAAACAATTCGTGCTTTGTCGCCGCAATCATCGGCACTTTGAATGACACGGAAATTGACGATAAGAATCCTACATTAATAATATTATTTTATGCTAATTCCAACATATTCTTTTCTAATCACGTCAATGTATTTATAAACTATCCGTACCTCAGACAACAGAGCATGGTTCTATTCCGTTTCCAATAAAGCAGACAACGGCCATCAACAGCGCAGAACACCCTGTTGAGTAAAATACCAATAATGTCATCAAATTACATCCTCGCTGTAGTACTGAATATCACGCACATTGATTCACGGAATAGTACAAAATATGATAAAAAGAAGTACAAGTAATCTACTAAAATGCGTCACCTATCACTTTTGTTTAAAAAAATCTATTGTAGTTTTGACAATCCAATTTCAATAAAATCATTCCAAGTTGCATCGTCTGATCCTCGCCAATAAAACGATACCTCCTATCACAAGTGAAAAGTAATATAAGTAATTCAAATTAAAGTAATATTTAGTAAAAAGGCCTAGTATCGTATTGCCCAAACGCCAATCGACAGATCGCTCCGCCCAAAATAGAATTTAAGACAAACAATGGGGATGTGATTGTTATTGTCCAGCAAGATTAACCCGGCACATCTGCATATGTAATGACCCCACTTCGGCAATGTTTTGTTAAGACGCTCAACTAACGGACTTAGCGCACGAAAATTAAGTTGTCCCGGGTTAATCTTGCAGGACAATGATAGGAAACAATTTTATCCAGTAAACCGTGACGTAAATTCGGACAAACAAAATAGTATTTCGTAGGTGTTGTTATAAAATCTCGTAACTACGGCTTGAGTTAAGCCGTAGTTACGAGATCTTATAACCACACAGACGGTTTATCAAAACATAACAGTAAACCTAGTCTATTGTTAGCACAAAATTCTTTGCCATTGGCATGTCGATCGTTTTGATTGTCAGTCGATAACATCCACTCTGTCGGCTTCTGCAGCTTTTGACTTGGTCATCCTAAAAGTCCGTCAATTGGGAAAGGGTTAAAATGGTTACCAGTCAGACTTAAGCCCGTGTGCTAGAATAATGTTCTGGCCCGTCTTGGTATGTGAAACTGTGCATCTTATAAAGGCTACCAAGAAAATTGGAACATGTAAGCTAGAAAGCTAGAAAGTTTACACACCATTGGGACAGTTTGAGCTTGCAATTGATGTTCAGCCTTAAGAAGCATGAACAAATAAGAGGAAGGAGTCATAGCTAAAAGTTTGCTATCAAAACAGAAAGATGCAAGCATATCATTGGTTGCAGTATGCTACCTTGTGAAAATTCACAATGTGATTGTGAAGTATTGAAGCCATTTTTCTGCTATTTTATGTATATAAATACAAAAAAAGCAACTAATTTTGTATAATCATTAGTGCAATTCCTGTAGTACGAATTTTTTATACCTAGACTGTTATATTTTTTCACATATTTTACAATGTAATCTTGACTGCATGTTTTATTCAGTAGGCCATATTTCGATGAAAAAATTGAATTGAAAAGTGGCTTACTTGTAGATCTGTCCTGTCCTCGGTTAATTTTTTCATAATATTAGGAAGCCCATATATTAGGGAAGTTGTTATTTAAATTTGCATTTTAGCAACTTGAATTAAATTTTTATTAAACATAAATTGACCGTAAATTTGAATAAAATTGTCACGACTTTTCGGCCTATGTATTATCTGGTGCAGTAGGTTAGGTCTACACATTAACCCATTACCAAACGACAAAATCTTAGGGCGGTCCAAATTGAAAGATCCTGCAGACGACAATTTCAAGCAAACGAAATTTAAAGATTTTGGGTCTTTTGGGGTAGAAAACATTGTGGTAAATGAGGAAATTGCTTGTCACAAGCAATTTCTTCATTTTCCACAATGTTTTCCAAAGCCATGATCTTATAGGGAGTCAAAAAAAGTAATTGTGTGGTAATGGATTAATGGGCGTTCCATCGTGATCTTGAATTATTAAAATGAATAATTTACCTTTAAACTACATACCCGTACCTTAGCTGAAATATGGCGAGGGGACATTTCAGACCATAACATGGAGCAATATAGGCCCTATACTGTACCCCAGCAAACATGCTTATATGGGTCCTATATGGGAAGTGTATGGGTAAGCCCATGTGGGTAGGCCCATATTGGACCCAAATAGGACCTATGTAGGTAAGCCCATGTGGGTTTGATCATAAGGGACCCAGATTGGTCCCATATTCCCAGCATATGGGCTGTGTATGGGCAAGCCCATATGGGTATGCCCATATAGGACCTATGTAGGAAAGCCCATGTTGTTTTGACTATGGGGGTCCCAGTTACAATAATCGGCTTGCGCCCATTCAAGTACAACAGAATAATTATGTATACATGAGCATATCAAAAATATCCATAATCTGAATCATGTAGCCTATAGAATTATAAGTTTTCAATTTGAATGACGATCTTATTTATATCCATCAAAATTAATGACCATCAAATCAACACAAATTGAAAAAACAACAACATTAGATTCAGCAAGACAAGTAGCCTTAGGCAACATCAATAAGACATGTCTAATCCTTTCTCGAACAAAACCTGGTATTGACTTCTCTAATAGAAAGGTAGGCCTAAATTGCCAAAAAAAGCATAGGCCTAGAGCTATTAAATAGCAAAAGTTGATAATCGGCATTTTCTTCTTTTGCATACGTTTTTTTCTGCGCTATATTGTACAGAAGTATTTTCTTTGTCAATATCGTTTTTTAAACATGGGCTTCATGTTGGATCATCCGAATTATTTTGTCGTTTTAACGGTGTTTAAACTGTAATTAGTCTGTTCAAATCACTAACATAATCTTATCAATTAGTGTGTTACAAGGAGTTTTATGTATATTAAAGGGAAATAATTTAAAATCTTGACAATAAATCATGTTTTTACAAAGCGTTTATGTAAAGAAAGCATTTGGCTTGATAATCCTATACGATTCTGTTAAAAGAAATTTAATTGTGTACACATTTTCAAAAAAAGATAGAAATAAATCTAGACATAAAATATATATCAAAAAACATATAGATAGTTATAGAAAGCCTCGAAAATGTTATGACAGTTAAGACCAAATTCCTAGGTATCAAACCTTAGAAAATGTGTCAAGGTCGTCAGACATACCTGGCGAGACCTTAATCCCCTATGGTGGGGAATAATTACCCCTTCTGAGCGAGAAGCTCTGGAAGGTTTTCATCTTAGATCAATACCAAACGAAAGCCAATAGAAATGGGTTAGATCAGGGCTGTCTATATGGGTCTGCCCATTTCGGACCCATATGGGTCCCAGATTGCATGTATATGGGCTGCCCAGATAGGACCCATATGGCCCCCGGTTGCACATCCTAAATGGGTCCCATATGGGTTACCCTTATGGGACCCATAAAGGTGCCCATAAGGGACCCATATGGGACCCATACAAATTGCTTGCTGGGACAGTCTACATTGTCCCACATTTGGACCTACAAACCATTTTCAAATCGGTCATGTACTGCTATTGTCGTGTCAAGCGGTTCCTCACCGCCAATCTAGACCAGAATCACTGATCAACAATGTTTTGCCAGGTCGTTCCTTTACTTTAGAGGATGCTAATTGATTAAAAACTACCGAGAAATATATATAATGACAAAAAAGACACGCATAATATTATATTATATGCTTATAGATCTATGTTTCCTTTTTCCTTTTTTTGTTTAGAATCTCATTTTGTTTTGTTTCTGTTTTTAAATAGATTTATTGGGTCTAGAAATTCACATTTTGCTGTTGCTGACTTAGAAATAAAAATCACGATTCTCTTATCATCTACTATGCCTATATATGACGTCTTTAACCCATTACCACACAGTGACTCCTTTTGACTCCCCATAAGATAATGGCTTTGGGAAACATCGTGGAAAATGAAGAAATTGCTTGTGACAAGCAATTTCTTCATTTCTCACAATGTTTTCTATGTAAAAAAGACCAAAAAATTCAAAATTTCATTCACTTGAAAATGTCGTCTGCATCATCTTTGAATTTGGACTAGCCCAAAATTTTGTAGTTTGGTAATGGTTTAAATAGCGTTATCTATAGATGTTGACCTACCAGCACTTGGGTTGGAAGACGTAGAGGCTATTTATAAGATAAACTGGGCCATAAGCTAGGATAGAAATTTATCCTGATTCACGATCCTGATTTGTTTTTGCTTGTGACCCAATGGCCAATAAAAATATTTCCACAATACACACCGCAAATCATAAGTCCGAAATCAATAGTCCAATTTATTTCTAGATGCATTTCGTGATCACCGCTGATCTTTCATGTGATTTTTTTTTTTGCGCTATTATCGACGACATAATAGCACAGGCCTAATTCAGCACTTTCCACATTGGTTTTGTTAATTATGGGATTTTTTCGTTTCGCTAAACTTATTCTCTATTTTAACAAACATTTTGTCAAAGGACAGCCAATAGCGACTATCAAGTGATGATAGTGAAAAGTTCTAAGTTTGAAAACGGTAAATTAAATGCCAGAGTAACAAATCTTTGCCTATAAGCTGATAGAATTATGGTCACCGAAGTATTGAAAGAAATCGGTGTTACAATAAATGTTATCACAGGTAGGGGAGACCGGGGCTAGTTCGCCCCATTTTTTTCGATTTCTAATATTTTGAATTCTATGAGAGCTATTTGGAAGTAATTTATATATATAAGTTCTACAAGTGATAGCCTTTCTAACTGCGTCTATCATTTTTATATGTTTCTTTTCAAGAAAGAATATTTCAAGTTTAAGAGTTTTGATCGTAGTGGGCGGACTTGCCCCATGCACGGGGCAAGTTCGGCCGATTATTTGGGCTAGGTATGCACTGAGCTTTAATTCATCATAAAGGATCTTTAGACTGTTTAAATTTCTAGGAATCTGCATTCGACTGCCAACTGAAGGTATAGATTGTCAAAGGACTTTAGGTATTGTTTTAACAGCCAAACATCGTGGGAAAGGGGGCATTTGGGATAGCAAGGAGGGGGCCGGGGCAAGTTCGGCTAGTGGTTTTGATTTTTCCATTTTTTAAGCTTTAGTTAGAGCTAGGTCTTTGCGATTGATATATTTAGATGCGTCCGGAAATGACATTTCTAACCGTGATTATTCTTTTTATACATGTGCAAGATTAATCGTGGCCGAACTTGCCCCGACCCCAATAGTCGGACTAGCCCCAGACAGACCTCATGGAAATATCACGTTATATCTTCTTTTAGATAAAATGAAAGCTTCATCTTAAGTTTTAATCTGAAAAAGGACTTAATTGTCTTCATAAGTATGCAAAAAAGAAATCCGAATCATTGCGCATCTTACTAGATCTATAAATGAAAATTTACACAAGTGTGGAAAGTTTACTGACAGTGTCAAAAAATAAGAATTGTGTTCTAATTTCCATGTTTTTCTATTCTGCGACCAGCTTCCGTCATAAGAGACATAACAATCTGGTTTCGGGCTCTCTATCTCTGTGGAGAGGCTCTACAGAGCCACTGGCCGAACATGCCCCGCGGGCGGACTAGCCCCGGTCTCCCCTATGCACATTGTTGTAGGCAGGCTACGTTAACACTTAACCGGGAATTTCAAGTCCAAAAGGGGAGGCTGAAATTTCTGCATTTGTAAGAAAAATATTGCGAAAAAAAAGACATCCTGTCTGTATCTGTATCTATATAGATACGTCGCAGTTCCCACTTCTGGTTTTAATTAATTCATTTATAAATGCCAAACAACGTAGGCCTAGCTTATCGGCTTTTAACACTTCCAGTTGTATTAAATAGACAAAGAATATTATGCACAAACATTTTTGAAGATAGCTCTCAGTTTTTTTTAGCTCTCTTCAAACTGACTTGATTAGACTAAAGACAACCAGGGCTGCTAAGGTGGATGAAATCAATAATGGCGACAAAATCACGACGAGATGGCCGGATTAGAAAGTTCCCATGCAACGCATCATGAAAAGGATCTAGACTTCAATACCTTTTAACTGTTAACCTCTTTTTTTTTCAAATGGTTATCAAAATAGGATATTTCTTATTTGTGACCATCTCATTTCCACTGCATTTTATGCCTCTGTTCTTTTATGAAATAAAAGCCTCTAGGTCAAACTAGATCTAGAATTAGTTGGTAACTAATTTACGTACAAATTGCAAACATATTTGATCGATTAACCTATCTACAATTTTCGAAAACAACATCAAAAATCGAGCCCGGCTTTCAAAAGTTAGAAGGCGCCATATTTTCATGTTTTGTTTTTAAAACTTTGATTAACAAAATGGAAACTGCTAAACTAGGAAAAGGAACTTCACTGTCAGAAGAACAGTATGATATCGTGGTCTCATATCTCAACACAGGTCGAAAGCCACCGCTCGACAGACTCAAGAAAGCCAATCTTTATGGGAAACTGAATGGTGGAACAGCAGCCAATTCTAAAATTAATTGCCCAGGTTATTTTCGTTTTAAAGCTATCGTGAAGAGGCTCGACATCAGACCAACCGACGGGGCGCTGATCTTCAAGGCCAATGGAAAAGTCGTTCTGCCAAATAATCGTTTCAGAGCCACAATCATGGCGGTCCACACAAGTCGAGGTTACAAACACCTTCATATCACTGCAACCATGGCAAAGGTAGACACACAAGCTAGCAACCACCACTCATTTTCAGAAAAAAGTTTAATCTGTAAAACCTATACATTTTCTGGAAGATCTCATCAATACAATTAAGAAAATATATAGTTTAATTAGGTTAAAATTTTTCTTTATGTCAAAAAAACTATGACAAAATGCCCAAAATCGCGTTTCTGAAAACACAAATTTCATTTTTTCGGGAAAAATTGACCTCACCCTGTAATTAGAATATGCTGCATAATATGCAGTTAATTTAGTGTTCATTTGATGGTCATATCATCAAAGATTAATAATAATTGTCAAATTCATCTGTTTGCTGACTTTATTGTGACTTTTTTTTAAGATTTATGAGTCGGATTGATCATAAAATTTGGGCTAAATTTGAAATATAAAAGAGAAAGACAAAATAAAAAGTTTTTTTGAACTTGAGTTTCATTTAGATGACTTCAAATACATTGTGCATGATAAGAATGACATTGTCTCCAATATCTAAAGGTTTGAGAGCCCAAAAAAGGATGTATATGTTCAATCAACAAAATATTATTACCCCACCCACCTATTTTACAATGATTAAAATGAAGGTTAATGCTAGTGCAAATAGGGGCTCTTTTGAAAATGTATGAACTGTGTAGATATGAAAATGATCTTTTATTTATCTCCTAAAGTTCTCTCTCCTATTTCTTTCTATTTCAGGAAAGCAGTAGGCCTACCAGTCTTCAGACGGAATTTAAAAGAGCGTGCCTTGGGGATTCTGTTGATTTGGGAGGGAACAAGCAACTTCAAATTTGAAAGAATGGAAATTTAGAGAGAGAAAATTTGTTGTTTTAATCATGAAGATGGAAACAAGTGTGAATGATCAATCTGGAAATCTTCTTTTGGCAATTTGCAAACACTTTTTGCTTGTTCTGATCTGGGAGGAAAGTTTGTAATCACAGATACCAAAAGAGTGTCTGCAGTTGACCAAGCTTTCAACAAAAGGAATAGATCCAATATTCTCAATTATGATGCTATGTCTTGAAGAAAACACTTTCAATTACTGTTTCTGTCTAGTGTTGAATATTCCAAACTAAGTTGTCTGTATTTTTAGCTTAAAATATCTTGTGTTTACATTGTATGTCATGTATGCATATTTTGTATATTATTATTGTCTTGGCCATAATTTATGTTTTGTACATTGTAATTGGTCAAAGGCATCTTGACTTAAAGTTCTACTAATTTTAAGTGGTATAAGCTTTTTATAAAACCTTGTCAGACAATTAAGATTTTCAACAGCCATAAAAAATAACATTTATCAATATTGTCTACTTTTCCTACATTGTTTATATCCTATTAAATTCCTTCATTCAAAGCAGATATCATTTTGTAAAGTGCTGATAACAGATTGCTATAATTGTTTATCAGTTTGTATTTGAAATTGTGTTATGCCATGAAAAAGGATCTGACAAAAAATGTGTAGCCTAAGATCAGACTTCAAATAGAATTAAGTATTTACAAGAATCAAATACATGTAAATTGATATATCTAATTTGATTTATGAAGAAAAGAAAAAAACTCTATATAAGAATGCTACTTCATTTACTCCCAAATTTTCTCCTTTTCCCCCAATGTTTTATATGGCATCTCTGTATCCTTAATAGTAGGGATTGTGTGGTAAAGGGTTTGGAAATCTCAATGTTCCATTGTATCAAATCATAAAATACCTATGTTTTAACTTCACTTGAAGTCTTCAGTTGAAATCAAGATAAGAATGTGGTAAAATAATCATTGGACAAGCAGAAAATCAATAAAAGTGTTTTGTTACAACCAAAAATTATGGTAAAGTAAAGAAGCTATGATGCACAGCATCGATGTGTAGCAGGGATACGAGATGTGAAGATAATTCCATTCCTGGTTGCAAAAGGTACGTTGAGTTTTGGGGACGAATCCATAAAACCTATTTTTTTTAAATTTAATTTGTATATCTAGCAATAAGATATCCTAAACATATTCCAAAACTTATAATTCGCCAAATTGGCCTTTCATAGGCACATCTGAGGTGAAATATCGGCTTAATTCAGCCTCAGAACCAACTGTCAAAAGTTTTCTGGTAGGTCATTTTGGACCACTTCCGGTTTCGCTTTACGGACGATATCAAGTCAGAAAAACATTAAAAAACTTTTAGTTCCGCGCAATTTTATTGTTTCAAATAACATTTTTCGCTTAAATAAATGATTAAACTACACTATCATGGCCATCTGAATCGTGAACTCGTATTTTTTCCGAAAAAATATTGTCAATCAATTTTTCTTCCAGTTCGCATTTATTGTTCTAAAATCAGTTCACGCTAAAGGCAGCGGAGTTCATCAAGTTCTTTAGACTTTAGTTTCCCATAACATATGACGTCAGGGAAACCCCTATTTTTGCATAATTCGCGCGATTCCACATGACCCTGAGTGAGGTCAACTTTTCCGGAAATTTGTTAAATTATTGCCCTTGATTTTCTCGCCTATGGAGGTTGCTACACAAGCATTTCCCAAACGACAGAATTTTCAAGTTGTCCAATTCAAAAGATGTTGCAGACAAGAAAAATGGATTTTAAATTAAAGGTTGGATGTGTGTACAATGTAAGTCTAGCTCAGAAAATAATGAGACAAAAGGAGAAAGTGTTGATTGTCAGCGCTTTCTTCTTTTGCCTCAAGTGTTTTCCCATGCTTCCAGGGTCCAAGAATTGTCAAATTTTGCACTTGTCCTGCAGGATGAGTGACTCACAAAATCCACTCATCCTCCCCTGTCTTTACTGTCCTTCGAAGGATTCGATTTCCAAAACATTCCAATTTTAGGCTTGTCCAAATTGAATTGACAATATAACAGAACTGCATTTACTATTATGACAGTAGAAAACTTTAAGGGACCATTGCTTTTTACACTTTCTTCAATGTTTTCCAAAGATTTATAATGTTATTAGAATCTAGTCAGGTACAAACCAGGGATTATCTTAATTTTGACAACTTACAAGATTTTCACTTTTTTCTTCAATGGGTGATCAAATGATTTCATTTTTTTCAGTTACAATTTTAAATGGAAAATGAATTATTTCTTGCTGAAATAAGACACATTAACCAGAGTTTTCCCTTGACTCTTTCTAAATGGGGTCATTATAATCATGTCCCCCTGGTGTTCAAATCAGGGTGGTCATGCCTAAAAATTGTTTTTTCTTGTCCCAGTTGATAATTTTTATAGGGTCATTTAAGTGAAAACTGCGCCAAAACGCACAATTTTATGCGCCAGGGAAAACCCTGCAATAACCTTTTTCTAAAGTAACAATCTCTGATCAGTTTAAATGTCCATTTTCCAGATCCCTGGAATCACGGGTGGTAAACAGAGAAACTAGCTCCAAAAAGAGGTAGTTGCAAAGAGCGAAAATTTTTAGGTCACAACATTTTCTAAAATTATTTCTTTTAAAGTGAGTTTTTGCGAAATCCAGCGATGCTGTAATATGAAGAAATGGTCGAAGTTTGTTGTGCACCAGAGTATACGGTATTAGTAGCAGGGTTTTAATACAATCATTGAAAACAAGAGATGTTTGTAAAACATATATGCCCCCTTAAGGGCCTACATTTGATGTAGGTCAAAGTCCAAGGTCAAGTTAACAAGGTCCAAGGTCATGGTCAAATATGAAAAGTCTTGGTAGGAGGTGTCTATGTGTGAAATATCGAAGCTGTTTATGTAAAAGTAAAATGAAACAGAGGCCAGGTTAAAGTTTTTAAAAGTAGGCCAAATGCCAAGGTTAAGGTCATGGTCAAATGTGAAAGGTCTTGGTTGGAGGTGTCCATGTGTGAAATATCAAGGCTGTAGGTGTAAAAGGACATGATATATATGCCTGGTTTAAGTCTTTTTAAAAGTAGGTCAAACTCCAAGGTCAAGGTTGCAATATTCAAAGTCATGGTCAAATGTGAAAGGTCTTGGTAGGAGGTGTCTATGTGTGAAATATCAAGGCTGTAGGTGTAATAGGACATAAGATAAAGGCTAGGTTAAAGATTTCTAAAAGTATGTAAAAATCAAAGGTCAAGGTCACACAGGCCAAGGTCATGGTCAAATGAAAGTAGGTCAAACTCCAAGGTCAAGGTCCAAGGTCATGGTCAAAAGTGAAATATTTTGGTTGGAAGTGACCATGTGTGAAATATCAAGGCTGTATATGTAAAATGACATGAAATATAGGCAATGTTAATGTATTATTAAAGTAGGTCAAACACCAAGGTCAAGGTCACAAGGTCCAAGGTCATGGTCAAATGTGAAAGGTCTTGGTCGTAGGTGTCCATGTGTCAAATATCAAGGCTGTATGTGTAAAAGGACATGATATATCGGCTAGGTTAAAGTTTTTTAAAAGTAGGTCAAAGATCAAGGTCACAAGGTCCAAGGTCATGGTCAAATGTGAAAGGTCTTGGTAAGATGTGTCCATGTGTGAAATACCAAGGCTGTATGTGTAATAGCACATAAGATATAGGCCCAGTTTATTTTTTTTTAAAGTAGGTCAAACTTCAAGGTCAAGGCCACATGGTCCAAGGTCATAGTTGTATGTGATAGGTCTTGGTCAGAGGTTTCCATGTGTCAAATATCAAGGTTGTATATGTGTAAAAGGACATGACATATCAGCCAGGTTAAAGTTTTTTAAAAGTAGGTCAGACTCCAAGGTCAAGGTCACAAAGTCCAAGGTCATGGTCAATTATGAAAGGTCTTGGTAAGATGTGTCCATGTGTGAAATATGAAGGCTGTATTTGTAAAAGGTCATGAGATATATGCCTGGTTTAATTTTTTTTTAAAGTAGGTCAAACTCCAAGGTCAAGGTCACAAGGTCCAAGGTCATGGTTAAATGTGAACGATGTTGATAGGAGGCATCTATGTGTGAGATATCAAGGCTGTATGTGTAAAAGGACATGAGATATAGGCAAGATTAAGAATTAAGTGTAAAAATCAACAAAGGGTAATAACTCCATGAATTTGATTGGCAGAGTTACGGTTCTTGTGCACTGCACCTCTCCATAATAAAATCTATTCACCTGTAAAGTTTCATGATTCTACCTTACATATTTTTTGAGTTGTGCTCCGGACAAGAATCAAGTTATAAAATCAACAAAGGGCAATAACTCAGAAAATTTGATCGGCAGAGTTACGGTTCTTGTGCACTGCACCTCTCCATAATAAAATCTATCCACCTGTAAAGTTTCATGATTGTACCTTACATACTTTTTGAGTTATGCTCCGGACAAGAATCAAGTTATAAAATCAACAAAGGGCAATAACTCAAAATATTTGATCGGCAGAGTTACGGTTCTTATGCACTGCACCTCTCCATAATGAGATCTATCCACCTATGAAGTTTCATGATTCTACCTTTAATACTTTTTTAGTTATGCTCTGGACAAGAATCAAGTTTGAAAATCAACAAAGGGCAATAACTCAAAAAATTTGATCAGTAGAGTTATGGTTCTTGTGCACTGCACCTCTCCATAATGAGATCTATCCACCTGTAAAGTTTCATGATTGTACCTTACATACTTTTTGAGTTATGCTCCGGACAAGAATCAAGTTATAAAATCAACAAAGGGCAATAACTCAAAAAATTTGATCGGCAGAGTTACGGTTCTTATGCACTGCACCTCTCCATAATGAGATCTATCCACCTATGAAGTTTCATGATTCTACCTTTAATACTTTTTGTGTTATGCTCCGGACAAGGTTTGGTCTACGGACAGACCGACCGACATACGGACCGACCGACCGACCGACCGACCTTCCGACCGACCTTCCGACCGACCGACCTTCCGACCGACCGACCGACACTTGCAAAACAATATATATACCCCCATTTTCTTCGAAAGGGGGCATAATCATTAAAAAAGTTTTTACTTTCGATTTTGAAATGTTTTTCAACAATTGTATTCAAACTCTGCTTTCTAACACTGTATATTCATGTGCAAAACAAACTTCGACCATTTCTTCATATTACAGCATCGCCGGATTTTTAAAAAACTCGCAAAAAAAATAATTGTAGAAAAATGTGTTTGTGACCTACCTTTGTTTACAGATTTTCGCTCTATGCAACTACCTCGATAGAGGCCAGATGTCACGAGGCAACAAAATACCGTTGACTCTTTTTGGAGCTAGTTTCTCCATTTACCACCCGTGGGAATGCTCCTATACACTCTATTATGTTTTATAGCTTTCAGAGAAGTACACCATTGGTTGTAGACAGTTTGGGATCAGTGAAGAAGAAGTGCGGACTGTGATCAGAGCATGTAGAGATGGAAGCTGTGGGGACAAGTTTGAAAATAAAAAAGGTTGCTCAGTCATGAAAAACTTAGGTATTTAACCCATAACCACACTGACAGCAACATGCCTTTTGACACCCCTCTGCTCAAGATGGTTGGGGAGAGGCATTGTGGAAAATGGAGAAATCGCTTGTAACAAGCAATTTCTCCCATTTTCATCAACTGATTTTCTTACCTATTACCCAATATGGAAAGATTCTTAAAATTTCATCAACTTAAAAGTTGTCTGCAACACCTTGCTGTTTGAATTGGAACAGTAAAAAATTTTGTTGTCTGGTAATGGGTGAAGTTAACCCTTTCCAAATTTCTAATGTTTTTGGAGGCTCAAATTCAAAGGTTTTGCAAACAATTAAAATAATGAGCACTATGAAAAGCAGAATATGTGTATATCATAGTATTGAAAGCATGATTGTGGAAAAAAGAGAAAATTCTGGTACATGTCATTTCCATATTTTCCCTCATCGCTTTCCACAGCCTTCTCCAAATAACCATTACAAAACCAGGTCTTGTTTGGGAAATAATTATTATTTTACCCCTAAAATACCTGTTTTATGTCTTCAATTGAGAAGATTGGTTCTGGAAAGCATTGAGGGAAAAAAAGATGATGCAAATTGCCAATGACCAACAGCATTTACTCGTTTTCTCATATCTCGCCTGAAAATCTGCTTGTTTCAAGCATAATTTTAGCGAAAAGGGCCAGGGGTGCTTCTTAAAAATGCCCATCCCTCAGGGTTTTTCCATGACGTACAAATTCTGCGTCATTGTCGCAATTTGATTCTGGATTAAAATAATGTAAGTCATAACGCAAGATCATTACCAAAAGTAATGAAAAAGGGGATGTCCATCCCTAAATCTGTTGGCAATGAAGGAATTTCATCAAGGAATCATAGTTTGCAGTCTTGATAACAAAACTTTGCCAAATTTGACTTGCTGAACTTGGAGTCTATGAATTTACACTTGATTCATAAATTTTGACTAACAAAATTAGAATACCTCTAAAAGTTTACTTATGTCCTCGTGGAGAACAAAATCTTGAAAGTGCTTTTTTTTATTGGTCAGAAGAAAATATCTTTTGTTTTGTTGTGTAATATCTTTGGGTTGGTACTCAGTTGCATAAATCTGATTACAAGTTAACCCCAAGGTTAACCAATGATTAAAACTTGCATCACTTAGTCTGGTGAATTTGTTGAAACCTGCCTCATGTGAATTACCCTTAATAATGTTTGTAAAACTTTGAATTGTAGTGAGACAAGCCTGCCAACAAGAGAATGATCTATCTACAACCAGTATCCAGAATGAATCGAGGCCAATCACCAGGCAGCAAAGCGCTTCCTTGACAGGCCCCATAGTCAACCAAATTCCAATGATACAACCCATCCATCAGTCTGCCACTCATGAGCCAGCATACGCTATCCTGGAGAAGCATCCTAATGGACATTTTGTTATGAAACAAATCATCATGAAGCAGAAAGGTTCTACTCTACCAAACATTGGCAACGCAACCAATGGTCAAATGACAAATAATGCTGCTGATATGAACAATATGAACAATATTCCTATACTTCAGAATTTTTCAACAACAAATCTACCAAGCCCTTACAGTGAACCCTCCCCTGTGGGCCCTATTATAAACAATGTTGCCATTATGAACAATATGCCTTCCTTACAGCCAATACCCACCTTTGGTTTCATAACCACAAATTTGAATAATTGCGGAATGAACAATATTCAGAATGGCACATTTTCTACAACATCACAGTTTGGACAGCTAGGATTAGGCCTGCAAAAGGCAGGGGTAACTCGATTTGCCATCCCTGTTAACTTCACATATTCAAAACCAGCTCAGCCACCACCTATTAGCGATGAAATGCTTGCCGATCTGATATTTCAACTTGGCAACAAAGATGACGATGAAGCTGCAAGCAGATTCAAGAAGATCGATCTTGCTTCTTTCGACACCGAGACTTTAGAATACATACACCAAAAGCTGGAAGAAATGACGGCCGATGACAGTGATGATGAGGATGAGTTTTCTGACAGCAGCGACCAAACGACGACAAAATCTCAAAATGCCCAAGCAATGACAAAATCTCAGGAAAGGAACAGACAGAAAGATCACCAGCCAATGGACGAAGACCAAGAGCAGCCTCAGAAAAATACAGCTGTCCCTTGTCCTTTCTTGTGGTATAATATAAAAGGTATGCATGCAGAGCTACATCCTCGGTGTAAATGCAAAATGACGTATGTCAAATTTTGCGATTTTCAAAGTTTAACCTTGTGTGTCAAGTGAAGACAATTCAAGCAAATTTTGAAGTGTTTTTACTAATTAGTATTATTGACACATTATTTGTGAACAATATGTCCAAATTTCAAGTAAAACCTTTCAGTTTTGGAAAAGTTAAAGCACATTTTTCCCTCCCCTTAAAATTTTCCAAAAATGAGATGACGATATGAGAGGGGGTAATGGCTTTTAAAAATAAAATATCCTTTGTTGTTTATAAATCCCTATGTTGTGGGTTCTCATTTGAATCGTCTCATTGAGCCAATTCAAATGAGTACCCTCTACATAGGGTTTGAATTCAATAAACAAGAGTTCTCTGCGGACAACTCAGCTCAGCTACATGGGAGCTTGTCAAAAAAACGGGAATCTTCATGGTGTCAACTTGTGATCGCCATTATCAAAATTCTGATAACTCTTGGTACATGTATTCTTAAAATATTTTTCAATGAATTGAAAAAATGGCCAATTTAACTGTCTCGGGCATGTGTGCACTGGTCACTCTGCCGCTGCGAAGCTCTTGTTCTAGACCCTTATAACATGCTCAAATTTGTTTTGTCTTTGTACAGATATGGAACAAGAAAAAGACCCCTACAACAGGATAGCCTTGGCAATCAAAGATATGCGACTGGATGTTCAGAAATCTATCAGGGGCCATAACTCTTCTATGAACATTCTTAAAACTAGTAAGTTGTCTTTTTACTTATTTTAACCCTTTACCAGACAGAAATTTTGGACAGTTCCAAATTCAAAGCCGTTGCAAATGACAATTACAAATGAATAAAATTTTACACTGATTTTTCTTTCTTTGTAAAACAAGAGGGCCATTGGCCCTGAAGCGCTCACCTGATATAACTTTTTGTATACCAATTTTCAGGTTGATTGGACAAAAAATGTAACCTCTAGGGTGGATACAAGGTTTAACTAAGATTTGACCTCGTGACCTAGAATTGATCAAGACAATCATTCTGATCAATTTTCAGGTTGATTGGGCAAAAAATGTGGCCACTAGAGTGCACACAAGGTTTTTCTAAGATTTGACCCTGTGACCAAGTCTTTGACCCCAGATGACCCAATTTTGAACTTGTCCGAGATCTAATCAAGACAATCATTCTGATCAATTTTCAGGTTGATTGGGCAAAAAAATGTGGCCTCTATAGCGCACACAAGGTTATTCTAAGATTTGACCCTGTGACCTAGTTTGACCAATTTCGAACTCGTCCGAGATTTCATCAATACAATCATTCTCAGCAAATTTCTGGTTGATTGGGCAAAAAATGTGGCCTCTAGAGTGCACACAAGGTTTTTCTGAGATTTGACCCCGTGACCTAGTTTTTGACCCCAGATGACCCAATTTTGAACTTGTCCCAGATTTGATCAAGACAATCTTTCTGATCAATTTTCAGATTGATTGGGCAAACAAGAGGGCCATTGGCCCTGAAGCGCTCACCTGACAGGCCCATAGGAAGCAATTTCATATTGGGGGGCTATAGACTCTATCCTAAATATTGGGGGGGGGGGGCTAATTGGGATTTCCCCAAAATTTTAAGTGTAAAATTAAGAAAAATTGGCATTTTTGGCTAACTTTGGAAGGGTTTAGCCCCCCCTAGCCCCCCTGTTCCTACGGGCCTGCCTGACATAATAGCTTTCTGTATATGGTGTGTCTGAGCCTCCAAAATGATCACATTTTACTAAGATTTGTGGCCTGTATAAGATAATCATTCTGACAAATTTTCAGCTTGATTGGGCAAAAAAAAAAAAACCCCAAGACTGGACCCCATGACCTAGTTTAGGACCACAGATGACCAAATTTTGAAATTGTCCGAGATTTTATCAAGATAATTATTCTGACTAGGCTGATTGGGCATAAAATGTGGCCTCTAGAGTGCATTGCAAATAAGGTTTTTAATTTGACCTAGTGACCTAGTTTTTGACCCCAGATGACCCAATTTCAAACTTTTTGTACATTTCATCAAGACAATTATTATGAGCTAATTTCAGGTTGATTGGGCAAAAAATTGGGCTTCTAGGAGTACAAACCAGGTTTGAACCTGTGACCTAGTTTATGACCCCAGATGACCCAATTTCAAACTTGTCCGATATTTCATCAAGACAATCATTCTGGGCAAATTTCAGGTTGAATGGGCAAAAAATGTGGCCTCTAGAGTGCACACAAGGTTTTACTAAGATTTGACCCCATGACCTAGTTTTTGACCCTAGATGACCCAATTTCAAACTTGTCCGAGATTTAATCAATACAATCATTCTGATCAATTGTCAGGTTGATTGGGCCAAAAATGTGGCCTCTAGAGTGCACACAAGGTTTTTCTAAGATTTGACCCTGTGACCTAGTTTTTGATCCAAAATGACCCAATTTCGAAATTGTCCGAGATTTCATCAATACAATCATTCTCAGCAAATTTCAGGTTGATTGGGCAAAAAATGTGGCCTCTAGAGTGCACACAAGGTTTTTCTAAGATTTGACACCGTGACCTAGTTTTTGAACCCAGATTACTCAATTTTGAACTTGTCCCAGATTTGATCAAGACAATCTTTCTGATCAATTTTCAGATTGATTGGGCAAAAAATGTGGCCTCTAGAGTGCACACATGGTTTTTCTAAGATTTGACACCGTGACCTAGTTTTTGACCCCAGATGACCCAATTTCGAACTTGTCGGAGATTTCATCAATACAATCATTCTGATCAATTTTGAGGTTGATTGGGCAAAAAATGTGACCTCTAGAGTGCACACAAGGTTTTTCTAAGATTTGACCCCGTGACCTAGTTTTTGACCCAAGATGACCCAATTTCAAACTTGTCCGAGATTTCATCAATACAATCATTCTCAGCAAATTTCAGGTTGATTGGGCAAAAAAATGTGGTCTCTAGAGTGCACACAAGGTTTTTCTAAGATTTGACCCTGTGACCTAGTTTTTGACCCCAGATGACCCAATTTTGAACTTGTCCGAGATTTCATCAAGACAATCATTCTCAGCAAATTTCAGGTTGATTGTGCAAAAAATGTGGCCTCTAGAGTGCACACAAGCCAAAGGTGGACGGACGACGCACGACGGACGACGGACACAGCGGTATCACAATACCTCACCATGAGCACTATTGTGCTCAGGTGAGCTAAAAAAATTGAGGGAAATGAAGAAATTGCTTGTCTCAAGCAATGTCTTCATTTTCCACAATGTTTTCTTTATCCTTGTGGGACGTCAAAAGGCGTCTCTATTTTTGTGAAAGGGTTCAATTAAAATTTAAAACTTTTCCAAATAATAAACTTTGTACTGGTCCAATTTGAAAGTTGGAATAGACTAAGACAATGCAAAAGATGTTGAAAAACGGAGGACTTGTGCACAGAAAATTTGTAGATGGAAAAGGTGAAAATGCTAATTATCAGAGTTTATCTGAAATTTTCTCCATAACAATTTTGATCCAGGTCATCATAACCAGGGCTTGTTTGGGAAAGGGTTAAACCAAGCCAGGAATAAGGTGTTCTGCTCATAGTTACTTTCATTGGTTGGCAATGAAAACTTTTGAAATTATCTTGCAAACAATTTATCCCTGTGCACCTGGTAGTTTTATTTTCTACCAATGGTTTCTTTAAACAAATATTCTCTAAAACATGTGTTTTGACACTCCTAACATAACAGGAATGGGGAAATAAGGAGGCAAAAAAAGAAAATGCTGATAACCAGCATTTTCTCCTTTTGCCTCAATATTTTCTGTTTCATATTGCTATATTTTTCAGCATCAATTGTGTTTGTTTGCAGCAGTTTTAAAATTGAAGCACCCGAAAATCATGCTGTTTGGAACAGGTTAGGGAACATGTGCTCTAAAAGCATTTTTTTCCCATTTCAGAGCTGGATGCCATATCTCAAATGGTGGATTCATACAAGAATAATCTAAAAGACCACAAGAATAATACTGTAGCAAAGTGAAAACAGCTTACAGACATTTTATCAACCCTTTTCAAAGTAAACACTGCTTTTGACAGCATTGCAGTATATTTTCAGAATCCATAATCATTTTTTATACCCCCATATCGAAAGATTGGGGGCATATTGTTTTACTCGCTTTTGTCTGTCGTAAAAGTTAACATTGGCCATTATGCGTGCATTTGTGTTTCACAAACAGATCTTGTTTTATATCATGATAGTTTTAAATGTCTAAATACCTTCAAGCAAAAGAAGAAAATGTTGACAAGCATATTTTTTTACACAATTTACAAATTTTCAATTCTTGTAGCTTTTATTAATTTTGTAGTCTGCCACATTTTCTCTTTTCCCTCAAAGATTTCCTCTTTAGAATATGCAAATTTGTTTTTATAAGTAACATTAATTTTGCCATTTCTTAGCAGCTAAAAACCCTTTCCAGATCAGCAAAAGTTGTGTGTAGATCAATTCAAACGCTGCTGCAGGCAAGAAATTAGATGCTGAAAGCACAGGATTTTATATAGAAAATATTGAGGCAAAAGGTGAAATTGCTGATTATCAGCATTTTCTCCTTTTGCATAAATGTTTTCCTTTTTAGCTCCACTGGCCGTCAGGCCAGCGGGCTATTGTCATGGCGGTGCGTCCGTCCGTCTGTAAGCTTTTTCTTAAAAAATCTTCTTCTCAGAAACTACATGATGGATTTCAATGAAACTTCACAGGAATGATCATTGGGTGGCCTCTAACCCCCCGGTCCCACTGAGCCCGATTTCCAAAATAGTCGTAGTGCTTCGGGAGGGCACATTGTCTGCGATTTACTACGAATTTGAGCCGATTTTCTCCGCTCATCCAATCTTTAGCGGTAAGTTCCCGATGGTCAGCGAAATGCTACGATGCAATACGATTAACTACGATTTTGTCCCGATTTCGTTCCGAAGTACCACGAGATTAGGAGCCGAGTTACTACGAAACAGTACGAACTAGACCGACTGTCCCGATTTCTAACTACGATGTACTGCGACGCAAACAGAGTTACTGCGACATACGCCGACAGATCCTATCTACTACGAGTTTTGAACATTTTCATCGCGATTTTGCCCCGATTTCGTAAACTTGGTACAAAAATTATGATTAATTCAACAGAACAAGAGGGCCATTGGCCCTGAAGCGCTCACCTGATATAATATAACTTTTTGTATACCAATTTTCAGGTTGATTGGACAAAAATTGTGACCTCTAGAGTGCACACAAGGTTTTACAAAGATTTTACTTCATGACCTAGTTTATGACCCCAGATGACCCAATTTTGATCTTGTCCAAGAATTGATCAAGACAATCATTCTGATCAATTTTCATGTTGATTGGGCAAAAAATGTGGCCTCTAGAGTGCACACAAGGTTTTTCTAAGATTTGACCATGTGACCTAGTTTTTGACCCCAGATGACCCAATTTCAAAGTTGTCCGAGATTTCAACAAAACAATCATTCTGAGCAAATTCCAGGTTGATTGGACAAAAAATGAGGCCTCTAGAGTGCACACAAGGTTTTTCTAAGATTTGACCCTGTGACCTAATTTTTGACCCCAGATAACCCAATTTCAAAGTTGTACGAGATTTTATCAAGACCATTATTCTGATCAATTTTGAGGTTGATTGGGCAAAAAATGTGGCCTCTAGAGTGCACACAAGGTTTTTCTAAGATTTGACCACGTGACCTAGTTTTTGACCCAAGATGACCCAATTTCAAACTTGTTCGAAATTTTATCAAGACAATCATTCTGAGCAAATTTCAGATTGATTGGGCAAAAAATGTGGCCTCTAGAGTGCACACAAGGTTTTTCTAAGATTTGACCCCGTGACCTAGTTTTTGACCCCAGATGACCCAATTTCAAAGTTGCCCGAGATTTTATCAAGACAATCATTCTGAGCAAATTTCAGATTGATTGGGCAAAAAATGTGGCCTCTAGAGTGCACACAAGGTTTTTCTAAGATTTGACCCTGTGACCTAGTTTTTGACCCCAGATGACCCAATTTCAAACTTGTCCGAGATTTTATCAAGACAATCATTCTGAGCAAATTTCAGATTGATTGGGCAAAAAATGTGGCCTCTAGAGTGCACACAAGGTTTTTCTAAGATTTGACCCCGTGACCTAGTTTTTGACCCCATATGACCCAATTTCGAACTTGTCCAAGATTTTATCAAGACAATCATTCTGAGCAAATTTCAGGTTGATTGGGCAAAAAATGTGGCCTCTAGAGTGCACACAAGGTTTTTCTAAGATTTGACCCCATGACCTAGTTTTTGACCCCAGATGACCCAATTTCAAACTTGTCCGAGATTTTATCAAGACAATCATTCTGAGCAAATTTCAGATTGATTGGGCAAAAAATGTGGCCTCTAGAGTGCACACAAGGTTTTTCTAAGATTTGACCCCGTGACCTAGTTTTTGACCCCAGATGACCCAATTTCGAACTTGTCCGAGATTTCATCAAGACAATCATTCTGAGCAAATTTCAGGTTGATTGGGCAAAAAATGTGGCCTCTAGAGTGCACACAAGCCAAAGGATGACGCACGACGGACGACGCACGACGCACGACAGACGACAGACACAGCGGTATCACAATACCTCACCATGAGCACTTTCGTGCTCAGGTGAGCTAAAAATCAGTTTGGAATTTGTGTATTAGAGTAGCCACATGCCAACAACAGAAAGCGACAGTAAAATAACTGTTGTTTGTCCAAAATTATGTCACGGTTTACTTGATAAAATTGACCCCCATTGACAATTTAGATCCAAATGTAGTACTGGTGAGTTTACTGGAGTATTGGATAGAGTTTATGCATTGTTAATAGTATGAGAAAGCCAGGAAAATACAGAGTGTTCCAAAAAAAACGGAACCCTATTTCAAAGTCAATATTTTAAAACGAAAGCATAGAATCTACTTTTTAGCTCACCTGAGCACGATAGTGCTCATGGTGAGGTATTGTGATACCGCTGTGTCCGTCGTCCGTCGTCCGTCGTCCGTCGTCAGTCGTCCGTCGTCCGTCGTGCGTCGTGCGTCAACCTTTGGCTTGTGTGCACTCTAGAGGCCACATTTTTTGCCCAATCAACCTGAAATTTGCTCAGAATGATTGTCTTGATGAAATCTCGGACAAGTTCGAAATTGGGTCATCTGGGGTCAAAAACTAGGTCACGGGGTCAAATCTTAGAAAAACCTTGTGTGCACTCTAGAGGCCACATTTTTTGCCCAATCAAGCTGTAATTTGCTCAGAATGATTGTTATGATGAAATCTCAGACAAGTTTGAAATTGGGTCATCTGAGGTCAAAAAGTAGGTCACGGGGTCAAATCTTAGAAAAACCTTGTGTGCACTCTAGAGGCCACATTTTTTGCCCAATCAACCTGAAAATTGATCAGAATAATTGTCTTGATCAAATCTCAGACAAGTTCGAAATTGGGTCATCTGGGGTCAAAAACTAGGTCACGGGGTCAAATCTTAGAAAAACCTTGTGTGCACTCTTGAGGCCACATTTTTTGCCCAATCAACCTGAAATTTGCTCAGAATGTTTGTCTTGATGTAATCTCGGACAAGTTTGAAATTGGGTCATCTGGGGTCAAAAACTAGGTCACGGGGTCAAATCTTAGAAAAACCTTGTGTGCACTCTAGAGGCCACATTTTTTGCCCAATCAACCTGAAATTAGCTCAGAATGATTGTCTTCATGAAATCTCAGACAAGTTTGAAATTGGGTCATCTGGGGTCAAAAAGTAGGTCACGGGGTCAAATCCTAGAGAAACCTTGTGTGCACTCTAGAGGCCACATTTTCAGCCCAATCAACCTGAAATATGCTCAGAATGATTGTCTTGATGAAATCTCGGACAAGTTTGAAATTGGGTCATCTGGGGTCAAAAACTAGGTCACTGGGTCAAATCTTAGAAAAACCTTGTGTGCACTCTAGAGGCCACATTTTTTGCCCAATCAACCTGAAAATTGATCAGAATGATTGTCTTGATGAAATCTCAGACAAGTTTGAAATTGGGTCATCTGGGGTCAAAAACTAGGTCACTGGGTCAAATCTTAGAAAAACCTTGTGTGCACTCTAGAGGCCACATTTTTTGCCCAATCAACCTGAAAATTGATCAGAATGATTGTCTTGATAAAATCTCGGACAAGTTTGAAATTGGGTCATCTGGGGTCAAAAACTAGGTCACAGGGTCAAATCTTAGAAAAACCTTGTGTGCACTCTAGAGGCCACATTTTTTGCCCAATCAATATGAAATTTGCTCAGAATGATTGTCTTGATCAAATCTTGGACAAGTTTGAAATTGGGTCATCTGGGGTCAAAAACTAGGTCACAGGGTCAAATCTTAGGAAAACCTTGTGTGCACTCTAGAGGCCACACTTTTTGCCCAATCAACCTGAAATTTGCTCAGAATGATTGTCTTGATGAAATCTCGGACAAGTTAGAAATTGGGTCATCCGGGGTCAAAAAGTAGGTCACTGGGTCAAATCCTAGAGAAACCTTGTGTGCACTCTAGAGGCCACATTTTATGCCCAATCAACCTGAAATTTGCTCAGAATGATTGTCTTGATGAAATCTCGGACCAGTTTTAAATTGGGTCATCTGGGGTCAAAAACTAGGCCACTGGGTCAAATCTTAAAATAACCTTGTGTGCACTCTAGAGGCCACATTTTTTGCCCAATCAACCTGAAAATTGATCAGAAGGATTGTCTTGATAAAATCTCGGACAAGTTCGAAATTGGGTCATCTGGGTTCAAAAACTAGGTCACTGGGTCAAATCTTAGAAAAACCTTGTGTGCACTCTAGAGGCCACATTTTTTGCCCAATCAACCTGAAAATTGATCAGAATGATTGTCTTGATAAAATCTCGGACGGATTTGAAATTGGGTCATCTGGGGTCAAAAACTAGGTCACAGGGTCAAATCTTAGAAAAACCTTGTGTGCACTCTAGAGACCACATTTTTTGCCCAATCAACCTGAAATTTGCTCAGAATGATTGTCTTGATCAAATCTCGGACAAGTTTGAAATTGGGTCATCTGGGGTCAAAAACTAGGTCACAGGGTCAAATCTTTGTAAAACCTTGTGTGCACTCTAGAGGCCACATTTTTTGCCCAATCAACCTGAAATTTGCTCAGAATGATTGTCTTGATAAAATCTCGGACAAGTTTGAAATTGGGTCATCCGGGGTCAAAAACTAGGTCACAGGGTCAAATCTTAGAAAAACCTTGTGTGCACTCTAGAGGCCACATTTTTTGCCCAATCAACCTGAAATTAGCTCAAAATGATTGACTTGATGAAATCTCGGACAAGCTTGAAATGGGGTCATCTGGGGTCAAAAAATAGGTCACTAGGTCAAATCTTAGAGAAACCTTGTGTGCACTCTAGAGGCCACATTTTTTGCCCAATCAACCTGAAATTTGCTCAAAATGATTGTCTTGATGAAATCTCAGACAAGTTTGAAATTGGGTCATCTGGGGTCAAAAACTAGGTCACGGGGTCAAATCTTAGAAAAAACCTTTTGTGCACTCTAGAGGCCACATTTTTTGCCCAATCAACCTGAAAATTGATCAGAATGATTATCTTGATGAAATCTCGGACAAGTTTGAAATAGGGTCATCTGGGGTCAAAAACAAGGTCACAGGGTCAAATCTTAGAAAAACCTTGTTTGCACTCAAGAGGCCACATTTTTTGCCCAATCAACCTGAAATTTGCTCAGAATGATTGTCTTGATAAAATCTCGGACACGTTTGAAATTGGGTCATCTGGGGTCAAAAACTAGGTCACAGGGTCAAATCTTTGTAAAACCTTGTGTGCACTCTAGAGGCCACATTTTTTGCCCAATCAACCTGAAATATGCTCATAATAATTGTCTTGATGAAATGTACAAAAAGTTTGAAATTGGGTCATCTGGGGTCAAAAACTAGGTCACTTGGTCAAATTTAAGAAAAACCTTGTGTGCACTCTAGAGGCCACATTTTATGCCCAATCAGCCTAGTCAGAATAATTATCTTGATAAAATCTCAGACAATTTCAAAATTTGGTCATCTGGGGTCCTAAACTAGGTCATGGGGTCCAGTCTTGGGGATTTTTTTTGCCCAATCAAGCTGAAAATTTGTCAGAATGATTATCTTATACAGGCCACAAATCTTAGTAAAATGTGATCATTTTGGAGGCTCAGACACACCATATACAGAAAGCTATTATGTCAGGCAGGCCTGTAGGAACAGGGGGGGCTAGGGGGGCTAAACCCTTCCAAAGTTGGCCAAAAATACCAATTTTTCTTAATTTTACACTTAAAATTTTGGGGAAATCCCAATTAGCCCCCACCCCCCAATATTTAGGATAGAGTCTATAGCCCCCCATTATGAAATTGCTTCCTATGGGCCTGTCAGGTGAGCGCTTCAGGGCCAATGGCCCTCTTGTTGAATTTGCAGTACTAAAGATACATTATTTTGGCATATATGTTCTAAATTTCACTTCAAAATATGTATTGGTTCAAAAGTTATATGAATTTTAATAACGACACTAAAAAACCGTTTTAACACGAAATCGATTTTTGCGTCTTGTTTGTTCGTAAAAGCGCACTGACGGTCAACTGTTGAGTTCTTTACTGTTGTATAAGTACATACCAATTTTCTCAAAGTTTAGTAATAAAAAAGTGCCGCATGTGCAAATTGAGTCCATGAGGTGGTTGTTTGAAAAAATTTTAACCCTTTCCCAGACCACAAAAAGTTAGGGTGGACTGGATTGAAAGCTGTCGCTGATGAGAAAATTGACGCTGATAAAAACAAAATTTGCGTAAAATACTGCACATCAAATATAGAGGCAAAAAGAGAAAATGCTGGTGACCATTATTTTCTTCTTTTGTCTAAATACTTTCTCAAGCTAATTCTCTCATGGTTGTCAAAACCAGGTCTTGTTTGGGAAAGGGTTAAAGTACTTGGCATTCGAGCGCTGACCAGCATGCTGTAGAGTTATAAAATAACTGCATATGATTACATGTATTATGAATCTTTGATACACTTTGATATTTTGTTTATATTCATTTTTATACGCCCGTCGAAGACGGGACGTATTATGGGATCACCCGTGATGTCCGGCATCCGGGCGTCCGGCGGCGTCCACTTCTTTGTCCGGAGCATAACTCTGTCACCTTAAGTCCGATTGACTTTAAACTTGGCAGTTATATTCTTCTTATCATTACGGAGTGCAGTGCACAAGAACCATAACTCTACCTGGCTTATTTTTTGAGTTATTGCCCTTTGTTGTTTTTCAAACTTGAATCTTGTCCGGAGTATATCTCTAAAAGTATAATAGCTAGGATCATGAAACTTCATGGGTGTATAGATCTCACCAAGGGGGAGTGCAGTGCATAAGAACCATAACTATACCTGGCTTATTTTTTGAGTTATTGCCCTTTGTTGTTTTTCATACTTGAATCTTGTCCGGAGTATATCTCTAAAAGTATAATAGCTAGGATCATGAAACTTCATGGGTGTATAGATCTCACCAAGGGGGAGTGCAGTGTACAAGAACCATAACTCTACCTGGCTTATTTTTTGAGTTATTGCCCTTTGTTGTTTTTCATACTTGAATCTTGTCCGGAGTATATCTCTAAAAGTATAATAGCTAGGATCATGAAACTTCATGGGTGTATAGATCTCACCAAGGGGGAGTGCAGTGCACAAGAACCATAACTCTACCTAACTTGTTTTTTGAGTTATTGCCCTTTGTTGTTTTTCATACTTGAATCTTGTCCGGAGTATATCTCTAAAAGTATAATAGCTAGGATCATGAAACTTCATGGATGTATAGATCTCACCAAGGGGGAGTGCAGTGCACAAGAACCATAACTCTACCTGACTTATTTTTTGAGTTATTGCCCTTTGTTGTTTTTCATACTTGAATCTTGTCCGGAGTATATCTCTAAAAGTATAATAGCTAGGATCATGAAACTTCATGGGTGTATAGATCTCACCAAGGGGGAGTGCAGTGCACAAGAACCATAACTCTACCTGGCTTATTTTTTGAGTTATTGCCCTTTGTTGTTTTTCATACTTGAATCTTGTCCAGAGTATATCTCTAAAAGTATAATAGCTAGGATCATGAAACTTCATGGGTGTATAGATCTCACCAAGGGGGAGTGCAGTGCACAAGAACCATAACTCTACCTGGCTTATTTTTTGAGTTATTACCCTTTGTTGTTTTTCATACTTGAATCTTGTCCGGAGTATATCTCTAAAAGTATATTAGCTAGGATCATGAAACTTCATGGGTGTATAGATCTCACCAAGGGGGAGTGCAGTGCACAAGAATCATAACTCTACCTGGCTTATTTTTTGAGTTATTGCCCTTTGTTGTTTTTCATACTTGAATCTTGTCCAGAGTATATCTCTAAAAGTATTATAGCTAGGATCATGAAACTTCATGGGTGTATAGATCTCACTAAGGAGGAGTGCAGTGCACAAGAATTTTAACTCTACCTAGCCTATATTTTGAGTTATTGCCCTTTGTTGTTTTCATACTTGAATCGTCCAGGGCATATCTCGAAAAGTATAATAGCTAGGATCATGAAACTTTTACCAACCCGCTCCCCCTGTTGACATAAAGCAGTGTTACGGGCGTATCTTGTGACAGTTTGACACCTTGTTTTGTTTTGGTTACACCGCAGCTCTACTTTAACAGTTTATTTGTTAGCGGTAAAGATGAAACGAATATGCACTATTGTAAGTAAAATGTTTCATATATCACTTTTGTATTGTATTAAACAATTGTGAAGCGCCAAGTGTAGGCGCGCGCTGCAAACGGAAAGATCGATATCGTGTTAAAATGGTTTTCCGGGTGCATTCATTTGAATGCCAATATTTTCGAAACTAATGAACCTTTTTCAACCAAATTTTGAGTACTGATAGAAAACTGTCGTTTCTATTACATATTCAAATTTTGCGGAGACTTATCACTTAATACATGAGCAATTCACTTTCAAAAATGGGTTCCGTTTTTATTGGGACACCCTGTATAGATAGATGCCCTATAGGGTGCGAAACAGTCAAAAGTATTGTCAGTGGCATTAAAACCCCTATTCAAAAAGGCAAGATTAAATGAGCTTTTGACACGAAATAAATGGATACTATCGATAGTGGCTTAAGCATTTCCCAAACCAGACCTTGTATGTATGTCCTTATTAGAAAATATCTGAGAAAACATTAAGACAAAAGAAGCAAATGCTAATAACCACCATTTTTATAATCAATTAGCCTTAATAATTTCTTCGATATATTGTTTGCAAAACCTATGTTAACCTACAATCATGTCATCTTCTGTCAGCTCAATATGTTTGAATGTTGTTTTTTTTTAATGATGGTGCCCTGAGTATCGATGCTATCTTCAAGTTCGTGGTCAGGATCCTGATCAGGATCAGGTTGGTTGATCAATGACTCGTCAGGAATATTAATTCTGTAGTAGCTGGCAGTTGTTTCTTTATTCAAGCGTTCGCTTTTATGGTCACAGTGCATCGAAAGGTTTTGTTTAAAGGTTTAGATCTGAATGAATATCAATTAAGTTTATGCCAAAAACAGACTCAAGCTGTAGTTGCGGGGTTTTAGAACCACAACGGCGAAATACTATTATTTGTCCGAAATTACGTCATATATAGTTGATAAAATTTAACCCTATGATTTCAAAGTTGATTCACCTTTTATACTTTCCGGAATTCGGGGTACCTCGCAGTACTTCGGGATAATATCCTAGTAGCCCGTAGTTACTCGTTGTAGATCGGTGTACCTCGGGTACGATTCGTGTAACTCGTCGTAGTTCATCGGCGTGTATCAGAATTTGCTCGTAGTATATCGGCGTTATTCGTCGTTCATCGCCGAGCTGTGTATCCCGAATAAGTGTGATATAGTCGCCGAATAACACCGATTTACCTACTACGAAGAACGCTGATTTAATACGACGTGCACCGAGGTGCGCCGACTTGGCCACCATTTTCGAAATTGGGAGAAAAATTTGCGCATGTTGAAATTTTTGTCCCGATTTATTTTTGATCCCGAATTGGTGCCGATTTGAATCAGGATGTACTACGACTCTCCCGAAGTACGCCGATTTCGTGCCGATTTTGAAATTTTTGAAATCGGGATTACATCAGGCTCAGTGGGACCGGGGGGGTAAGATTCTTTCAAAGAATTCGGATTGAATTAGAATTACCTGAGTTATCTTCCCTTGAATGTCAAAAATAGCTGGTTTTGACTTCAATTTTACTCTAAAATCTGCAAATATTGAAAAATCTGACAAAACTTTGACAGAATGATGGTGACCCTCAGATCTTGCCTGGGTGTAATTTTCAGCTTAATCTGAATTTTACATCATGAGTTATGTGCCCTTGAAATTGACAAAATTGCTATTTTCAGCTCTATTTTGACTTTGTTTTCACTATAGCAACTACAAATATTGACCTAGCAAGACAAAACTTGTACAGAATGATGGTGATCATCAGATCTGACCTTGGTATAATTTTCAGCTTGATCTTAATTTTACATCATGAGTTATGTGCCCTTGAAATTGACAAAATTGCCATTTTTGGCTCTATTTTGACTTTGTTTTCACTCTAGCAACTACAAATATTGACCAATCAAGACAAAACTTGTACAGAATGTTGGTGACTAAAATCTTGAATTGGTATAATTTTTAGCTTGATCTTTATTTTATATCATTAGTTATGTGCCCTTGAAATTGACAAAATTGCCATTTTTGGCTCTATTTTGACATTGTTTTCACTCTAGCAAAGTTCTACAAATATTGACCAATCAAGACAAAACTAGGACAGAATGTTGGTAACTATAAGATCATGCTGTGATATAATTTTCAGCTTGATCTGAATTTTATATCATGAGTTATATGCCCTTGAAATTGACAAAATTGCCATTTTCGGCTTTATTCTCACTTTTACAACCATTAGTATGGACTAATCTATACAGAATTTTCACAGAATCTTACTGACCATACGATCTTGCGTAA
The DNA here is from genome assembly GCA_963680895.1 of Fragum sueziense. Taxonomy (NCBI): domain Eukaryota; kingdom Metazoa; phylum Mollusca; class Bivalvia; order Cardiida; family Cardiidae; genus Fragum; species Fragum sueziense. The sequence goes on from OY804599.1 coordinate 42,220,583, forward strand.
TTTTCAGCGTGGTCATGCATTTGCTTTTTTGTGCAGCCTGAACCTTTGAATTTCATTCAACAAGACAAACAGTCAGGCCTGTGGAGCGCTTCCAGACCGCCAGGGCTGTCTAGTTTTATGAGGGACACCGGACGTCATAACTAGATTTCTTTGGGGAAAGGGTTAAATTGAAACAGCTTGAAAGTTTGCTGTTTGGGAAATGGTTAAGAATTGCCCCATTTCTACATGATGCCCCTCAAGATAACGGCTATGGAAAACATTGTGGAAAATAAAGAAATTGCTTGTGACAACTGACAAATAGTTTCTTCATTTCCCACAATGATTTCTACCCAGAAAGACCAAACAAATTCTTTCACTTGAAACTGACATTTGCAGCTTCTTTGAATTTGTGCAAAATTTTGTTTTCTGATATTGGGTTCGTACATGTATAAAGCCTGACATTGTTTTACAGTATTCCTTCAGGTGTAAAATGTTGTATTCATCATGGTTCTGTTTTTCCATTTAGTTCGTTAAGTCACTTATTCTTTTATTATTTACTTTAAGCAAAGTAAGAACTATATCAATAATTATCAGAAAAGTTAATTTGTTAATGTTCAATGTTACAGTATTTTGTTAAGAGCTGTTAATTTTGGAGTTATATTTATCAGTTTGTTATTAAAGAAGGTAGAAAGACGTCTTTTACTTTCATACCTTGAAGATTAATATATTCTCTTATTAGTCTACGGACTATAATTCGTACGGGCTCTAGAAAATGGTTTTGATGGCATTCTTTGTTAATGCTCGGCATCCATGCCAGTAATATTCTTTTGGGTATGACAGAACCTCCCAGGGTGGATGCCCAGTCTGAAACTTCGAATTAAGGTCACAGCAAGGTCAAAGGTCAAATGGGTGCAATTTCATATTAAAACAGTCATTGTGATATTTGTTAGTGCTATATATGTTGTATTATTAATTCTAACTGTGCTAAATTTGCCTAAAACTGCTTCAGAGACATTATTTTGTTGAAAAGAAGACATTTTGTGAATATTTTAAATATTATGGGATAGAAAAATGTACTTTCCAAAGCTAAAAACGGTTTATCTCTGAATATTTCTATCGTTTTCAGTCTTTTTTCATCGGTATTTGCGACGATGCCTCAGTCATATGCATTTCTTAATTTGTGATTGTGTCCTAGAACATTGTGTAAGGGTCTGTGTTCACTTGTATTGTATATATGTAAGAAATAATCCGAGTTCTACAGAGGTCTATTTTTATTTAACCACGGTTCTGAGTAATGCAGCGAAATAAACCACAGGGTCCGTTGTTGGTGTAACAAAATTCCATTCAATTTTGAAGATCGGTATGTGTCCTAAATGCTATCTGGTGAGTCAAATACTCACAACATGCTATGCTTATCCTACTTCATAACGTCTTCTGTAAGCATAGGCTAAGGTAACAGCACTTGAAATGGCAATATGTTCCTGTGCAGGAATGGCCGCAGAAGTTGCATCTCATTCAAAATGTGTTATATTGTTGAATTGTTGCCTTTTAAAATTAACCTATCTTTGCCAAATGATTTAATGGCAGTGGTCAGAACAGTACGGTGAATGCAATTTCGTTGTTATCTTTTGTAGTCTTCCTATTGAAATGGTTGCTCTGAAGAATATATTGGTACTCAATTACATTCTAGTGGTTGAAGCAGTGCTATTGTAGAGGCTGATAGACGTATACTGTACGCATATAGTACTGAAGTGGAACTGTAGAATTATACGTGTTTGTTTCTAATGTTCCCGGAACAAGGCCAGTCCAGATATCAAGTTATCTGTACAAGTACTTTAGCCCTTTCCAAAACGAGACCTGGTTTTGAAATCTCTAGTAGAAAGAGCCTGGGAAAACATTGAAACAAAAGAAGAAAATAATGGCTATATGATACACTAACACATTCCAGTATTCATAAAGATTCGTATTGTCGGCTGCAGGAGCTTTGAAATGGGAGTCCTACAAGATTCTGTTGTTTGGGAAAGAGTTAAAGGTACCTATAAATATTACGACAATGTAATCAGTGAAAAGTCATGACACAAGTCTTTCTATTTAGCCCTAGTGCCACAGGCGCCTCAAGATAAGACATCTAAATACACCTCAAGAATCGAATAATGTCCTGGAATTAGTCGTCCGCCCGTCTGTCTACTCCTCCTTCTGTATGTTCTTTTGTCCATAAGCAATTTCTGGGGCGCGCAACTCCTCTTACAGTTTCTATTGGAAGATAATCAAACTGGGATATCTGTTCGTCTTAGAGTCATTTTATCCTTAGAAAAATCAAAGTACTCAGCTGTCTTGAAGGTCTTTCAATCTGTGCAAATCGAGTTCACTATGTTCAGTCTTAAATGGAAATTTTAGATACCATGAACAAACATTTTGGGGTAAACACCAACTCTTCAGCAATTTTGGCAAGGTGCACGCTGTCATGAATGATATGGGGAATCTATTTCAATAAAAAATTCTGATTTTCGAACTCTTTACCCGAAGACAATAGTCACTACTTGGCTTCTTTTGAATAATGTTAACCATAATTAGCTCCCTGTGGTCAGAAAGGATATTTAAGGATTTTAAAATAAAATTGTCAGTCTTTCTGGAACTTGTTCATAGCTTGCGAATATGAAGAAGCTACCTCACAGAATTTTCTCATTATGAAAATCGATATTTTCCAGTTGTACTTGGTTGTTCCAGCTTGCCTCAGTTCTAGGAACCAAAATTGCAGCTGCAGATACAAAACCAAAAGTATGTGCTATCATAGTTAATGGATCAGCTGTGATAAACATATAGCCGCTTCGTACCTCCAAATGCTTTAGGAACATGCAGCCGAATGTGCTATTCTTTCAGATAAACCTTCATGGGCATTTACAACTGATTTGGTCTGTCGATGTACACAGATAAGCCAGTCTGAATTCTGAGAAAAGATCAAAACAGGGTCAAGACATCAAATACTGAGTGACTGACAAAAGCATTCCACCTAAAGTATAGCATATATTTTGTTGAGACAATGACAACAAGACTGATTTTAACACATTTCAGGTTGAAGATTGTTCAGATGTGTCAGCAAAATAGTGTCATTGTAAAAGGGGAAGAAAGGGTCATAGATGACCAGTCTTGAGGGAATTGCGCCTTGCAATCATGAGCAAATACATGTTTGATAATCAAAGACAGCACCACAAACGTCATTTTGATAATAACCAGTGAATTTCAAAGACTGAATGATATTGGTATTGATAAGCTATAACCTTATCCTAAACGCCCCTACATATAATGCACTGTTTTTAGGGAAGAGAGAGAGAGTCTTTCGTGCTTTCACTGGCTGTGATGTTGTTTCAGCTTTACGGTTATAGGACAAGGGGCCTACTTCTTTTTTATCATATCTGCCAACAAAGCTGCATGATGCATAATCCCCAACTAGCGCAGCTTTGGAAAGGTCTACTTTGTACCAAGCAGAATACACTTGCGGTCAAATAACTATCCCCAGTATGGAAGTACTGATCCTTCCGAAATAGGAATGGAAGCAATAAAGAATCACATAGCATATTGTCTGGATTTGGATTAACTTCCGTCAATTGTTGTGGGTACAAGAAGTCATGCAAAGATTGATGCTAAAGGTTTAGCGTACGCTGCCCTGGATTGTGCAGATGTAAATGATGATGCTTCAAGAAATCATAGTGGCGAGATATGCACGCTACGATTTAAAGAGACCAAGGTTAGGTAATTTATGCATCAAGGCTTACGAGCATACATACATCTTACATCACATTATTTCTGACCAAAACGAAAGAAAACATAGAACTGGTATTAACTATAACACTTCCTATTGAGAAATATTTCACTGTAACCATTACTAGAAATTAAAAGGATTAAAAGGGTCTTAGTTTAAAAGACTGCGTTTTGAAGTAGAAAGTCTGCATGAATTTTATTAAAATTGTCTGGACAGAAACAACGTGCCTCTAGGTTGATAAATTCTCCTTATTGCCAAAAAGTATTGTTCAAAATATAGAAAATAGTAATTCTATGCAAAGAACAGTTTTAAATTATGTTATCTTGTGTTTAAAAACATACATTTTGTTATAAAAAAACGGCCAACCATATCAGATTCTATAGTAAAAACGGTATTTTCCACCCGTCAATGGCTGCCATCTTGGAAAATGGTGGCCATCTTGTAAATATTATGCACAAAACATGCTAATATTTTGTTTTCTCATGTTTGGAAGCATTCATGTTGTTGTGAAAAGTACAAAAAAAATCGGCAAATTGAATTAGCTTTTATGATAAAAGCGGAATCTTTCACACGTCAATGGCGGCCATCTTGAAAAGTAGCGGCCATCTAGACTTTTTGAGTGGCTAATTGTTTTTTATTAAACTGCATGGCCTTATAAATGTATGTGTCAAGTTTGATGCTTGCATCATCAAGTGCATGATTTTTGCACTTATCTGCTTAGCTATTTGCAAGTTTCGCACGTTTGAACGTAACTTACCTGTGACCTCATTCTGACCTGGAATTCGAAACAGACACTAAGCATGCATCCTAACATTGTTTTAAGTAGTCTAGAATATTTATAGCATTGCTACCTTTAGTTAGTTACAAGAATGCCTTGGATTATTTGTGTGTGATAATCGGACTTTTAGAAACCTTTTACTCATGTTCAATCAAAATTTCGTTAAGTATCGTGCTTTACTTTGTTATTGGCCTGAGCTTTTTTAGCATAAATATGGTAAAATAGTGTTTGAAAATGACAATATAGGCTCTGGGTGAGCCTCTGTCCATTCCTGAGTCAATTGTTTTTACTTCGTTTACATTGTTTTCATTTTGTGTGGACGCAAATAATTCTGCGTCATCTGCAAGCCTTTTTTTTCTTGTTTTTTGCACTCATTGACCTTTGACCTCACTGTGACCTGAAATCGAAAAATCACGCTGGGCATCCACCCCTATCTTGTTTGTAATAATCTAAGGAACAATTCTAGCATGGATGCCGAGCATTAACAAAGAATGCCATCAGGAGTCATCGTAGGATTTAAAGTCCGTAGACTATATACTTCTTTTACCCTTCAAATCTAATTATAGTCCCTTTATCTAGTTAGTTTTCCCAAAAACCTCTGCCTTACAGAAATTAATTGGAAAATAATGAGGCTACAGAAGAAAATGCTCATAACAACCATTTTCTCTTGTTGTATCAATATTTTCTGTATTATAATGTACATAAATCTTAATCAACATCCTTTTTGTTGTCTGTACCAACTTACAAATTGGTCGTCTAAATTTTAAATGTGGCCCAAACGGAAAATTTTTAAAACAGGTCCTGCCTTCCTGTTTTACCCTCTCCCAAGACCTATTTTTGACGTCCCTAATAGAAAAGGCTTGGGAAAACATTGAAACTAAAGAAGAAACTGCTGATAACCAGCAGTTTCTCCTTTTGTCTCAATATTTTCTGTACAATATTTTACACCAATCCTATCTTTAATAACATCCATTTTTATACGCCCGAAGGGTCGTATTATGTTATGGCCCTGCTCGTCTGTCTGTCCGTCTGTCCGTCCGTCCGTCTGTCCGTCCGTTAGCAATTTCTTGTGTGCGCAACTCCTCCTACAGTTTTGATCGGAATTTGATCAAACTTGCCACAATGAATCCCCATGGTGTCTAGTTGTGCATGCCGCTTACGGAATTCAATTAACTCTTTTCGTTCTTGAATTATCTGCCCTTGAATTAAAAAAAATGCCCATTTTCTTGTGTGCGCAACTCCTCCTACAGTTTTGATCAGACTTTGATTAAACTTGCCACAATGAATCTCCATGGTGTCTAGTTGTGCACACTGCTTACGGAATTTAGATAACTGATTTCGTTCTTGAATTATCTGCCCTTGAATTTAATAAAAAAATCCCATTTTCTCAAAAATGCCCATTTTCTCCTGTGCGCAACTCCTACAGTATCAACCAGAATTTAATCAAACTAGCCACAATGAATCTCTATGGTGTCTTGTTGTGCAAACAAAACTTTGATAACTTTTCATGTTTGCATTATCTGCCCTTGAATTGAAAAAAATGGCCAATTTTACTGACAAGCCCCTCTCGGGCGTATATGCGCCGCTCTGCGAAGCTCTTGTTTCATTTGTGGCAGTGTTTGAAGTGGATTTTCTAAAATTTTGTCGTTTGGGAAAGGGTTAACTCTTTCTCAAACAACAAAATTTTACAACAGTCCAATTTCAAAGGTGGTGCAGAGGAAAAAAATATATGCTGATAAAGATAGAACTTGCATACAATATATTCGGGATAATATTGAGACAAAAGGAGAAAATGCTGCTAATAAGCATTTTCCCCCACTTGTCTTATTATTTTCCCAGGCCATTTTTATTAAAACCTTACCAAACAACAAATTTTGGGTTGGTTGAAATTTAAAGATGATACAGACAACATTTCAAGTGAATATAATTTTTTATTTCACATCCGAACAAAGTGAACCAATTAAATCGCCCCATTCGTACCACGTGAGTATACAATACCCAGGGCCGTATTGCACGCACGAGATAATTGGGTGGACGCACGGGATTCTCGATATTCCAAAGCGGCTAGATCTATATTGTACGATGCACCGATTGACCCGTCCAAATATGCATTGCACTCATTTGAACCCTACAAATATCGATTGAACCGTACAAATATGGATTTTCATCCAAATCGAGGCTGCGATACAAATATCCATATTCGCATTGAAGAGTAATATCCCTTAGTAAAGTTCTAGTCTGCAAAAGCAAAATTTGTTCATTAGAGTTGAATGTTTGTTCCAACATGATAATTTTGATTTCACTGTCCTAAACAAGACATAGCTTTGATTCTGTGATTGGAAAAGACACATTGGGAATACATTAAGGCAAAAGGAGAAAATGATCACGAAAGAGATTATTTTCATTTCAAAACATTTCTGATACCCATTAAAAGGATTGACAAAAAAGTTCTAAGAGAAAAGGAGATTTGCCGTTTATCAGCAATTTCTCCTTTCTGTCAATGTTTTCATTGTTAATTTACGCATGACATGATAGATAGTTTATATGACAAATTTCATGTACATTTCACACTATCATATGACGGCCTATTCAATCTTTTGAGACTAACATAAATCGATAAATATAGATTTAATGTCAGATGCCATGTATATTTCACAGTGTTAGAAATGTACATGTAGCCTACATTTTTTTTCATGACATAGGCCTATGTTGTTTTTATTCCTTTTTTATTTCACGTTGGAATTCTTTTTAAAAGTAATTAGAACTAGATCTAATTTTTTATACAAAATTAATCTTTGTCATGTTTTGTGTGAAAAAACAAAATGATGTGAAATAAAGAGGTCATTTAACATGTCTTTGTACAATACCGAATTCTATTGGATTCATACTTCGCAGAACAAGTCTATATTTAGACTCGCCTATCGGCTCGTCCAAATATAGCCTCGTTCTGCGAAGTATTCATCCAATAGAATTCAGTATTGTACAAAGACATGTTAAATAACCTCATAATATTGTTGGTCTTTTTGGATATAAAACATTGTGGGAACTGTAGAAATTGCTTGCTACAAGCAATTTTTCATTTTCCACATTCTTTTCAAAAGCCTCTATCTTGTAGAGCATCAAAAAAGGAGTCACTGTGTGGTAATGGGTTATAGGGACGTCAAAACCAGGGACCCGTATTATCAACTATCATAAGATTATATTTGCGTAATTATTGTATTGTATTGTATGGAGTTTTACATCCCACTCAACAGCTAAGGTCATATGGAGACTGAACCTTGGTTTAAAGTCTCATCCGAAAGACCGGAGAAGCGGGTGATTGAACCAGCGACCCCTGTGTTTCAAGTCCAGCGCGTTACCACTGCACCAACTCCACCCCTGTATTTGTGTAATTACTTGTAACAACAAATCTGATTTCTCATGCAATTAGATGGTTTTTTTACAGTTTACACAATGTGGTCATAAGATAGTTGATAATAAGGGTCCCAGGTGTTATATCGTTGGTGTAAATGCAAAACCTCGTATGTCGATTCTTGCGATTTTCGTAGTACAAACTTGTGTGTCCAGTTTAGACAAATCTCGCAGATTTTGAGATATTTTTACCGATCAGGATCAATGATACATTATTTATGAACAATACGGCAAAATTTCAAGTAAAACATTTCAGTTTGGAAAAGTTATTATACTTTTTTCCCTCCCCTTTAAAATTTTCCAAAAACGAGATACGAGGTTTTGCATTTACAACGACAATATGGGATTGGAGTAAAAGCCAAAGGAGAAGAAATAATGAAATTTTGAATGTTTCCCTTTATGCACCGTTCCGATACTGATAGTTTCATCCAATCAGAGCGCGTCATTTATTCACCGCCGATAAGCTTGTTGCTCCGCTTCCCAAACACTACCTAGCAACGTATACGCTCTAGTTAAGGCCGCCGGTTTAAAAATACGAAATTTGTACACATTTCTAGCTTTTTGATGCAAAAATGCGATTTGGGAAACTTTTGCATGGATTTAGGTATCCAAAACGAATGAAAGGGGCAAGGTTCATTACATTTCACAAGCCCCAAACAAAGCAAAAGAGCTGTTTACGCTTGATTGTAACGCATTTGACCCCATTCATTTAGCAGATTTAAAGGCTTTGAAGACAGCAGATTAGATTTTGATAGAAAACCCAGCATAGAAACTATTGGGACAAAAGGAAGAATTGTGGATTTTCAACGTGGATTTCTTCTCTTGTCTCAATATTTAGCGAACTTTGTTTTATTAGGGACGTCAAAATCGGGCTTGTTTGGGAAAAGGTTAAACACTTTCTCTGTTACGATGCTGCAACTGGTTAACTCAAAATCATTCTCCTTGCATTTTCCATACAGGTACGAACATAACATCCAATCCAAGCCTCCAGCTGCTCATCCCGAGTAGAAATCAAGTTGAATGTTAGTTGTAAATCAGTGGCGGATCCAGAGGGGGTTCGGGGGGGGGGGGTTCAAACGAACCCCCTCTGAAGCCTAATTCTTTCATTTTCATGCAGAAATTCAGTCAAAATTGTATATTAATAGCAAAACGAACCCCCCTAAATGTAAATTCGACCCCACCCTTTTAGAAATCCTGGATCCGCCACTGTAAATGGACGCGGGGCATAAAATTACTGAGAGTGTTAGATCTACTAAGTGTAGAAAGTTGGATGTAGATCTAAATCTACTAACATGAATAGCCTTCAAAGAAAAGTAGAAAACAGGTTGGGTATCAGCATGTTCTTCTTTTCTCCCTATGCCTTTCAAAATGACATTTATTCAGAATCAGGTATTATTTGGGAAAGGATTAACAAAATAGGTTTAAGCCAAGGGCGGATCCAGATTTTTTTCCAGGGGGGGTCAAAGCCCAAAAAATGGCTGTTAAATATGTTTTATATAGTCAAAATTCAATTTTTGATCAATTCCAGGGGGGTCATGGCCCCCTGACCCCATCCCTAGATCCGCCCTTGGTTTAAGCTGTGTGATAATTTTGCCATTGATTCAACCACCATTGCTTTTTCATACACTTGTTTTATTTTTTGAAATAAAAATGCACAAAACAATTCAAGTCAATGTGCTTCATTTCACTGTTTGGTCTACTTGATAAATTGGTTAAACCTTCATTCAACTCCTTTTGATAGAAGATCAATCTGGAAAAAAAAACACACACAAAACAGTTAGTATGAGTGTTAATTCATTAAAAAGTCACTAAACTTTCTAACTTTTGACCCTTTTCAGAATAATACTTGCAAATAAGCATACTCACAAAGTATATTTATTTGTAAACAAGAACTGCTTTGAACACACTGGGGCCATTTAATCCCAAATTTTGATGATAAAACAACTGATACATGTGGCAAACACAGCAATGCATATGATGAACAGCAAAATACATTTGTAATTATAAAAATCTTTTGTTATTTCAAAGTCATATGATTTGGGGTCAGGAGCATGGGGTTTAATGTTTTGTGTGTGCTTTCAACATCAAAATAAATTGACAAAGCACCACAAACTCCTTTGTAGCTTTATGGGTAATTTGGTCACCTACCTTAATAGAATATTTTGGGAAAAGGATTTAAATCAGGTTATATCAAAGGTCATTAAGGTACTACACCCCTAATGAGATTCATACATATCCAAACTTATTTGGTCCAGGTTGTAAACATTCGGGGGAACGTTCACCGCTGAAAATTTACGTTGACCGAATAAGTTTGGATATGTAATGAATGTGTCACGCGAAAAAATCCGATGTCACATATATATCTTATTCGGGGTGTACTACCTTAAATTAATATTTAGCTCACAAATAGCATTTTTCCTTCAACTGTAATTTTGTTCATGCTTTTATGCATTGACACCAAAATGTAGAACCTTATGTTGGCCATATCTTGCTTCCTACAAAGAGACTTTCATCAAGATAATATCAATATTAATGTTTACAACTTACCAATGAAACAATAGATTCTCAGGAAGAAATGGAAATCCATAAATATGTTTCCGAGAAGTGAGCATGAGAGTGTCTTGAATTCTTCAGCATGGATTCACCTGTTATTTGAAAGATAATTCTCAATATACATGGTATTTGTATTTGTGCATGCAAATGCTTTCCACATTATACTATCTATCTAGTCACAATATCCTAACTTATTATGACAATGGCAATAAATATCATTGAAAAAAAATCCTGACCTCAAATAACAAAGATTTGAAAAATACTCCTAGAATTGCATAAAGATTGAATATTATAACATATAATTCTAATCACTTATCCCTATCCCAAACAACAATCAAACTAACTGATCCAGGTTGAAAGACCAGAGTGCATTCACATTTAAAACTGTTGAATTAAAGAAATCTCTTCTTTTCACTAAATGATTTTTAAAGGCTGTAGCTATTTGTCTGGTTCAGACTATAAGTCATTTATATTATCTGTCAGGAACCGGATAACTAGCCATATAGAGCTGTTAACATTATTTGTACGGAACCATACAAGCCGCTATAAATGATGCATTGGAGATATTTGTGCATTCTAACTGGTGGATGTGTTGTAAATACATTTATCCATAAAAATATCTTCATTGAATATGAATGAGGTTACTAAACTGTCTGAACAGAATATCATTTAACCTGTAGATATAGCTTTTTGTCATTTGGAAATAAATGACAATTTTGTGCTGAGCTGTTAACTAAGTTTTTTTTTATTTTGTTACCTTTGGACTAAGAGGGACCTTCTGGTGAGTCCATAAAACCAGAAATGCATCTGATTTAGTAGATGACAACCAGATATCTATTTTTTGGGACCAAAGACAAAGTAGGCAAGGGATTTTCTATGTTTTAACTTGTTTTCTCATTAACCCCATGGAATAGTTACAAAAGTAGCAAAGGGTTGATACCCAAATGGAAGGAAAAAATCCCCAAGCCCCTATACACCTTTAAGGAAACCCCTGAATTATAATATTAATGGCTAATTGTTTGGTTCTGAACAAACAAAACTCAGCTGTGTATAGGTAATCTGTCCGGGACCGGATAAATTTATAGCTTTTAGCAGAGTACAGGCAATTAGTCCGGTAACATGTATGTATACAAATAGACACTTTTATTCTTAAAAAAACATCCTGTATACTACTCATGCAAGCTAGGAATTGTTTGGGAAAGGGGTAAATAACTGATTAATCTCATTTGGCAATAAGTACAAACAAAGATCAGCCTCTTTTGTGAAATATGATCTTTATCTTCTTTACATCTGGTAGAATAAAACACAGAAAGTATCAATTGACAATTTGCTACCTTGGCTTGGATGGAAGGAAAGTTCATTGAAACCTACTTTCACTTTATCATTGGCGTTGGAAAGGCTTGGTTAAAAGTGCTTAGATGTAAACTCTATAGTTCTGAGATTTAAAATGAAATCACTTACCATACTTAACAAGTACAACGTGACTGTACAATCTCCTCATCCCTCATTTCACTGGGAAAGGATGCATATCCTACTTTCATTTTGAGCTTCGACCTGCAGCCAGCAACTAGCGACACTTTCACGCCTGGATTTCCGGATTAATCTTGGTGTTATGAATATAACCTTGATTGTAGTAATTCTGTCCTGTTTTTAAAATTCGACCAGCATGTTTTTTGTGGTCAGGTAGATAACATATAGAAATATTCTCCGAAATAGAAGATAAAAAATCGGTCGTTCAGCATCCGCGGCGGTCATATTGGATTTTGTTTGTGAAGCATAGCAACAGTAACTAGGGGACTGATTTATCGCGGAACGGTGCATTGCACAAGTATATTCTAGATTTTGTTGATGTATCTTTCAACTAAGAGCTGTAAAAATTTTGCGAGGAAAATTTTGATTGGCATTTCCTTCATTTATTTCAATGTTTTTAAAAGTTTTAACATGCATCAGTTAAAATAACTCAGTGATTGTCCTTGAGCATGAAGGAAGAGCTTTGCGTAAGAAACAAAATACTGATAACAGAAAATATATTGCCAATTTCTTTCTTTCCCTCGACACATTCAAAACACTATATTTTAGTAGCTGCAACCTGAAATTGTTCATATGAGGCTTAAGTGATTGTGTCGCTGAAGCTTGCACATTAAACATTTAGAATGTACTAGAAACCATCATTTTCTTCTTTACAATCAATTTTTTCATGCCTTCGTGATGTTTTAATATCTTGCATATCATTACATCAATATTGTCCTCTGCATCATCTTTACAAGAGGACCATGATCATTTGATGGTCCTTATTTGCTCGCCTTAACCAAGATGACATAAGCCACGGTCATGTTCAAATCAATTAATAGTTGTGGCTTAAGGACTGACAACAAACTTCTGGTCACCAACATTTTGTTCAAGTTTTGTCTCGATTGGTCACTATGCGGTTGTTCGAGTAAAAACAACGTAAAAAACTAACAATTATGTAAAATTCAAGGGCAGATAACTCAGCACTTTCTTGTCCAGTTACACTGAAATTCACACGCATCCAAGATCTGATGATAACCCTCATCATGTTCAAGTTTCGTCGTGATTGGTCAATATTTGTGGTTGTTAGAGTAAAAGCAGTCAAAACGGCAATTTTGTCCAATTCCAGCACACATAACTCAATGACATTCTAATCTGATCTGATCGAAATGCAAACCCATCTGAGATCACCAACATTATGTCCAAATGTAAACAAACGTGAAAACAGTCCATAACAGCAATTTTGTCAAAATCTAGGGAACAAAACTCATTACTTCCAAGTTGGATTAGACTGAAAATCAAACCCATCCTATGGTTACCAACATTGTGGTAAAGATTTGGTTAGATTTGTCGATATTTCAAGATAATAGTGTTAACAATAGAGTGTTAACAAAGTCAAAAGTAGCTATTTTTTAGGTTCATAGGCACCTAACTCCGGACTCTGGTCCAATCTGTCCTAAAATGGAACTCATCCAAAAACTTAGGGTCATGCATTGTTTGACCAAGTTTGGTGAAGATTGGTTAATATTTGTGAGTGCTAGAGTGTTAACACCAAATAGTAAAACAGAAGGATGGACGGACAATATATTTAACAGACAAAAAGCGACCACAATAGCTCACCTTGAGTACTTTGTGCTCAGGCGAGCTGAATATGGGATCCGTGTTAATGTCTAACATTTGGGAAATTTAAATCTTTTATTGCAAATATGAGTATACATTCCTGAGTTCATTGAATTATTGATTAACCAATGAAACACACTGGTACTTATTTGACTAGAATCATCAATATAGATGAGTTACCATTTTCCAAACAAGCTCTGAAGTTGAAATACATGTATCTTTAAGACTGATTAAGAAAGCTTTGAAAAGCATTTAGATGAATAATAAAATGCTGATTTTCACAATTTTTTGCTTTTCTCCCAATGCAAAGAATTCTGCAAAATACTCGTTTCCTACACTGGTAAAAACCAATTCCGTCATCTGCAACATTTTTTGATTTGGATCAGAAATTGTATTGTTAATGACAAAACAAGTGTTAGCAAAAACAGACAAGGGCCGTCAGAGACGGACAATGCTCCCCGAATAAGGCATTGACACAATAAATGTATGCCATTGAGAGCACTTTATTGTCAAGGGCATCTGATTTGCTACTCAAATGTGGAATTTCATCAATTTCTGACCATTAGACTAGGAGAAATTAGAGAAAAATCTGTATTTTACCTTAAGTCCCCTTTTCCCATGACGAGGCCTCAAATGCAAAAACCGGGAAAAGTACATCGGCATTATCTCATAGGGAGTTCATCATCATCATCATCATCATCCTGTTTATATTATCCAGGCCTTCGATTAGTCCTCTGGTGAGGGTAGGGCCTGGCTGCCCAGTCTGGAACGGAGTCGTCCTCTCCACGTCTGACGGTCTAGGGGGTTTACGTTGGTTAGTCCAGCAATCTCGCGGTCTCGCCGGACAACTTCTTCCCATGTTAGCTTGGGTCTACCACGAGTTCTATTTGCCTGGATGTTTAGGGATCTCACATTGGTCAGACAGCCAGTGTTTCTTTCTACGTGACCTAGCCATCTCAATCTGTTTGCCCTCAGGATTCTGGAGAGGTCCTGGATACCCATTTGCGAGAGTAGGCTTTCGAGAGACACCTTGTCTTCAGGCTTGATGCCGCAGATCCACCTGATCATGGCCTTGTCATTTCGCATCAGTTTCTTTTGGGTACCCGATGTTATAGCCCATGCTATACATGGTAAGTTTCATTTGATTTGGCCCAAGGGTTATGGAGAAATCACTTCGGACGGATGGAATGATGGACGGACAGACAGACAAAGCGGCAACTATATGCTCTCCCTTCGGAGAGCATAAAAACCTACATTTCACAGCATAGAAAACCTTGAGGGAAAAGAAGAAAATGCTGGTTATCAGCATCTTCTTCTTTTCCTTAAAGGGTTTTTTAACCTTAACCAACAACCTGAAGGGTGGTCAAAACCAGGGTTTGCTTGTAAAAAGGCTGCATCAAGAATTCCATCCACTTTTAACACAAATACTGCATCGTCCAACACATAACAAGAGCCGTCACAGACGGATTATGCTCCCCGAATAAGTGTTTGTCACAAAATAAAAACTATCATACATTAAGCCCCCTTTTCGCATGACAGCTTTTTTGTACACAAATTATTTATAGAATATGGTCTAGAACATCCTATTCATTACATGAGCACAAAATTTCATTAAATTCTGCCCATTAGATGAAGAGAAAAACTAATTTTTACACTAAGGCCCCTTTTTCCATGACACAGCCTTAAATTTACAATTGGTGAAAAAAGTCTCTAGGTATTGACCAAGGGAGTTCACATGTGAAGTTTCATTGAATTTGGTCCAAGGGTTGCTGAGATATGGCTGTGGACAGACGGACGAACAGCGTGGCGACTATATGCTCCCCCGAAATTTTTTCGGGGAGCATAAAAACTTGATTCCATATCCCCTTAACATAAATATGGAAGTCTTGTAAACTTTACAACCTGCTAATTAAAAACATCCATCCATTGAATCCTTTCCAAAACAGGATAATGTAATGGTATCCAAGTTCTAATGTGTTCCAGACGACACAGAAAATTTGAAATTCATAGTATGGAAATTCTTGTGGGAAATGGAGAAAATGCTGGTCATCAGCATTTTCTTCTTTTACCGCAAGGATTTTCTTAACTCACAACATGTGGGGTTTTCAAAAACCAGGGTTTGTGAAATAGCTATCAAGTTTTCTCATCCACTTTTAACACAAAAACTGCATCGTCCAACACATAAAAACTTGATTCCATATCTCCTTCACATAAATAAGGAAGTCTTGTAAACTTTACAACACTGAATCCAGCTGGTTCAAAAACGTCTTTAATAAAGCTTGTCACTTGTTCCTCAAATGTTCGTCCGTTAAGTATGATATTCTGTGTTGGTTTATTGGAAGACGATCCTAAAATATTCAAGTAATCTGTATGCGCAAGCAATCTTCTGTAACTTTAATCTAAGATTAAAAACATTCAAAGTTAAAAACATAATCAAATCCCACTTTTTCATAAACTAATAATTGACATGAAAGGAAAGCACATGAGTAGTTACAACCATAGTGTTTTAGTTTAGCTTGTTAGGAGGGAATACCTATGACTTCTACCTTAATAAATCGAGAAGTTTCGTCAAAAGGAGTACACATATGAAACACAAAATCCCAAATTTATTATTATTAACAGTTAAAAAGGTTAAGCCAATGTTGAAATAATTTGCTTACAAAATGAGAGACGGCCACTATGTCAGGCAAAAGTTATATGCCGCTCCCCCACTCATTTGTCATTGTGTTATTAAATGTATCGAGCAAAATTAATTTGGCACTGATTTATAATCAAATATCGGTATAAGTACAACAATTGACTATAAAGCTACTGATACCTACCAAATTCTACATATGGTTCAAAAGGCAGGACAACAGCTACAATAGCATAGCCCCCTGGTTTTAGAGATCGTTTAATGGAATGTAATACAGATATCGGTTTATCACATCTATCCAAGAGATTCAAACAGCTCACAACATCAAATAGTACTGACCCATCATCCCAACTTGATATGTCTAGTATGCTGAAATGTAGATATTTATAGGAGTTAACCCTATACATGTACTACACAATTTTTTTTGAAATTGTCCAAATTGAAAAGATAGAACATTTCACAGCAAGGCACAATGGTAGATCCAGAAGGAGTTTGGGTTCAATTGAACCTCTTCTGTAGCCAGATTATTCTATTTTCATATTGGAATTCAATCATATTTGTATAATACTAGGTTTGCTTTGAACCCCTTTATTTGTATATTTGAACCACTTGGCGGAAATCCTATCACATTTCTTTTGTAAACCATCCTGGATGAGCAAAAATTGATATTTTTATTGATATGCAAATAATGAAATGTTTAACTTGATATGTCCATTTTTTTCAACTGATCACAAAAGTCACACATCTAGTTTAAGTTTAAATTTTGGTTAACCCATCACCAGACGACACAATTCTAGACTGGTCAAAATTCAAAAATGTTGCAGAAAACCATTTGAAGTGAATTAACTTAAAGTCATTATATCTTGTAGGGAGTCAAAAGGCGTTACTGTGTGGTGATGGGATAAAAATATTAGGGTAAAGTGATACCTATAGCCCTTTTGTTTGAGTCTATTGACCATGGAAAATGAAGTTTCTGTTGCATATACATGTTCAAAATATGGTGCCATCTTCTGTGTGACCTCCCCATCCCCAGCACCTGTATAAACTAACAATCTGATTTAAACCAGAGCCGCGTTCTTTAGAGCGAGATTTCTTGAGAAATCTTGAGATTTCTTAAGATGTTTTAGGATAAAGCGTTCTTCTGAGCAAGTTTTTAAGACGATCACTGGGAGCCGCCATTGCTCTATACTTCTTTCAGAACACCTCGGTAAATTCAGCAGAATCTATATGGGAGAAAATTGACCGAGTTGTTCCGAATGCTCAATGATTCATAAACCATGGAGTTCTGAATGCTCCATACTTCATACAAATGACGTCATGATGACGTCATTTGTATGAAGTATGGAACATTCGGAACACCTCACTTATAATCTCGGTCTTAAAAATGTTGTATCAAAAACATCTTAAGAAATCTTAAAAAATCTCGCTCTAAATAACGCGGCTCAGATGTTTCATTTTATTTCATACATTAACATCTGACAGTCACCATTTAGAAGTCATCTTCACGGACACTGGGAATTCCGATTTCAACTATTTTCAACCTAACCAATCAAATCTCTTGTTGTAAATGGCTTTCCATGACAAGCACATGCAACAATGGTTCTGTACAAAAATGGACTGTCATCACAGTGTAGTTTTCAGTTTTAACCTTTTCCCAAACAAGACCTGGTTGTGACGTCCCTAATACTAGAACTGTCGCAAAGCGGACGAATACCCCCCACTAGAGCCTTGTCACTGAAAAAGTGCTATCGGTCAAAAGGTTCTTGACTTAGAGCATGGAAACAGATTTTAAACAAAGTCCAACTGTGACCTTGACCTTTGACCTTGGTGACCCCAAAATGATAGGGCACCTCCTTGGGTCATGGCCAACAACTGTGTAAAGTTTCATGATCCTAGGTCAAACGGTTCTTGAGTTAGAATACAGAAACGAAATTGTAAATTTTGACTACTTCCCGTAATTTTGACTACTTCCCCCCCCCCATTAAAAAGTTCAAAGTGGCATAACTCTAAAACTAATGACTGGATCAGGATGACAAGAGGACCATGATGGTCCTAAATCGCTCACCTGAATCAAGATGACAAAATAAAAATGGTAATTAGGACAAATTCAAAGACATATCAAACTAAGTGCTTTCTCTTTGGAAACAATTAGGGAATATTTTTGTTCAAATCGATCCTGTAAAGTTGGGTATGAATTAGCACAATGGTTGAGGTTATTTTTTGATTTTGCAATATACAGCATAGGGCTAATTTTCAAAGCATACTGATCTGTTAGAGATTGATCATTTATGATATATCATTATAACAAATTATAAGCACAATTTTCAAGATTTGGTCTATTATTTGAAAAAATATAGCCAAAGATCAACATTTGATAAGCTAAGCTAATCCCTAATCTTATTTGTTTACATAAGATAAACATATGGACAGCCAGAGCAACAGATAAGAGAAATAGATAAGTGAAATAGAAACAGTACTCTAAATTTATTATTTATATCCAAACACTATGTAGAAATGAATGTATTAATCTTTTCAAGCAGATGATTGAAATGATCACTAACAACAGGGTTTGATGAATATTGAAACAAAATGTTGATTTTTGAAAAGCTATCATCTCTTATCTGCCGCTTGTATGATTCCAAAAGAAAATGGTTCAAAATCGCCTTGTGATATGTTGAACCAACAATGTAGGGCTTAGTTTCCATGTATAGTGATGAGTTCTTGTATTCTGGTAGACATTCATGAAATAAGGTCTTACACAAAATTTCAAGGTTCTATGCCAAACAGTTTAGAAGAAAATCTCTGTGACAACCCGCAGTAAAGTATAATTTTCAAAGCACGAAATTTCCCCAACCCTGCCACACCCATATACTTTTTATAAAATAAAAAATTCAGATACAATTTTGAAACGAGTCACTCAAGGAACTTTCCTGCCACGTTTGATTTAAATTGGCCAAACGGTTGATTTTTAAAGAATTTTCTTCTGATTTCTCCAGGTCTGAAAAGCCCCTTCCTCCCTGCCACGCCCACATTTTTTAACAAATGTAAAAATTTGTGAGCAAATATTGAAAAGGGTGACTCAAGGAACATTTCTGCAAAGTCTGGTTCAATTGGGCCCAATGGTTGATTTTTAAAGAATTTTCTTATGATTTCTCCAGTCGGATAAGCCCCTTTCTCCCTGCCACACCCACATTTTTTTACAAATGTAAAAATTTGTGAACAAATTTTGAAAAGAGTGACTCAATGCACATTCCAATCGAGTTTGGTTTAAATTGGCCCAATGGTTGATTTTTAAAGAATTTTCTTATGATTTCTCTAAGTCCGATAAGCCCCTTTCTCCCTGCCACACCCACATTTTTTGACAAATGTAAAAATTTGTGAACAAATTTTGAAAAGAATGACTCAACGCACATTCCAACCGAGTTTGGTTCAAATTGGCCCAATGGTTGATTTTTAAAGAATTTTCTTATGATTTCTCTAAGTCTGATAAGCCCCGCCCTGCCATGCCCACATTTTTGGACGAATCAAAAATTCGCAAACAATTTTTGAAAAGGGTCACCCAAGGAACATTCCTGCCAAATTTGGTTAAAATTGCCCCAATGGTTTGGGAGAAGAAGATGTTTAAAGAAATTGTGAACGGACGGACAGATGGACGGACGGACGGACGGACGGACAGATGGACGGACAGACGGACGGACGACGGACGATGAGCGACCACAATAGCTCACCTTGAGCACTTTGTGCTCAGGTGAGCTAAAAATTGCAGGTGCACAACTTCATATGATAGGAAACATCCTGGTAAAATTTCAGAAAAATTGGTCAAAAACTGTGGGAGGAGAAGAGGACACAAGATTATGTCCACGGACGGATGGACAGACGGACGGACAATCTGATTCCAGTATACCCCCCATAACTTTGTTGTGGGGGGTATAATAAAGGGCTAGAGAAAACATTGAGACAAAAGAAGAAACTGCTGATAACCAGCAGTTTCTCCTTTTGTCTCAATATTTACTGTGCCATATTTTACACAAATCCTATCTTTAATAACATTCATTTGGACATTTGTGTCATTTATTGAAGTGGATCGCCCTAAAATTTTGACGTTTGGGAAAGGGTTAATAGTTTTCAGAATGTTGCTTGGAAATCTTCATTTGATTAGTCAGAGGAAACTGTCATTGAAGATGACTCCTAACCATTGACTAAGCAGCCAGTCTACAATATTTCCAGTCTATTTTTTTTTATTTTTGGACTGACTCATTTGACGCATCACTTTATCCATTTTTGGATAAAAATCACTACGCGGTGCGCATAACTCCAAAATCCTGTCGCCAAAAAGTAGCAAGCAGAAAATTGAATTAAACAACATTTGCAGCAAAATAAGTTTGATTTTCGTCTCAATTTTATCGAATAAAATAATTAATTCAAATCGGATAATTCATTTTACTCTATGCAAGCATATGAAGCAAATATGCCGCGTGACAGGAAGTCATGAGGAAGTACCACGTGTATGCATTTTATGGGCGCTGACATCTTGAAAGTAGTTAACCCAGAATGCCCACCAGAGATAGATGGTAATCGACAGGTGGCGACATCTATTGATAGATATTGGACTCCTAACAGGTGCCTGTCAAATGTTACTGTTAAGTTAACTCTCCCAAACTAGACCTGGTTTTGACGTCCCAAATAGAAAATGCTTTGGAAAACATTGAAACAAAAGAAGAAACTGCTGATAACCAGCAGTTTCTCCTTTTGTCTCAATATTTTCTATGCCATATTTTACACAAATTCTATCTGTAATAACTTCCATTTTGTCATTTGTGGCAGTTTTTGAAGTGGATCACTCTGAAATTTTGCTGTTTGGGAAAGGGTTAACAGAGATAATAATTAACCCGGATTTTAATCAGATTTTTTGTATAATTTACCAAATGCCATTACCAGACCACAAAATTTTAGACTGTTCAAAATTCAATGAAATTGCAGATTTCATAAGAATGGATTATTACATT
This sequence comes from Fragum sueziense, assembly GCA_963680895.1. Lineage (NCBI taxonomy): Eukaryota > Metazoa > Mollusca > Bivalvia > Cardiida > Cardiidae > Fragum > Fragum sueziense. The sequence continues at coordinate 42,241,834 of OY804599.1, forward strand.
TTTTTTTTTTTTTATCCTAGTGGATAGAAAACATTGCTGAAATGAACAAGATATGTTTGTGAAACACAAATGCCCCCGAAATGGCTATTTTTCTATAATTATGACCTTAATTGATATTTGACCTTGACCTACATAAATGACCTTGTCCCTCTAACCTAATATCATTGAAAGAAGTTTACATACCAAATTTGAGCTTTGTATGTGGAATACTTTTGGAGAAAAGGCCAATGTTAAGTTGTAGCATTAAGTTGCATGTAAAGGGTGGATAAGGGTTAAACGATGACCTTGAGGAAGGTCAAATTGCATGGGGCAGATAGATATCATTGAAAGAAGTTTACATACCAAATTTTAGCCTTGTATGTGGAATACTTTTGGAGAAAAGGCCAACGTTAAGGTTTACGAACTGAGAATGAAAACACCAATTTCTAGCCATACGAAATGCATCAAATTACACACACTTGTAAATACATTTTACATAAGTTGATTCACCATGCCGGATATCAAGATTATGCTTCAAGAAAAAAATAATTTACAAATATAATTTTACTCTATATTCATAAGCAAGGGAGGTAATTTTGAACATTTTTGTGAAATATTTCCATAAGTATGCATTAATTCAAAATTCTAAACCATACAAAATGCTTATGTTTGTATTTGGAATGGAAATGAAATACAGTTTAGGAATTACTGGTACTTTTTAAATTTCGCCTCTGGCTCTGCATTTCATTCTCAGTTTGTAAACCTTAAGTTGTTGCGTTAAGTTGCCGCGTTAAGTTGCATGTTAAGGGTGGATAAGGGTTAAACGATGACCTTGAGGAAGGTCAATTTGCATAGAGCAGATAGATACCATTGAAAGAAGTTTACATACCAAATTTGAGTCTTGTATGTGGAATACTTTTGTAGAAAAGGCCAATGTTAAGTTGTTGCGTTAAGTTGCCACGTTAAGTTGCATGTTAAGGGTGGATAAGGGTTAAACGATGACCTTGAGGAAGGTCAATTTGCATGGAGCAGATAGATACCATTGAAAGAAGTTTACATACCAAATTTTAGCTTTGTATGTGGAATACTTTTGGAGAAAAGGCCAACGTTAAGTGTTGCGTTAAGTTGCCGCGTTAAGTTGCATGTTAAGGGTGGATAAGGGTTAAACGATGACCTTGAGGAAGGTCAAATTGCATGGGGCAGATAGATATCATTGAAAGAAGTTTACATACCAAATTTTAGCCTTGTATGTGGAATACTTTTGGAGAAAAGGCCAACGTTAAGTTGTTGCGTTAAGTTGCCGCGTTAAGTTGCATGTTAAGGGTGGATAAGGGTTAAACGATGATCTTGAGGAAAGTCAATTTGCATGGAGCAGATAGATACCATTGAAAGAAGTTTACATACCAAATTTTAGCTTTGTATGTGGAATACTTTTGGAGAAAAGGCCAATGTTAAGTGTTGCGTTAAGTTGCCACATTAAGTTGCATGTTAAGGGTGGATAAGGGTTAAACGATGACCTTGAGGAAGGTCAAATTGCATGGGGCAGATAGATATCATTGAAAGAAGTTTACATACCAAATTTTAGCCTTGTATGTGGGATACTTTTGGAGAAAAGGCCAACGTTAAGTTCTTGCGTTAAGTTGCCGCGTTAAGTTGCATGTTAAGGGTGATTAAGGGTTAAATGATGACCTTGAGGAAGGTCAATTTGCATGGAGCAGATAGATACTATTGAAAGAAGTTTACATACCAAATTTTAGCTTTGTATGTGGAATACTTTTGGAGAAAAGGCCAACGTTAAGTGTTGCGTTAAGTTGCCGCGTTAAGTTGCATGTTAAGGGTGGATAAGGGTTAAACGATGACCTTGAAGAAGGTCAAATTGCATGGGGCAGATAGATATCATTGAAAGAAGTTTACATACCAAATTTTAGCTTTGTATGTGGAATACTTTTGGAGAAAAGGCCAACGTTAAGTGTTGCGTTAAGTTGCCGCGTTAAGTTGCATGTTAAGGGTGGATAAGGGTTAAACGATGACCTTGAGGAAGGTCAAATTGCATGGAGCAGATAGATATCATTGAAAGAAGTTTACATACCAAATTTGAGCTTTGTATGCATAATGGTTGTCGAGAAAAATGACAATGTTAAGTTTCGGACTGACAGACAGACGGACAGACAGACGGACAGACAGACATGAGTAAAACAATATGCCCCCGATCTCTCGATACGGGGGCATAAAAATTGCTTGTCTGTTAATATGTGACAGATTTAAATTTGGTTTGAAGCAGAAAAGGTGTAAACATGTCAGATTTAAAACATTTTTTTGTCAACAATTTTGTTTATCCCTTGATGAATCACTTGATGTTCAGAAGACCCACAACAACCAGAAAATCCCTTTCATTTAGTCGTCTTCTCTGTTTCAAACCAGCTACATTTTTAACCCATTACTGTACAATGACGCCTTTTGACTCCTCACAAGGAAAGGCTTGGGAAAACATTGTGAAAAATGAAGAAATTGCTTGTGACAAGCAATTTCTTCATTTCCCACAACATTTTCTTAACAAAAGGACCCGAAAATGTAATATTTCATTCATTTTCATATTGTCGTCTGCAACATCTTTGAATTTGGAGAAGTCCAAAATATTGCTGTTTGGTAATGGGTTAAGTTATTGACAATTTTGTGCAATTGTAGTCATTGTTGAGCCATATGATTGCCCAGGGTTCAACATTAAGCTGTGCCCGACAGACATTACCTGCCAGATGCTTGGTCAGGGCTAGTAAGATCCCCAAGATGCAGGACCAACTGGTCAGCCTCATTTCAAACTTTAGTCACATTCACCATATAAAAACACAGCATATGTGACACAACCAAAATGGGCCCTTTAAAATTTTCATTCATTTGTGATTCAAACCTGGCCTTGTTGTTTGTGAAAAGATTATTGTTGTTTACACCTTTTCCATATTGCCAGGACCAGCACATATTTGGTCAGGGCTAGTAGCCTTTGGTAGCAACAAGCCCGACTGTCTGGTAGTCAAAAAAGTTAATGTTGGACCCTGTTGCCATGAGTTTGTAGGCAATTTATAACAGTTTTCTTATAATATTATATCCATTACCTAAATCTAGCAGATTCTCAGCTCTCCAGTCAGTGGCCACATCTAACATGTCCAAAAACTGAGTTTTTGAGAATACAAACATGGACCCTCTTCCTAGTAACCTGAAATGAAATATGAACTGCCATATGACAACATATAGATTAACCCTTTCCCAAACAAGACCTGGATTTGACGCCCCTCATAGAAAAGGCTTGGGAAAACATTGAAACAAAAGAAGAAACTGCTGATAACCAGCAGTTTCTCCTTTTGTCTCAATATTTTCTATGCAATATTTCACACAAATTTTATCTTTAATAACTTCCATTTTGCCATTTGTTGCAGTTTTTGAATTGGATTAGCCTATAATGTTGTTGTTTGGGAAAGGGTTAAACTATTAGCCTTTCTTCAAACAAGACTTGATTTTGATGTCTATGATAGGTTTGGGAAAACACTGAGGCAAAAGAAGAAAATGCTGATAACCAGCATTTTCTCCTTTAGTCTCAATATTTTCTGCATAACATTGATCACATAAATTAATCACATAAACTTGTCTTCATCAGCAAAAATTTTGTTGCCTGAAGCAGTTTTCAAATTGGAACAGTCCAAGTTTTGCCATCTCATCTGCCGCGGATTACAAAAACATGGTCAAAGAAAACATTATTCACAGTTTCAAAGCAATAGGATTGGTAGAAACAAAGATATGACTCGAGCATGTAACATTCTAATCACAGCATTATGCCAATGAAGAATGAAATAAACCTACAGTGTAAAAACCTGACAATTTAATAACAGTTCTAGTTCGTATCCATGAATATAATTATGTATTTTCTGTGAACCAATGCCCATTAGTATTCAAGCAATATTGTCTTTCAAAAGGTGACATCAAAACCAAGTATAGTTTCGATAAGTTTTAATCTGAGGTGCGTTCTTTAGAGCGAGATTTTTTAAGATTTCTTAAGATATTTTTGATACAGCGTCTTTGAGACCAAGATTATAAGCGAGGTGTTCCAAATGCTACATACTTCATACAAATGACGTCATGATGACGTCATTTGTATGAAGTATGGTGCATTCGGAACTCCGCGGTTTATGAATCATGGAGCATTCGGAACAACTCAGTCAATTCTCTCCCATATATAGATTCTACAGAATTTACCGAGGGGTTCCCAATGAAGTATAGAGCAATGGCGGCTCGCAGTGATCGTCTTGAATATCTTGCTCAAAAGAGCACTTTGTCCTAAAACATCTTAAGAAATCTCAAGATATCTCAAGAAATCTCGCTCTAAAGAACACGGCTCTGGTCTTGCTATACAGTAGAAAATCATTTTTAGAAGTGGCTACTATAAATCAACTGAGCAAAGACCTTGCTATGGAATGCCAAATCAGAATGTTCTACTTTATCCATGATGTTTTCAAACATATTTGTTTCAAATATGTTTAAATTAGCCAATTGTAAAGGTATTACATTCATCATTAGTCTTAATCCATTACCACACAATGACTCTTTCTGACTCCCTACAAGATAATGGCTTTGAAAAACATTGTGGAAAATGAAAAAATTGCTTGTGACAAGCAATTTTTTCATTTCCCACAAATTGTTCTACCCAGAAAGATCAAAGAATGCAATATTTCATTCATTTCATATTGTCTTCTGCAGCATCTTTGAATTTGGACAAGTCCAAATTTTTGTCGTTTGGTAATGGGTTAAGATACCAAACACATGTTAAATGCAACTTAAGGCCTCATCCATGGCAAAAGAAATTGTGGATAGTAAATCCTTGCCAATTTACAGGAATAATTTAGGTATACCCTCATCAATTTCCCTTGCCTACAGATGACACCCAAAGTTGCAAAAAGTGTTTGGTATTTATATAAATAATGGATGGACTACCTTAACCCATTCCCAAACAAGACCTGTTTTTGACGTCCCTATCAGAAAAGTCTTGGGAAAAGATTGAGACAAAAGAAGAAACTGCTGATAACCAGCAGTTTCTCCTTTTGTCTCAATATTTTCTGTGCCATATTTTACACAAATCATGTCTTTATTATCATCATTTTGGTCGTCTGCATCAGCTTTCAAATCGGATCACCCTGAAATTTTGCCGTTTGGGAAAAGGTTAATAGTGTTCATACCCATTTATTGATGTTGCTGCCATGAACCAACTTAGTAAGGATCTTGCTAGGGAATGTCCAATCTGAGTAAATACCCAATCTGCTTTCTCGTAACAATTGTTTAGAAAGTCTGAAGTTTCATCGTCTTGATGGCATAGTAGAAATTTGTCGCACAATTCCTCCGATAGCTTCGATGAATCTATGGTATACCACTGAAAGGATAATAGAGTCCTAGATTAATTGATCGACTTCGGTATCAAAATAATTTTAGACAAGAGCCGTCACAGACGGATTATGCTCCCCGAATAAGTGTTTGTCACAAAATAAAAACTATCATACATTAAGCCCGCTTTTTCCATGACAGCTTTTTGTACACACATTATTTATAGAATATGGTCTAGAACATCCTATTTATTACATGAGCACAAAATTTCATTAAATTCTGCCCATTAAATGAAGAGAAATAAGAGAAAAACTAATTTTTACACTAAGGCCCCTTTTTCCATGACACAGCCTTAAATTTACAAACGGAGAAAAAGAACCCTAGGTATTGACCCAGGAAGTTCACATGTGAAGTTTCATTGAATTTGGTCCAAGGGTTACTGAGATATGGCTGTGGGCGGACGGACAGACGGACACACGGACAGCGTGGCGACTATATGCTCCCCCGAAATTTTTTCGAGGAGCATAAAAACGGTTAAAACTTAAATGAAGAAACAAAATTCACTGAAAAGGTTATGGAAAGAATGTGGTCTTTCAGTCAAATATTTGACATTCATTTTTAAAAGAAACAATCTAGGACTTACATAAGAATGGTTATGATTTCTGTGATGCTCATCGTCAGCCATTCTGTTATAAATAGTCCGAGCTAGAGACCCCCGACCATATCTCAGCCCTGTGTTGTAGGTCATCTCAACAACATGAAGACTGCTATAAATGCATACTGAAATATAAATTTATGAGATGTGTTGATCCATGATTTAAAGAAGTTCATGACTAAAGCATCATGATGTGTCTTAATCAGAGTCTTCTCTGATGCAAATTTTGCTAAATTTGATTTTCAAAATATGAAAACAAAAAGCGAAATACAGTCGATACTCCTTTCAGAGGGACAGCCAAAATACATCGACATATCCGGAGTTTGACTCATCCGATTTTGATTATTTTCGATGAAAACGTTTTCTAACCATTTTTGATGGGCTTCATATGTAATTATTATTGAAATATAGTAGGAAAAGGAAAGAAATTGCTCGAAACGAGCAATTTCTATCCTTTTCCTACTAAATTTCAATGGCTGTATTTGTTACGGAATTCATTTTGATATCCATATGTTGAGTATGGGACTTGGCTTTCACTTCGACTTAAGCGGAATTTCGACTTATCCGATGTCGAGATAACGAGTGTCGACTGTATGCAAGGTCAGAGAAGACTCACATTAGATGTGTCTCAGCCACTAGACATGTAGCATAGTAAATAATATAGTCTTGAAATTTGTCATGGAAACTTTTTTTCCAAACAAAATTTATGACAGGTTCAGTTTGAAAGTGGTTTCTGGCAGCAAGATTGGTGTTGATGAAAAGAAATATTGTAATCTTAAGCTTCAGATATACAGTACAGCTCGCGCGTTTTTTGCCTAAAATGCTCGCCCACCGCGGTCAAAAAAAAATTCGGGTGGAAAATGGCGGCGATTTGCCATCGCGGCCAGAGCGTTTTTCCACTCGAAATTTTCTTGCATCACCGCGATTCGCCGCGATGGGGGGAATCGCGGCGATCGCCGCGTTCGGGTGGAAATGCCAGGTACGGCCAATATTATCCTACAGCGCTCAGTATTAAATGCGTTTTTGTTAAGTTTATATTATTTCATCCTGAGTGTGTTTTTAAATTGATTTACAGAACATTTCAGAAATAAAGAGAATGTTATATTAAATACAAACATTTTCTATAAAGTTCTATGAAGTCCGGTAATAACACATCGTTTTTGTTAATTAAAATATATAGTTATAGGTTATTACATAATATAGAACAGGTTATTTCCGCTTCTTTGTACATTGTATTATGCTTTGTTATGCTTGATCTAATTCAATTAATTGTTTATATAATATTCTGTTTTTTGCAGATATATGTACGTGAAATCGTAAACTGCATGTTGGCTTCCCGGTCATAAATACGAAGAGTTTCTCTGTTTGAATTACATATCAAAGTAATGCGTATAATTTGACTACTTTTCAGTTTACAAAATAAACCAGTAAACCCTCGACTGCCATTTAAGGTTTATTTTTACCATGTTGGAACTTGCATGCATGTTAAAAGAAACACTGATGTTTTATGCATGACGCTACATTCTTAGTTACTCCATTTCCAAAATTGCTACGATTTGGCACGTCCTATTAAAATTCTACTCATACGATAAGTTGGATGTTGCTGAAAACAGGATTGTGAAGGATACATTACAACAATAGGAACTCGATAATGAGACACAAGAAGACCAGGGTAGTAATCAGTATGTTCTTCTTTTATCTTAATATTCTCAAATCATTTCTACGATAGCCCTTCACTCTCTTTCGAGGGGAAGAATATCTGGGGATCCAATAACAAAGCTGAGCACTGCAGAAAACAGATCAGAAAATATCGATAAAAATTGTCTACAATATACAGGCAGCATAGAAAATATTGCGTTAGCAGGGGAAATGTTGATCATCAGTTTTTCTTCTTTTGTCTCAATTTGTTCTCAAGCCTTGTGTATGTATGTGTTATTCTATAATTACATGCGCTTCCAAAAAAACTAATTTTGTGCAATTATCACTGCACAAAGTATCTGCAATTATTTTGTAATCTATATGCATGAAGGCCATGTAGCAAAGATAAAAGAAAAATAACTTCGAAGACGTTGAAAAGAAGGCAAAAGGGTCATTTTTCTGTTGAAGTAGAAGAAGAATCCACAAACCCATTCAAAATTAACAAAAATCAAATCTGCAAAGGCATTCTTATCTTATCAAAACCTAATATATAATTATATAAAACCCAATAATTACGATAAATCAGCCAGAAAATAAGGCTTACCTGTCCGCGCAAATCTCGGCGAATCGCGGCGAAAAAATCGCGGCGATCCCCGCCATTTCGGGTGGTAAAACACGCTCGCCGCGGCCACCGCATTTTTCCACCCAAAACCACCCGAAATTCAATCGCGGCGATGCGCGGAAATAGGCAAAAAACGCGCGAGCTGTACTGTATCTATAGATCTCTATGTAGATTCTTATAAAAGCCCTAACCAATTTTAATAATACTTTCAGCAACATTGGGCGATTTCCGAAGAAAAGATGTAGGTCATTTACAAAGAAAGAATATTTTCATTTAAGCAAACTAGATATTTCCAAATTGTAATCACCCACCCCAGGGTTAAATCCCCAGAACCCACAAAATCCAGGAAGGATCCCTCACTTTGGAAGATAGGGATTCCGTTGTGATATTTGTTTTTTCAGAGTGGGCTCTACTGGATTGAGTTAACCTTAATTATCCCATTCCCACAAAATATTTAAGCTTTTTGACGCCCCACAATGCGGCTTTAGAAAACATTGTGGACATGGAAAAATGCTTGTGACAAGATATTTTTTCATTTCCCACAATGTTTACTGCCCTAAAAGACCAATCACAGGGATTTATTTGGCAATTTTGGGGAAGAGCCCTGGTGCCTTTTTGGTTGGTAATTTTAGTGGTGTTAACCCCAAGATTGCAAAAATTTCAAAACATCAGTGTTCTCCCCAGCCCAATAAGCTGTATTGGCCCCACTACAGCTTCATGTAAATTAGTGCAATGCCACTACAGCTTCAAAAGTACCCCACAGCTTAATTTCTTCAAAAAGGTTTCCAAATAGAGGATTTTGTAGACATTTCATGTCAAAAAGTATCTTGTGAAATTAAATGTCATAATTCTGTATAAAAACATTATGGGAAAAGAAGAAATTGCTCAAATTGAGCAATTTCTTCTTTTTCCATTATGTTTTTATTCACAATTATTTGTGTTTTAAGGTTAACCAATGCCACTACAGCTTCAAATGAACCCTGAACATTACACACTTACCTCAATCATATAATATAAGGTGTTAGATCAAGACTTAGTGAAATTCATTAATTTTATAGACATTAAATAACAGTTCATTATTAAAAATAAACATTAACAATTTAAAGTGACATTTCAGAATTTTTTGTCATAAATTTTACTTTTATTTTTATCTGAAAGAGCATATTTCCTTATGAAAATTATGAAAATTTCAAGCCAAAATATTGCTCCGTTTACGAGAAATTTATATTTTTCAAATTTTGTGTTAAAATTGAACAAATTGTTGTGGACAACAGTTCGGATTTATATGCAATTTATCGATTATGTCTCAACTCTAAATGCGTGTTTCTCGCTTATTGGCAACAACTTCAAAAAACTAATAGTATTTATACTAACCAATCTTGGCATACTTTAAAAAATTGAAATTGGAATGAAATGTCCCTTTAACATTTATAAGAGGATCTATTTTTTTTCTCAAATGACTTGTAGGCCTTATAGCAATTTTACCAAGGTTTTGTTAATTTCTTCATATTTTTTTCTAAATTATGATTGGGATTTCTTTTATACACAGATTGGGAAAAAAATGAGCTATCATAAAATTCAATTGGGAAAGGGGCCAAATTTTGGCCCCTGAGATACCCCCCCGCCCCAAAAAAAAAGAAAAAAAAAAATCACGAATTCAATGTTTACTTAAACTTCAATTATTTGAAAATGTTGACTGCAACATCTTCCAATTTGGTCCATTCTAAAATCTTGCCATGAGGTAATGGGTTAACAAGGCAGCAAGTGTAAATATTGTAATACAAAATGGTAAGGATCCCTGACTATTACATCTTCGCAAGCCAAGGGTGACATCTACGACGTAACGTCGTTTCTGTATTCACCCTTGGCGGATTTAGTCCGATTTTCTTGGTCTCCTGGAAAGCGTTTTCATTGGTTCCAGCGAGGTCTCGCTGGAACCAATCAGATTGTCGACTGATACATTTGTTATGAGTAAACAAATCATGACAACGGGCGGGAAAAAGCATTGCATTTGCAACTCAAAAACACGAAGATGGGCAATTTGCCTAAAAATTTCACCGCAATAGACAGGAATTCCCTAACTTTAATCGACGAATTATTATACTTTTGACAATTCGACCAAAAAGCAGTTAACTTTTACATAATCCGCATGACGTATGACGCGAAAGACAACGCGCGTTAATGACGTCACCAATAATGGACATAAACAACCAGCAGAAAAACCGCTAGGCGGCGCTTCGCGATTTCAAGAAAATCGGACTTAATCCGCCAAGGGTGAATACAAACGTAGGTGGGTTCAACCTTGGCTAGCGAAGATGTGACTATTAGGACTGAGGACACCCTGATGCAGAGTGAAAGGATTCTTTCTGGATCCCTGATTAAAACAGATAGCGTCAAACCCCACACCCCTCACTTTTTGATCTACCATGTGTCAAATAAACATATCGAGGGCTCAGCGCAAAACTATTGTAACTACATATTTTTCAGAGATTCACTTTTTTGCATCTTCTGAGTCTTCAGGAAGGAACGCATCTTGTGTTCTAATATAAGGTTTCAATTCTATACTTAAAAAGATATTTAGAATTTTAAAAACATTTTTCCTCTTTAACTTTGAGAAAGTCAATTAAGTTTTTCCCCTCTCCTGTAAAATTTTGCAAAATGTAGTTACCATAGTTTTGCACCAAGCCCTCGATATGTGCACTTATTAGAATAAATATGGCACATTGCCACTTAGAAAATATTGAGAGAAAAATAACTAATTAATTTACTACCAACAACTGATATTTACTTAAGGAATGAATGCAATTTTATTTTTTTCATGCAGGTATGAAAAATAAAATCTAATCACACTGTATGAATCCGCGAAGCGGTTCATACAAAAGTGTGATTAGATTTTATTTTTCATACCTGCATGAAAAAAAATTAAATTGCATTCATTCCTTATAATTTAATAATACATTTTATTACCGTAAATGGTAATATTTGCGACTAGAAAAGATGAGAAATCGTTCGGACTTTGTTCAAAGAAGCGGACAGATGTGCGATATCTGCCCGCTGCCAAGGTATTCAGATCTTACGCATGTGCCGTTCCGTGACGAAAACTTTAAGTGACGTCATAAAAAGCGCGCGTAACTGCAACGTCGTTTACAGCGAATTCAGTCGTCGTAACGTTATTTACCATCCTCTCAAGTGCGTTTTAAGCAATAACTTTTTGAAATTGAGTTTGTTTCAACTAGAAAATCTATTTAAGAGTAAGATTTAATGATAAAACTTGCAGTTTTCTATTCAAAACGAACGTAATCATGCATTCTCAATAAATAGGAGCCATTTGGATTTAGAAAAAAGCGAAAAAGTGATATCGAAGAAACTTGACTTTGATTTGTTAAAAAGCATGGCAAACATCTATAGGATGCAACTGCAAAATATTTTCAACATGAATTAGACGATACTCGAGATACAGCATCTTCAATCAGCCCAATAAAAGTACCATTTTCACTAGTGAAAGGTTCGTTGCTAATGAAGTGTCAATTTTAAATTCTTGTTACTTTTCAATATGACGATGTACATGGACATGATTGATTACTATCAATAGATGATATATTAATATTTATGAACATTCTTAATTCCCAAACAGTTTGAATACTCAATCTGCTTCAATCCAATTCCAAAAACTACCTATTTAGAGACATAGATCGAACTGGCAGTGTGTAATTTCTGCAACATTTTTAATTGCAGTATATGATGTAAGGTGCAATAAATAGTTTTGATTCTTGTTGAAATTCTATTGCAGTTATTATAAGAATAAAAGTGGGCTTTATCGAAGGGCCTTTTCTATGATAAAAATAGTTATTTACAATTCATTCTTATATATCAAAAGTAACGAACCTTACTATTATTACTAGAATGTTGAATTCTAGTAAAATTGCCTAGATGTTGCAACGTGAAATTGAAGAAAATAAAGTTTCATAGGGTTTAAAATCTTTAATGCATAATAGAGAAAATTATAAGGTTTCCAAATTCACGTATTTATGACCAGGCTTTACTGTATCATGGTATCGGAAAAGATAACATGTCGGTATCACCAATTAGGTTATGCGCAATCATAGCTTCATTCTAAACATTTTCTAGTTAGATTTAATTGTGGAAGGTGTGTAGTTGAAATTAAGTCACAGAATTGATTCCATAAACACTTTAAGTACCGAATTCGAGCCATTTTACGCCATATTCCGGTTGTGTAAGGTTCGCTACCTTAAACCTTAATTCAATTTGAATTGTTTCTTTTTCATTTATTTAATACACGTTATTAAAAAAAGCAAGAACTGAATATATCCTTACCACGCCGATATGAGATGTAGCAAGATATCTGAATTGCCAAAAAGCACTTCCACGAAAACAGTATATCTACTTTCTAAAAGAAATGGTTAATTTGAAACATTTTTATACAACCGTTTTTAAAAAATCCGTTACTTTTTAAGGCTATACTTTGTATACTGAATAAACATGTTTATAGTCTTAACTGATAAAAATAATCCAAAAACATCTTTTTGTTTGGTTGATTTGTGTCCAATCAACAGATACAGTATAGTAAGAACCAAGGTACAAATTGTGTTTATTGTCTTGGTAAGGTTTGTTACATCCTTTGTCAAACCTTCACCCGAAATAGATACAAGATCATTTTAGATATACACAAGATGTGTTCAAATGTTACGGTTTCTAGTCAAGAAGTCGAATACATTTTGCCTTTAGAGCTGTATGATGCTAAAATCTTGATTTCCATTCATTTCAATTGAATATCTTTTAAAATGATATGTTGCACCCTTTTGGGGGCGAATATTAACAAAAACGAAATATTTTCATGCGTCTTGCATGAGAAAATTCAAAAGAAAGATATAAGTCTATTGAAATATAATTTCGCAAAAAACACTTGAGGTTGATATGAATCTGTATATAAAGTATGAAAATCAAGTAAGGTTACTTACTATAATAACGAACCTTACATATGATTTTTCGACGTCTTTTCACCTCTTAAATTGTCTTTGGTACAAATAAATATCTTTTTTCAACCAAAACATATTCAATTAATGATGCACCATCATTTTCCTGAGATTGAAGATAAACAGAAACTTGCTTTGTCTTAAATACATGGACTCAAATTCTGGGCACAAAATCATGTTTATTTGATAAATAATGGTTTTGAGAAGCCAAAAAATGATGGATACAATTTAGTACTTTCTAACAGGACCCTGTTTTTCAATATTATCATGACCATTCACATTTTTATAGGAAACTACTGATTCAAATGATTTTTCAGTAACGAACCTTACAAAACGAACCTTACATTTGTACTTTGATGTCATATTTTGAGATTATTACAAGAGACTTGTAAATTGATCTTATGTTTACTTTCTAGCAGTAATAAAGTATTTACGATGATACAACAGTTAAAGTGATAGACGTTCGTGTATGCAGAAAACGTGGGTAACTAACCTTACTGCCTTAAATCTACGCTATAAAATTAATTAGTAAACCAACGATAATATCCGTATCATCTAAATGACAACAAAATCGAGCTGATTTTCAGTAAAAACGGTGTATCTGTTATCAAAATGTTACTTTCATTCACGTTTTTACCCCTTTATGCTATGAATTGTGCCCTCCAATCTAAAGAATATATCAAAATTTATATATTTGGCGACAATTTTCAAAACTCTATATTTTATTATAATTGGAAGACAAAACAAAATATATACGGTTTTCGGACTCACAATATATACTCAATGAAAATGGTGTGCACAGTTTATGGTTTATTACCTAAGTTTTAAAACAAAATCATTTTGAAATGTGTAATTTAAATCAGCGACAGTTACGAACCTTACAAATTTGGGTATTCTAGCTTGCATATATCACATATGGTGTATGGCTGGGATAGAAAGTGTTTCTCATTAAAGCCACCCATTGACCCTCTATCAACTACGACATATAATTCAGTATACTGCCTGACCATATTCCAGAAAATATACGGCGACAACCAAAATACCAATTGGCTCCCTTTTATTGAGAATGCGTGAATATGCCGATTTGTACAGGGCACATCCATTTATTCATATTGTTGACTCCGAAAGAAGTTCCGGCAGTGTCAATTTTTTTTTTCATGGAGTTATGAAAAAATTTTTTTAGCCAATCAAAACGCTCGGATTTTTATGAAATCAACTAATATTAAATTATAAACCTTTATAATTAATTAAGAACTCACTGATAACAAGGGTCCATACAAGGTTTGATCTCATTGATTGCCACGGCTAAATATATCTCAAATCTGATAATTTGTAAGTGTGTGGCTGGTATTAAACTCCAGTGGCCAACTTGTGGTGGACTTGAAAACTCTGTAAAGAAAAAAATTCATGTAAAAATTAAAAAAAAACTACAGATATATTCCATATAATCTATCTATATATACTGCCTAACTCGCATTTCGGGTATTACTGGCAGGTGATCATTATCAAACTATTTCTCGACATTATGTTAAAATGAATTAGAAGGAGGATGGTATCAAAACTTGACTGGGCGAAAGTGATTGGGGCGAAAACCGGTGGGGATAAATTTAATTGTTCATTTTCTTTCTTGCGTGTCTGATGAAAGAAATATAACATTGTATTTAACAGATAAGCTATAACTTACTTTTCACAAAAGCATTATCGTTATATTGACACGAAATTATCACTTTGCTTCGATTTTTGTGGATGTGTACATGTCGTGAGAACTACAAATCCGTGCTTTTCACTGGTGTGAAACGCTGCGATTTTGCATGGAGAAATTTACAACATTTGGAAAAGTCAAATTGAATTGCTAGAAAGATCGTAACCTCGTAAGTCACTCAAACGACATAATTGTGTTTTTGTTCATTTTGTAGAATTTGATTGAATAATCAATTAATTTCGAGTGTTTTTTAAAACTAGACTAGTAATGATATATAGCCTGTAGCCTCCCGTATTCTAGCACCTTAAGCATTACTTTTGCGTATGCGGGCTTAAATAGTCAACAACCGACAGAGCTATCCGGGCTTGTCAATTTCTGTTGGCCAGCGAGCTATTTTCATGGCGTGTTCGTCATGCATCCGTGCGTGTCACTGTCTGTCCGCCCAAGTGTGCATAAACTTTTCTGACAAAATCTTCCTCTCTCAAAGCAGTGGGCCTAATTTGATCAAACTTGGCGTAAATGTTCCTTGGGTGGTGCTTTACTGAAATTGTGAAAAGAATTTTGATGGGCCCATAAATGTGGGCTGCGTGGCAGGGGTGGGGCTTATCAGACTTGGAGAAATCATGAAAAAATTCTTTGAAAATCAAGAAATGGGCCAATTTAAATAAAACTTGGCATACATGCTCTTTTGGTGTAAATTGATTGTAAAATTGTGATTGGTCGATAAATGTGGGCGTGGCAGCGAAGGGCTTATCAGACTTGGGGGATAATTCTTCAAAAATCTTCTCCTCTCAAACAAATTGATAGGGCCAATTGTGATCAAATTTAGCAGAGATGTTCTTTCGGTCAAATTCGGTGGTGCTTTAATTGCGAACAAAATTTTGATTGATCCATAAATTTGAGCATAGCAGGGGCGGGGCTTATCAGACTTGGAGAAATCACGAAATTATTAAATGATTCTTTAAAAATCAACCAAAGGGCCAATTTAGATTAAACTTGGCACAAATGTTCCTTGTGTGGACCTTTATTTAAATTGATTGTAATATTCTGATTGGTCGATATTTGTGGGCTTGGCAGGGCTTATCCAACTTAGGGGAAATCACAAAACAATTCTTTGAAATTCTTCTCCTCTCAAACCATAGAACCAATTTTGATCAAACATGGCAGAGATATTCTTTCAGTGGTGCTTTACTTAAATTGCGAACAAATTTTTGATTGGCCAATAAATGTTGGTTTGGCAGGGCGGGGCTTATCAAACTTGGAGAAATTGTGAAATATTTCTTTAAAAATCAACCAATGGGTCAATTTAGTCCACAATTGACAAAAATATTTCTCTGTTAGCCCTTTACTGACAGGGGTCTCGTTTGCCAAAATTTGGGGCCGTTATTGGGCCCTATTTCCAATGACAAAAAGTATCTTTTTTTTCCCAATTCTCTGGTGAAAATTCCCAATGAGGACCCAGAATGCCCCATGTTAAGACCTCATCTTCATTTACAAACATTTTGAAGACAGTTTTAGAGTAGATTCTTATACAAGAGAATGTATATGCATTTTACTTCACTACAGTCTAATTTGCAGCTGAAACTGAGTGACAGTAGGAATAAAAACTTGTTTTAGTTTTTCCCAATTTAGGTTAAAACGTCGCTATTTTTCCCAATTTCACTGGCCCCTGGCCCCAAACAAAAATTGGTAGCAAGACCCCTGACTGAAATTGCACAAGAAATTTTGATTGGTCAATTAATGTGGGTGTGACAGGGTGGGGCTAACAGACTTTGAGAAATCACAAAATAATTCTTTAAAAAAATCGACTATTGGGCTAGTTAAGACCAAATTGGGCAGAAATGTTCCTTAGATGGCCCTTTCCTTAAATTGTTTATTTGTTTTGATTGCTCCATAAGTGTGGGCGTGGCAGGCTTATCAGACTTACAGGAATTGCAAAATAATTCTTGAAAGTCAACCATTGGATCAATTTAGACCAAACTTCGTCAGAAAACAGTGGTATACATGGCAGTTGGAGGCTTACATGAAATCATTAGATGATTCGTTTAATTAATAAGCCAGTGGAGCAATTCAGGCCTTCTTGGGCCGCTTGTTTGGTCTATATTTAGGCCTAAAAAAAGTTGTGTGTTTCAGGTTACCTGACAGTGCCTAATTTTTTACCCCCGACCCTAAATTTTTTAGCAATATTTTGGGATTTCCTAGGGATTTCCCTATTTCGCTATTTTGTTTCCCTATGTATTTAACTGCTTTTAAAAATTTTAATTGTCTTTAACTCTTTTTAACCTATCATCTTTTATTATCCTCATCTAGTCTCCTATCTTTATCTTTTATTCTACTTACTAATATTTGCTCGACAGCGCTAACCTGTCTAAAATGCCAGCGAGGGTGTATGACAGTATTGAGTGTCTGATCTAGGATGCGCAATTGCGAGAATCCTCGGCATTTCTGAAAGATCACGCTGTGAGTATAACAAGATAGATAGATATCTGTCCCATGTAAAAAAAAATATCAAAATGAAAAAAAATCCCACCTACCGTCCCTATTTTGAAATTTCATGTAACCTGAAACACACATAATTGTCTATGTTTATTGTTAAAGGACCAGATAAACCTATGAGATGGACTACAGAAACAAGGTTATGTTGGCTCCCATGGTGAGGATGGGCACTCTACCCACCAGACTGCTGGCCTTGAAATATGGAGCTGATCTAGTATAATATATTGCTGCTTTTTAACAGAAACCTTGTAACTGCAGCTTCAAACAAGCTGCAGTTACAAGGTTTCTGTTGAAAAGCGATGATCTTCTATTTCAGTACTGGATAAACCTATGAGATGGACTACAGAAACAAGGTTATATTGGCCCCCATGGTAAGGATGGGCACTCTACCTACCAGACTGCTGGCCTTGAAATATGGAGCTGATCTTGTCTATTGTGAAGTGAGTAACTTTTAGTCTTAACCCTTTCCCAGACAACAATATTTTAGGATGGTCTGATTTGAAAGCTGTTGCAGACAACTAAACAAATAGTGAAAAAGGAAGGATTTTGTACAATACAGTGCTCACAGAAAATATTGAGGCAAAGGGAGAAAATGCAGTTTATCAGCATTTCCTTCTTGTGCCTCAGTGTTTTATGCAGTGTTAAATCTTAACTTATCTTATAAAGGGCAGAATATTCATACAAGCTTATAAAGTCAAGGGGATATTTTATGGTAAAAGGATGTTTATAAACCTTTCCCCAGAGAGACTTAATTTGAGGTGGGTTCCAATTCCAAGATGACAAAAATGACAAAACTATAAGCCATAAAGTACCAAATCTGAGATTTATACGTGCCATAGCATAAAAACAGAAAATGTTGGTAATCAGAGGTCAAATGCAATTTTTAAGTCGCTTAGCGCTCGCGATGGGACTTATTGGGGCCGTACGAGGCTTTCTGGACAGGTCAAATAAGGTCAAAGACGGACCTCTTAACTTCTTCTGTATTTCTGTTTTGAGACAAAGTAGATCTCTGATTTCTTGTCCACACATCGACTTTATGACTCGGCGACAATAAACATACGACAACGACGGAATACTCATTTGCTTGATTCTTTTTATAATTCCATTTTAACAAGGTGTCTTGCTTGATATGCATCGTTCTGCCATTTCAAGCGTGTAATCTCGCAATTAATATGCCCTAAATTAACACACGACATAATTGTACACAACAAGCAGTCGTCGCTTTTCTTCGAAAACCTCGTAACTGCATATTGTTTTAATCTGCAATTACTTAGTTTTCTATGAAAACCAACGCATTACGACACACGTTATTTTTTTATCTGCACTGTGAGGTACCGATCGATTTCATTGATTGGCATATGTAGAACTGCAGCAAGGTTTAAATACTAATTAGTCTCACATCTGTAAATTATCAAATAACGCTTAACTTTATCCGGATTATCGCTTAGAAGGAAAAATGTCTACAGATGACAATAGCTTAAAAAATCGTGTGGTCAAATTTGCCGAAAATTCGAAAAACTGTGCGGCTGAAAGTGATTTTGGCATCAGTGAAAAGCTAGTGAATGACTGGCGAAAAAACAAGACAAAGATCTGTGATGGTCCAAAATCGCAGAAATGGAGGGTTATTCGGATCAGTCCCTATGAGCCACAGGAAAATGATCTGAATGATTGGATTTTGGAGTTACGGGCAAGTGGCTATGTTGTAAGTAGGATCGGGATTCGCGTCAAGGCCCTTCAACTCGACAAGGACCAAAATACAAAACCCAGGGCGAGTTCAAAGCTTCTTCTGGGTAGTGTTGCAGGTTCATGAATCTTTTAGTCAATACCGGGAAGACCAGAAAAAACATTTTATTACACACCTGGCCAGCTTATCAATGGGAAAACCTACGGGACAACATCAAAGAAACGAGACTTAACTACTCGGCTGGTTCCGTGATGTTGACGATCCCGAAATATGCAAGATGTGCATATCCGACGATTACTTTAACCCTTTCCCAAATGACAAAATTTTAGGGAGATCCACATCAAAAACTGCCACAAATGACAAAATGGATGTTATTACAGATAGAATTTGTGTAAAATATGGCACAGAAAATATAGAGACATAAGAAGAAACTGCTGATCATCAGCAGTTTCTTCTTTTGTCTCAATGTTTTCCCAAGTCTTTTCTATTAGGGACGTCAAAACAAGGTCTTGTTTGGGAAAGGGTTAAACAAAGAATTTTCCGTCGCCGGATTTACGGAAATGAAATTGTTGATTTGCAGGGTTGAATCTCGCCACCGGTAGGCGATCATAGACGGCACAAAAGCAGCTTTGCAAGTCACGGGCATTTTGTATGATACGGTTCCCCCGAAAGATCGCAGCTAAAACCCTACCTTCGTTTCAGATCAGAATAAATATTTCAGCCCACACGTTTTGATTCTTGTGTATGTATGGATAATCGTTAGCCCCAAAGTGTAATTCATGGATATTTACACTCATGTTCAATTTTCGTCATTTTGCTTACCCCAAAACAGAAATATTTTTATACCCCCGCAAACGAAGTTTGGAGGGGGTATACTGGAATCAACCTGTCGGTCCAGTGGTTGGTTGGTTGGGTGGTTTGTCTGTCTGTTTGTCTGTCTCCAAAACTTTGTCCGGACAACTCCTCCTACACTTGTTGACCGATTTAGTTCATACTTGGCACAAGTGTTCATTGTGACCTGTAGATGTGCAAGACGCAAATTTCACGGAAATCGGACCGATACTTTTTGAGTTATGGCCCCTGATTTGACCCAAAAATGCTTGTCCGGCCAACTCCTCCTACAGTTACTGTCCGATTTGCTTCATACTTGGCACAGGTGTGCATTAGGACCTGTAGATTTGCAAGACGCAAATTTCACGGAAATCGGACCGATACTTTTTGAGTTATGGCCCCTGATTTGACCCAAAAATGCTTGTCCGGCCAACTCCTCCTACAGTTACTGTTCGATTTGCTTCATACTTGGCACAGGTGTGCATTAGGACCTGTAGATTTGCAAGACGCAAATTTCACGGAAATTGGACCGATACTTTTTGAGTTATGGCCCCTGATTTGACCCAAAAATGCTTGTCCGGCCAACTCCTCCTACAGTTACTGTCCGATTTGCTTCATACTTGGCACAGGTGTGCATTAGGACCTGTAGATTTGCAAGACGCAAATTTCACGAAAATCGGAATGATACTTTCTGAGTTATGGCCCCTGATTTGACCAAAAAATGCTTGTCCGGATAACTCCTCCTACACTTGTGGACCGATTTAGTTCATACTTGGCACAAGTGTTCATTGTCACCTGTAGATGTGCAAGACGCAAATTTTACGGAAATCGGACTGATACTTTTTGAGTTATGGCACCTGATTTGACCAAAAAATGCTCGTCCGGCCAACTCCTCCTACAGTTACTGTCCGATTTGCTTCATACTTGGCACAGGTGTGCATTAGGACCTGTAGATTTGCAAGACGTAAATTTCTTGAAAATCGGACCGATACTTTCTGAGTGATGGCCCCTGATTTGACAAAAAAATGCTTGTCCGGATAACTCCTCCTACACTTACTGTCCGATTTGCTTCATACAGGGTGTCCCAAAAGTAAGGTAACACTTAAAACCTTATATATCTCGGCTGATATGTCAGTTGTATATTACCAATATCAATGACATTACAGAAGGTTATGTGCAGAAACAAATGAAAGAAATTTCATCAAAATATCATGCCATTTGTATATTTTATGTATGATAAATAGAACACACCCTATTTTATCCATGACGTCATTTTTATAATAAATGACGTCCTCTAGATTACGTCCCTTCTGTCGCTTTACTTGATTTATGCTTGTGCTATCTAAAGTTTTCAATAACTGCCTCACATGTGTCCACAGAACTATTCCTACACTATCTTTGAATGTTTGATAGCGGTATTTTAACTAAGTCATGTTCTTGTTTTGGGAACTATACCATAATTCTATCCCCAGAAAATAGATGAATGCATTCAAATCCGTCGTGTGTCCGCCGAGGAAAGTCTAAGCATTTGACTTGATCTCCCAAAGACTTTGATTTCATAATTTTAATATTGTATGGGGAAGTTTCAAATAAACTTTCAAAATTCACTGTACTAATGATTTAAACGAATCTAGACTTGTTCAGACAAAAATCTTCTAATCGACTTTTCCAGACTTCCATTTACAGTCTCATTCAAAGCTGAGATGTTTTATGCGCAGCGGGATGTTTCTGATCTTTGGCTTCTATGTTCACCAAAGTCTGACCGAGATCGTTCAAATTTAGGTATTATTGAGTAGGTTAGTTCTGTTCTTGGTGGATCTTTTGTTTTAAATTAAAACTGTAACTTTCTTTGCACATATATGGGATATTTTGTGAATGATATGCTTTACTGCATATTTACGCTGTGAGAAATTAGGCCTTGACGTCATTTTAATAGTGGTACAGATGGCATCAAAAATGACGCCATCTTAATTTATGCTTAACGTTGAAATATATTGCAAAGATAATTTCATTGAATTCCGCAGATAATGATAGTTTTCCGAATGAAATCGGCTGAGAAATAGCAGAGCTATTAAGCTTTGTAAGTGTTACCTTACTTTTGGGACACCCTGTACTTGGCATAGGTGTGCATTAGGACCTGTAGATGTGCATGATGCAAATTTCAGGGAAATCTGACATTTACTTTCTCAGTTTTGGCCCTTAATTTTACCAAAAAATGCTTGTCCGGACAACTCCTCCTTTAGTTACTGTCCGATTTGCTTCATACTTGGCACAGGTGTGCATTAACTTCTGTAGATGTGCAAGACACACATTTCATGAAAATCAGACCAACACTCTCTGATTTATTGCCCCTGATTTGACAAAAATGCTTGTCCGGACAATTCCTCCTATAGTTACTGAACGATTTGTTTCATACTTGGCACAGGTATGCATTAGGACCTGTATATATGCAAGATGCAAAATTCATGGAAATCACACCGATACTTTCTGAGTTATGGCCCCTGATTGGACCAAATTTCAAGAAAATCGGATTGACAATTTCTGAGTATGGCTCCTCATTCAACAAAAACGCCTGTCCGAACAAAGGTGGTGGCGGGGGTATTTTTATCACCTTCAGTGATAGATTTCTAGTTTAGACTGCTCCATTTTGAAAGCTGTTGCATGCATACGACATAACTTACTTAAAAAACGATTGAATTACAGCATGGAAAGTATCTCGGAGGAACGGAGAAATGGCTAGTTATCGACAATTTCTTCTTTTCTCTCAATGTTTTCCAATCTTTTTGTTCCCATGATTGTCGTCGAAATCAAGTCTTGTTTGTGAAAGGATTTAAGAGAGAGGTTATATAGACGAACGTCGGCAAGTATTACTCTCCAAAGCCGATGTCTATTGATTAGATCATCAAAATACATTACTAATTACATATCATTTCATAAGAGGTAATGAACTATGTTTTAAGAGAGTAGCAAGTATAAGCATGAGTCATGTAGATCTACATCTGCAAGAAATTTTCTTTTCACTAAATAGTCTACCCTTTGAATTTTGTTCTTCTTTTGAAAACTCTTTATGAAATTAAATTGTCTCTTAAATCTATCTACTCTAAACTTTAATGATGTAGAGGTCAACACTAATAAATATTCACTATTTAAAGGGTGACCGATTAAGGGAGAGACTCGGGGTAAAGCTTCTTTTCTGACGATTGCCCTTTAAGTTCTAGATCTTTTATGAAGCAATGCTTGTAAATACAGATTGGTTGAAAAAGAGAATTGTCCCCGCCCATTCATTGACTTACTAGTTGATTGACATGCTTCTCAGATGAATAAGCACGTGGTACAGTCGGATCCCTTTTGTTAAAAAAACAATATGACGTCTTGATGACGTAGCGTCTACTCAATCTGGGCTGGAATAGTGACTTCAAAAACACCGCCAACATCTGCTCAGTTATTTCGGAAACTGTTTCAAAATATGTTAGTTGGATTATTACCGGTGAATTTTTGGTTTGGATAATAGACTAACAGGTATCATTTTCTTCGTATCATCATGACATTATCGCTTGCCGACCAAAAACAAAATAACCTAGATGTATAATTTTCTACTTTACATCATAAAATCGGCATGAATTACCATTCAAATTAAATTGTCGAGCGTCCGTCGATTCAGTCGACGTTTCTGCGATTAAATTTCTTATCATTAATCACCTAATAATTAACGTGAAATAAAATAGTTTTTGTGAAGAGAGGGGAAGTTAATTCGTGAATAAAATATTATTGGAGGCTCAAATTATCGATTAATCACGACTTAAGGCTTGGCGCAATAAACAGTTCTAGAGATTATTCATTTCTATGACTAAAATATTGCGTACCTAAATGATATCAATCTTGAGAAATATCACGGTCACCAAGAGGGATGACAAAAGTGCAAGTGTGGAAATACAACAGCAAAGATCAACGTCTCGCAAGGACGGGTACAGGATTGTTTTCCAGGGGCGGGGGGTGTAGTCGTAAATTGATCACCGTTTTATAAGATAATTTCGGAAAGTCAACTTCCAAAAGTTTTTCAAATATAGCTAAGTAATAGTTGCCCTGATGCATCCGAAAAATAAATCCAATCTTGAAATCAAGATTGAATTGCCAATGGTAGTGACACCGTGAAATTAGCTGCGATATCGTAGCCACAAATTTGATAACCGGTATTGGTTGGTGGCTACCAGTCCTCGCTCTTGCTTCTTTGGAGTAAAGCAAACAGTTGCAAAACACATTTTCTTGTATACGTTTTTAAATGCCAACATATTTTATCAGAAGTAAATCCGATAAGAACATAGTCCATGTCAAAATTTTGGTATAAAAGTATCAACAAGAATTGTTTTGATATTTTTTCTTCCAACAGAAATTCCATGTCTCAGTAGAATAAAATGGGTGGGTAGTCTAGTCCGCTTCAAAATTAGATTAAACTTTATTTGAAAGTGATTTAAGCATAAAACTAAGATGGATTGACAGAAAAATGGTTTAACCTGTTGTCAGGTAACATTCTCACTACATTCAACAGCTTTATTTTGAAGTTTGACTTTGCTAAACTTGCTGGAATGAATCATTCCAATACCTGCTCCATCGCAACAAATAGGAAGGAATTTTATCCGAAACCCAGATCAATATTCAAAATGGTATCGGTTACATTATTGCAACTATCGTGAAATAAGTGCTTATTTTGAAATTTGCCATGTCATACCACGGGCGGATCGAGAGGGGGTCGGTGGGGTGTGTGTTTTGGACCTCCCTCCTGGAATTATCCGAAAATTATTTTTTTAAAGCTGTATAACTTTAATGTAACGTTACACATTTTACACATTTTAAGCCATCATTTAGGCTCGGACTCCATGGAAAAAATCCTTGAGCCACCATTGCATACTAGAACGTATAAGTTCTTATTTCGAAATTGAAAAATAATGATGTAAAACAGTGCATCATATTGAGTTATAATTTTAAACTGAGTGATAAATGATTTGGAAAACTTGCATCAAAAGATGGTAGTATTTATAGTATCATGGATGCCTTCCTGAGGGGTTTGAAAACGCTATTTCTCAAGAGATCTCGGGGGCCAGAGGCCCCATGGACCCCTGGCCAGGGCGTTTCCATAGACCCATCGGGGGCCCTGTGGTCCATGGCCCCCAGCTGTAAAATTCAGTATTTTGAAAGTATCTAATTTTCACCCAGGGAGGACAAGTGTGATTTTGAGGGGGTTAAGTTAAGTGAGGAATGCGTTATGAAGTATAGATCTATTTTATTCAATGAATTTCTGTGACATCTTCTGAAATTGGGAAATCTGAATAGAACAAAATGGGTAAATATTTAATTTAAAACGTCGTTCTTACCCAGAATTTAGTTTAGTATCAATTCCAGTCAATTTACGGGACATGCAGCCAAAACATCGCAATCTACAGATTAAAGGGGGACCTGCTAGGCTGTCGAAAATGCAAATGGCACAAAAATTACAAACCAGATATAAAAGTAAACGTATGAAATTACCAACCTGAAGGGGTCCATTGTTAGCACTCATTATCAAGTATAAAAATCCAAGTCAATGAATAACGTGCAGATCCGCATTTTATTGTCCTTGTTTTTGTTTTGTAACGGTTACACATGCCCAACCTTCAAAAAGCAATTACGTCAGAGGTACGTCATCTGTGCTCAGCGAGATTCAACACACCGTACAACCGGCTGCGTCGTCAACGAAGACAGATTCGGCATCTGATGTCCGGTGCATGGTAGGTCAAATTAATTTACTTTTATGAATAAACGAAAGGATCTTTGGTATTCTATAGTTGATAAATACGCGTATAAATGTTCAGTGCTAACTGCTTCTACAAAATAAACCTTTCCACGCATCCCTCGCAAATAAGGTCACAGTCATCGACGCAGCCGGCTGTACAGTGTGTTAATACTGCTTGGAATGTGTCTCGTTGACCTTGACATTGTCTCGTTTCGAAGTAAAAATAGAATTTGTAAACACACTTGTAAAGGATTGATCTATAGCAAAGGAAAGATGGATATTCGCTGTGATTGAGGTTTTTATGCATTGCAAATTGTTTTTCCATGTACAAATATGAGTTCCCGAGTAGTTCAGAAGCATAAAAACCTAGCATGGGCCCCTTTCAGAAATCTGTAGTTACGACGTTTTTACTCCCAATCACTAAACACCCCAAAATTACCTACAAATTGGACCAATCTAACATTTTGAAAATAGATCTAGCTTCCACTGCTTTTCATTTGTAGCATTCATTTTAACGATATAATTATCTATGGATTTGCTGTAGCCTATGGTATTATGAATTTGTATATATAGATCTAGACCCTAGAATTTTATGGATGAAAAATAAAGCTGTGTTTCTCTTTAAATATTCTATAACTTTTGTTCTTTCTTTTTATTATTTTTTTTTTTTAATTTGTTTCTATAGAATGTGATCTAATCACCAGTTCGGTCATCGTTTATAAACTTTATCGTCATTTTGACAAAATATATTTTGCGTACTTAAAATGGAGATCTAGGTCTTGTTTACATCGCATAAAACTTCATAGGTAAGAATTGTTACTCTGTCAATCATATTTTTGGGTTTTTGCCCTTTGTTGATTTTCATATTTAATTGTTTGTCAAGAGCATTACTAAAAATATGCGAGGTAGATTTGTGCAACTTCATAGGTGGATGCCATCATGGTGTCATTATGTAGAAGTGTATTGTACAAAAATATAACTCTGCTGATAATGTTCGTGGAGTTATTGCCAATTTTCCCTTTTCATTCTTGATGTAAATTAATACTACAATTGCACTACTTTAATTGTTAAAGGTTTACCCTTGTGGGGGCACACATACATTTCATTCAATACATTCAAAGCATTCTCTGATAGGATCATGAAAAGCAAATCTTGTTTTACAAATAATTCTGTTGTAGCGACTTTCAGGCCCTTCAGGGCTTTGATTCATTAATTGTTCACCAAACCCTATGTTGTGGGTACTCATTGGAATTGAGACAAATGACAACATAGGCTTTGGATTTGAAATAACAGTTAAGATGTCTTCACTGCCTCTTATCTGTAGCTCTGTTTCATTTCTTGTAAAAAATGGATAAAAGATAACCTCAGCAGGGTTCTCCGCAGAATAATTTGAAGCCGTAGTGGCAAATTATAAGTATTGGTAAACCTTGAAATGCAATTGTGTTCATGCAAATAATTGTGAATAAAAGCATAATGGGAAAAGAAGAAATTGCTCAATTTGAGTAATTTCTTCTTTTCCCATTATGTCTTTATACAGAATTATTAAATTTCATACTAGAGCAACGACGGGTATTATCGACCACGGACCACTTAAGGTTCAAATCAGGTTACAGGTGAAACCGGCTGACTGTCCTCCTAACATCGTTGACTGTCACCGAGATTCAAATATTGGCTTTCGATTGCGTGTGTTACCGACCATATATCTTTGAAATGTAATAAAGTACCAACGTTTTTATAAGATGACCTTGAGCAGTCTGTTATCGACCTGTGTGGCAGTTATCGACCACTTACCCAAAATGTTATTTATAGTTTGAAAGTTGATGTACGGGTGTAAGATCCGCCATCTCTATGCAGAGGTCATTGCTTTTACAAATGATTGATTACTTCTAGGGAGGTCGTTTAGTAATAATCTTAACAACATTGACTGATCAGAAGAGTGTGGGGTATTATCGACCACTGGAGGTTCATACCACGTGGAAGATGAAATGGATTGACTTTTGTTCTAACATCGTAGACTGTCAACCATATTCAAAAAATGCCTTTAAATTGTGTGTGTTACCGACCTCTAAACATAGTTACAGGAAGAAGGGCACTTCTTTGGTCGGTAACACCCGCACTCCATAAATGTTTGTGGCAGTTACCGACCACCCATGTATCTAAGGTCAGACAGCTTATATAGTCATCAGACAAAGTTAGAGAGGTGAGAAATTCAATTTGGCACTTGTTTTGATAAATGAAATGGAAAAATACAAAGCGCTATATCATAAAAATCCATTTTTAGCTCCACTGGCCTTCAGGCCAGCGGGCTATTGTCATGGCGCTGTGTCCGTCGTGCGTGCGTCCGTCCGTCCGTCCGTGCGTCCGGTCGTCAACTTTTTCTTTAAAAATCTTCTCCTCAGAAACTACTGAATGGATTTCAATCGAACTTCACAGAAATGATCCTTAGGTGGTCCTCTATCAGATTCCTTCATTTAATTCTGATTGAACCAGAAAGTCTTGAGTTATCTGCCCTTGAATTAAAAAATGGCTGGTTTGAATTTGTTTTCACTGTAGCACTTACAAATATTGACCAATCAAGACAAAACTTGGTCAAAATGTTGGTGACAATAAGATCTTGCTTGAGTGCAATTTTCAGCTTGATCTGAATTTTATATCATGAGTTATGTGCCCTTGAAATTGACAAAATTGTCATTTCCGGCTTAAGTTTTACTTTGTTTCACTCTAGCAATTACAAATATTTTTCAATCAAGACAAAACTTTAACAGAATGTTGGTGACCATAAGATCTTGCCTCAGTATAATTTTCAGCTTGATTTGAATTTTATATCATGAGTTATGTGCCCTTGAAATTGACAAAATTGTCATTTTCGGCTTTATTTTGACTTTGTTTTCACTCTAGCAACTACAAATATTGACCTATCAAGACAGGACATTGACACAATATTGGTGAACATAAGATCTTGCCAGAGTGTAATTTTCAGCTTAATCTGAAATTTACATCATGAGTTATGTCCCCTTGAAATTGACAAAATTACCATTTTTGACCTTATTTTTACTCAAACAGCCATAAATATCTCCCAATCAATATGAAACTTTCACATAATCTTACCGGCCAAAAGATCTTGCATGGATGTAATTTGCAGCATCATCTGAATCTTAAATTCTGATTTATAAGCCCTAGAATTTGACAAAATTGCTGTTTTCGACTTTGTTTTTACTCTCTTTATATCTAAAAATATTGAACAAGCAGGTCAAAACTTAAACAAGATGTAGGCGAAGTTAAGATCTTGCATTGGTGTGATTCTTAGCTTGATAGGAATATAAATCCTCAGTTATATGCCTTTCAATTTGAAAAAAAAAATGCTAATTTACTTTGTTTTCACTATCTAATCAACACTTGGATTAAATATTAAAAGAATCTCAGGCCTGTGGAGCGAATCAAGACCTTCAGGTCTTCTAGTTTCAATGAACATAGCTCTAAACTCATCGGATAAGACGGCCATTTTGTCAATAACGTTCATGTGCCTCTTGCAATGAATGGTTAAAATTTCTTGAAGAACGCCTGATTTTGGGTAGAAATGTAGACATAATACTTGGTAAAGATCCACTGTGTCGGATTTTTAAGTTATAATGAAATCTAATGAGATCATATGAAGGAAATGGTAATCAAAACAGTAAATTGTCGATAACTCCCGATGGTCGAAATAACCCGACGTTGCTATAGCAATATATTGATTATCACTTTTTGACACAAAATGC
This sequence comes from Fragum sueziense, assembly GCA_963680895.1. Taxonomy (NCBI): domain Eukaryota; kingdom Metazoa; phylum Mollusca; class Bivalvia; order Cardiida; family Cardiidae; genus Fragum; species Fragum sueziense. The sequence continues at coordinate 42,271,321 of OY804599.1, forward strand.
TTAGAAATCCCCCTATTTGGTGACCCTTTTGAAAGAATTAATCTGTAGGGGTCCTTTTGAAGCTGTAGTGACATTACACTAATTCCCATGAAGCTGTAGTGGGGCCGATACAGCTTATTGAGCTGGGGAGAACACTGAGTCCTGTCATCAAGCCCTCACAGGTCATTTTTAACAGCTGGTGGCTCAGGTTGGATACTGTGTTTATACTGGTATTAGAAATATCAGGAACACATGGTTGAGTGCAAAAGCTGCCATACTATTACTTTAAAGTTGTTGAACATGTTGTAAAACCCCATTCAATCAATCGTTTAATCAAACTCGACTTTGTATATTTTCAGGAAATTATTGATCACAAGATTTTGAGTGCTCAGAGAATAGAAAATGGTATGTTCTTGTTTTTAAAACTTCTGAAAGTTTATGTAGATGACAAAATGGTTGTTGATAGAGATTGATTATTGAGCACAAAATAGCACAGGCTGAGAAAATATTGAGGCAAAAATGAGAAAATGCAGTTAACAGCACTTTCTAAATCTTCTTTTGTCTCAATGCTTTCCCAAGGTTGATCTATTAGGGGGTTGCTGCCATAGTGCAGTTGGTAGTTCATGACTAGACTCTCACCGATGAGGTCCCTGGTTCGATCGTGGGCCGTGGCTAATAATAATTCTTTCTGACAAAATTGTCTCCCTTCAGTGGTTTTGATATGGTTAACCCTTTCCCAAACAACGAAATTTTAAGGTGATTCACTTCAAAAACTGCCACAAATGACAAAATCGATGTTATTACAGATAAGATTTCTGTAAAATATGGCACAGAAAACATTGAGACAAAAGGAGAAACTGCTAATTATCAGCAGTTTCTTCTTTTGTTTCAATGTTTTCCAAAGCATTTCATATTTTGGACGTCAAAACCAGGTCTTGTTTGGGAAAGGGTTAATCTATGTGGGCTAGCAGCTGGAGACTCAGTAAAGATATTGTGGTAGTACTAATATGAGAAATTATAGGTATCCATGGTTAGGTGCTCTAGTCTAGCCATATTACCATAGCATTCGAAAAAGGTGTTAAACACCAATCAATTAATCAATCAATCTATCTATCTATTAAGGACTTCAAAACTAGTTATTGTTTAAGTTGTTCAGAAGGGGTTAGATACATTACACTGATTGATAGCAGAGTTCTCCCCACAAGAATTTGTAGCTGTAGTGGCAGTACCATTGAAGCTTACAATAAAGTGTTCATACAAATAGGCTAATTGTGAATAAAAACATAATGGAAAAAGAAGAAATTGCTCATCATGAGCAATTTCTTCTTTTCCCATAATGTTTTTATGCATATTTATTGTACAAAATTCCTAAATTCATCAGTTTTTGACATGAAATAACTCAAAATCCTCTATTTGGTGACCATTTTGAAGAAACAAAGTTGTGGGGTGCTTTTGAATCTGTAGGGGCATAACACTGATTTAGATGAAGCTGTAGTGGGGCCGCTACAGCTTATTAGGCTGGGGAGAACACTGGATGGATTTTGTATTCGAAACACACCCCATGAAAGGGGCAATATTCTTAAATGAGGAGAAAAAAAGCTTTAAGGAAAAAAGGACCAAATATATTGATATAATTGTCACTGATGTAAGCTATTTGTACGGTAAAGTGGTTTATTAATAACTATTAAACCTTTTCCAGGCAGTGATGAAATGTGTGTGTTGTATTATGCAAAACAATGACGGAAAAAGAGAAAATACTGACTGCTCATTTCTCTCGTTGTTTTTCAAAGCCGCCTTTATTAGACCTGTCTGTCAAGCAGCAGAAGCCCAGTTGGTAACATCTGTGTCTATCAATCCAGGATACGTGGTTTGTAAAACCTGGCACACGAATTGAATAAGAATTTTCTTCATAGGAGGAGCAAGTGATTCGGCTATGATTTAAAGATATGTGACCCGTCACGCTAAAAGTGACCTTATCTGAACTCCAAAATCCAAATTTTAACAAACTTGTCAGACTCACCGCGTGTCAACAAGATCCCGTATGCAAAAAATGAACATATAGTGAGATAGGAAAAACATTCCAGATTTAGAAAATTATATAAAACCCTAGTCTGGCTGCGCGGACTGCGCAGACTGACTCGGGTCAATATTTTTCACACTTCCTATAAGGTCCCTTTTTAGCTCGACTTTTCAAAGAAAATGAGGGCTTATACTGTCACCCGGGAGTCGGCGTCGGCGTTGGCTTTGCAACCAAGGTTAATTTTTTTTTCAAACATCAATAACTTCCATACTATCAAAGGGATTCAACCCAAACTTGGTATACTTATTCACCATCACACCCTCTACCTTACTATCAGGGCCCATGACCCTGGGACCACTCTATTTGGAGTTATGCCCCCTTTATACTAAGCAACTTAGAAAGTCGAGCGCGCAGTCTTCGGACAGCTCTTTTTAGCGTGACGGGTCACATATGTTTGTTTTGGTTTGGAAATACCAGGAACACATGGTTATGTTTACTAGCCTAGCAAAATGAATGGCAAAAAATATAAACTCTTTTCAGCAAAGTTCAGTTTGATTTAATTAGGAAGCTGCTGAAGGTGACACAAAATTTGTTGATTAAAATACAATTTATGTACAATAAAACCCATGAAAATGTTTAGGCTAAGTAGGAAATGCTGATTATCAGCATTTTCTTCTTTTGCCTGAACATTTTCCCCAAACCTTTACTTTCTGGTACATGAAGACCAGGTCAATCAATTACATGTATCTACATTGCAGAAGTTCTAGGAATGGTGGACTTTAGCCTTAGGTCAGGTATAACTCATCGGCTATAACTGTAGACTTGTATACAAACACTATTCTTCTTGTTGTTGATAAATGGCCTAATACAAACACTTTCTCTTTTGAGAATAAACGAGTAGGACATTAATTCTCTCGTATACCTTACGTTAAATGGTTTGGTAAATGTTAAAACAATGTATTTGTTTTTTAGTGTTTGTATACAAGTCTACAGTTATAACCGATAGACTATACGTCAAAATCAGGTCCTATTGATGAATTGTTTATATTGCAGAAGTGCTTGGAACAGTGGACTATGTTTTATCGGACACAACCCTGGTATTTAGAACTCATCCACTGGAGAAGGGGAAAATTGTCTTCCAAATGGTGAGTGGATTCAGATGTTATTTAGTATCCCTTCTCATGCTGTTCATGTCATATGACTGTGTTAAGCAGAGCCTTTGCAGGCAGTATAGGCTTAAATAAATCTGCACAGATGTGCAGTCTGATGTTAACATACACTGCTTGCTTTCTACTCAATTATTGTGGCAAAAACTGTCCCGTCAATTTTCAATCTGTTTGAAACAAAACTTTAAAGTCTGCAGGGCCAGGTTAAGTCTGTTCTCAACTAAGACCTGTCTTGTTATCCCTAAGCAGAGCTACAGATAAGGGTGGATAATGGCTTTACAAAATGATAAAATATGCTCATCAAACCCAATGTTGTGGGTACTCATTAAAATCATCACATTAAGAATATTCAAATGAGTGCAAACAACATAGGATTTGGATTTGAAATAAAGAATAGAATGCCTTTTCTCCCTTCTTATATGTTGATCTACCATAGAAAAGATTGAGAGAACATTATATTTTACTGAATTACCAACATTTTCCTCCTTTTCTTTCAGTCTATATTTTCTATGTTATATTGTACAGAAATACTGTCATTATTGATCAATATCTACCCTAATTATTCTAATAAACGCCCATATTCCAATAAACGCCCACCCCCCCAAATCTCAGCTGAAAATATGCATATTTCAGGCACACTTTATGCGAGAAAGGGTGATTCTAATAAACGCCCATCCCCCGATTCCGGATTAAGATTATGTATGTCATAACCAAAGATCACTTCCAAAAGCAATGAAAGAGAGGATTTCCTGTCCCCCAATCTGTTTTCATTGAAGGAATTTCATCAAAAAACGTATTTTACAGTCATTGTAACAATACTTTGAAAACTTTTACTTGATTCACCTTGAGTCCATATGAATTGACATTTGATTCGCATGTTTTGACTTACAAAATTAGCATACCTCTAATAAACGCCCACCCCTAACTTTTCTATCCAGCACTTTTTTAATTAACGCCCGGGCGTTCATTAGAATAATTACGGTATTTTGTAAAATCTTTAGCAGCTTTCAAGCTGGAACAGTCTTGTGTTTACTTTATTACCAGATAGTAAAATTTTAGACTGGTCCAAATTTAAAGATGTTGCGTTGCAGAGAACAATTGCATTTTAATGAAATTTAACAAGTGTTGGTCTTTCTTTGTAGAAAACATTTTGTAAAATACTTATTTAAAATTACTTGTCACAAGCAATTTCTTTGTTAGCTCCACTGGCCTTTCAGGCCAGCGGGCTATTGTCATGGCATTGTGTGTGTGCGTCGTGCGTGTGTGCGTCCGTCTGGTCATCAACTTTTTCTTTAAAAATCTTTTTCTCAGAAACTACTGGATGGATTTCAATCAAACTTCACAGGATTGATCCTTGGGTGGCCCTCTCTCAGATTCCTTGAAATAATTCAGATTGAAGTAGAAAGTTTGGAGTTATCTGCCCTTGGATATCAAAATGTCCGTTTTGGCTTTTTATCACTCTAGCAGCAACAAATATTGACCAATCAATACAAAATTTGGACAGAATGTTGGTGACTGGTAGATCTTGCATGAGTGTATATTTCAGTTTGATCGGAATTTCACTGCCTGAGTTAAAAGCTCATTTATATGGCATAAACTCAGCCAGGTAATGAGTAAAGTGTGAAATGGGTGGAAGGGTTACTGATTGCAGTATATAATTATCTCTTAGACAGGGCTACAGATAAGTGGGGGTGAAGACATTATAACTTCATTATTTCAATTCCAAACCCTATGTTGTGGGTACTCATTTGAATCGCTAGTTTTTCAAAACATTTTCTAAGCCTTCTTCTTGGGGGTGTCAAGAAAAAAGTCATTGTGTAGGATTGGCTTAAACAGAAAATCACATAAAATATAAAGACTGATAGATTCAATTTTATTGCATGTGATTGCATTTGATTGAGACAGCATTTTTCCATATAGATTGCACAAATGAACAGGTTGATGCAAAATTACTAAATGCTTTTAACAACTGCAAAATTATCATTTCAATCTTGTTATCTTTTCCCAAACAACCTGGGTTTTGGCGACCACACAGCTTGAGATTGTAGTATTAGAAAACCTTGAGGGAAAGAAGAAAATGCTGATGATCAGCATTTCCTCCTTTTCCCTGAAGGATTTCTGTGCTATGAAATGCAGATTTTCTGTTTTCAGTAACATTTGTTTTCTGTGTTCTCCCCAGCCAAATAAGCTGTATTGGCCCATCTACAGCTTCATGTAAATCAGTGTAATGCCCCTACAGCTTCAAAAGCACCCCACAGCTAAATTCCCTCAAAATTGCTACCAAATAGAAGCATTCTGAGGCATGTCTTGTCAAAAATTGATGGATAATGCGATTTATGATTGCAAATATAACAATTGTGTATAAGAACATGGTGGGAAAAGGAGAAATTGCCCATTTTGAGCATTTTTTTCTTTTCCCATTATGTTTTTATTCACAATTATTTGCATAAGCACTTTGTGTTTCAATGTTAACCAATAGTACTAATATAATTTGCCACTGCAGCTTCAAATTATTCTGCAGAGAACCTTGGTTTTGTTTTCTGCATTATCTTTTGATATGAATTGAACAACCTTGGCCAGAACTTTCTCTTTTTGCAATGGGTAAAAGAATAAATGGTTTTAGATGAAATATTTTAGAAAGATAAGAATGTTTTATGACTTTGTTGACTGTTCTTGTTGATATTTGCGTGTTCCTGATACCACTTTGCCCTGGCTGTCTGTAACTTTGTAAACCTGAAATATTTTAAAAGAAACACACTGAATGTTAATACATGTATGTTTAACCCTTTCCCAAACAAGACCTGGTTTTGATGTCCCAAATAGAAAAGGCTTTGGAAAACAATGAGACAAAAGAAGAAACTGCTGATAAACAGCAGTTTCTCCTTTTGTCTCAATATTTTCTATGCCATATTTTACACACATCATATCTTTAATAACATCAATTTTGTCATTTTTAGCAGTTTTTGAACTGGATCACCCTAAAATTTTGATGTTTTGGGAAAGGGTTAAAGCAAGCTGTATCTAGCTAGCAGGGCTGTATCTAGCTTCACAGCATAATGTGAATCTGTAGTGCCACAATAGAGCAACTGATAAGAGGACGTAAAAGCATTTTGAATTTGTTATTTCAAATCCAAACCCTATGTTGCATGTGCTCATTGAAATGGTATCCATGAGACGATTCTAATAAGTACCCACAACATAGGGATTGTCGATGAATAAATGAAATTTTGCATTTTGAAAAGCCTTTACTGCCTCTTATCTGTAGCCATTTAACCCGATTCCCTCTTATCTGTAGCCATTTAACCCGATTCCCTCTTATCTGTAGCCATTTAACCCAATTCCCTCTTATCTGTAGCCATTTAACCCGATTCCCTCTTATCTGTAGCCATTTAACCCAATTCCCTCTTATCTGTAGCCATTTAACCCAATTCCCTCTTATCTGTAGCCATTTAACCCAACCCTCATTATGTAAACATAGTTAGTGATTATAATTAAATGATCATGTCAATAAATATTATTGGAAAAGAAGAAATTGCTTAACATGACCAACAAAATGATGGATAATTCTGTTGTTGTCCTTCACCTTATTTAAGGTTATAACTACTAGATATTTGACGGAAAGCGGCGAGACACATTATTAATTGACAGTTCTATATGAATGGAATGTAACTCTAAAAAGTATTACCTGAACCAGGTCTTTATTTTTGTCTATATATAGTTCTATAGTGTGAGCTACCAAGTGACTTTGTATTGGTTCTAAATGTTGGATGATTCTGTTGTCTTTCCACTCAACAGTTACCTAAAATAAAACAAGATGAAATACCTAAGAATGGCTCAGAAAGATGGTCAGAAAACATTTGACAGAAAAGAAGCATTCTCTCCTTTTCGCTCAATGATTTGCATACTGTTACTTACACATATTTTATCTAGCTTATGTAAAATTATGGTTTTGTTCAAGTCTGTAATGGCTTTGACTTTTGAGTCATTTAAAATATTTTTGTGTGGAAAAAAAGGGTAGGCTAAATAAAACAAGGAATTTGATAAGCATAGGATTACTGTGTCAGACTTTAAATGTGATCAGGTCTAATAAGTTGAAAATGCTGTGGTAGTACTGCCATGGTGAGAGAAAGGACATGAATCCATGATGTTTAGGTTCTCCAACCATTGTTTTATGACCATTAGCAGTTGTTATATGACCATAGCAGTTGAAAGAGGTGTTTAACCCCATCCAATCAATCAATCCTTTTAATTTGGCTTTGTCAAAAATCATGTTGATCGGGAAAAGTGTTAAAGAAACAAAACCTTGAGTAAGTGCCCTGTTGGCTGGAATTGGAACTCCTTTCCAAGTGTAAATTTCACATCAGCTTTTATATCTTTGTCTTTTTCTGGATCTGCTGTAGTTATGATAGTGATGGTATCTCCATCAACAGAAAACTCCATTTGTGGGTGACATTTTAGTAAGTACTGCTTCTCCTCTTCTAAAGTACCTGTGTATGATAAAATCATAGGTGTAGACTCTATAAAAATGCTGTATCATTTATGATAAATTTAGAATTTGATTTGAATAAGAAATGAGAATAATTCAACCCTTTTCAAAACAAGACCTTGTTTTGAAGTAGAAACAGTTTGTAAAATGCTATCTTTATCAACAATCATTTTATCATCTGCAGCAGCTTTAAAGTAGGAATTAATTTCTTGCTAAAATAGACTGGTTCTACCAGTGTTACATGATAAATTGTTGGTGTTGTAAGCATGACTTTAATCAAGCTGTATTTACAAGGTTTTAGAACAAGTACTATTGTTTGTCAGAATTTATGTAACAATTTTCTGGAAAAATTCATTCACTATTGGATCACCTGACCACCCTAACAATAACATTCTGTGTAGTTATGAGCCTTAATTGGCTTAATCTTACCAACAGCATCAAGGAATGGGGGCATACAGTCGTCTTGGTATTGTGTCCATACACCTGTAAATTGTTTCTTTATCTCCTCAGCCATTTGAGTCTCTATTCATTCAACTGTAAAGAAAGTAAACCAATTGCATAATCATAAACTGTAAAGAGAACAATCAGAGAGTGGAACCAGCTCCTGACCCAGATCCTATATTGACACACGAGAAGACTTCACAGCTGCCCTGAAGGACCTAGTCAGGAGTGGCTCCTTCGTCTTCAGCGCATAATAACCTTCCACGCATATAAATAGTTTTAACTTGTACAGTGTTTTTACTCTGGAGGATTTTGGCTGTCTCCACCCTCCAGCGCAGGTCAACTTTACAGTCAATAATGACTCCTGACCTTACCAAGGAAGACGAAGACGAAGATCGACATTCTGTTATTTGGAAATTAAAGGGTTAACCCTGGAACAGCATCAAGGAATGGGGCATACAGTCATCTTGGTACTGGGTCCATACACCTGTGAATATTTCTTGATCTCAGCAGCCATTTGGATCTCTTTTTCATTCAAGTGTAAAGAGATGGGATTGATAAGATAGCTGCATTAATGCATGCAAGCCTTTCTTACACAAGAACTTATTGATTGAATGGCATTTAACACCATTTTAAACATTATTTCAGTCATATTTTAGCGACTGTAGAACCTAACCAATGATCAATATTGTTTATATCACCAGTACTACGACAATATCCTCTCTGAGCTATCAGAAAATATTAGATCAAAAGAATAAAATTGTTGGTGGGAAGTCAAAACCTCGTAACTACAGCTTGAATAAGCTGGAGTTACGAGGTTTTGACTTCCGACCGACAAATTGTTGAAAACCTGCTTAAAGTATGCAGGCTTACATGAGGAGTGACCTGACAATGTACTCAATAATTCATTGTATTTAACAGTTTTGAGAGTTTATTAGAGGTAATAAAAATGACACTTGAAGAAAAGAATTTATTATACAACAGTTTTGCTTGATGGGTAGAACTAGCTAGGGTCCAGTCGTCAATATTCAATTTGATCAATAAGATAATAACACATAAAAGATTGACACCCGTTATATATGATAACCAGCAGTTTCTCCTTTTGCCTCAACATTTTCTTGGCTATAACACAGACAATTTGGCCTTTTGTGATCATTTATTTTGTTGTCTGCAGCAGCTTTCAAATTGGACTGCCTTAAAATCTTGTCATTTGGGAAAGGGTTAATCAAATGTAAATAATTTTTCAGACAAATCCTACCTTTATCACTACCCATTGTGGTGTCTGCAGGAGCTTTTAAATAAAGAGAAAAAGAGAATTTTTTTCATGAAAAGAGATAAACTGAATACATACATACATTTAGAATATGGATTATAGATATGTATACCTTTACTGAATAATACTTACCTTTTCTACAAAAGATTTATCCTTTCTCCAAGCATGTACATTTATATCGTCGGTGTAAATGCAAAACCTCGTATGTCGATTCTTGCGATTTTCAAAGTACAAACTTGTGTGTCAAGTTACGACAATTCTTGCAGGTATTGAGATATTTTTACTGATCAGTATTAAATGAATGACACATTATTTGTGAACAATATGTCCAAATTTCAAGTAAAACCTTTCAGTTTGGGAAAAGTTATTACACTTTTTTCCATCCCCGTTAAATTTTTCCAAAATCGAGATACGAGGTTTTGCATTTACAAAGACGATATCTTGTAGCATTCACTCGAGTTAAATTCACATTTACTGTACACCAACTCCTATATTTCTGTTCTATTTGCTATCTCTGTATATTTAAATCTGAGGTCCATACATTATACATGTATTGTATCGGTAGGTTATTTTCAATATTGAATTAAGCCTTGGTCATAATGTGGCTATTATTGGTCGGTCAACTTATTATGTCATTGCTCTTTAACCCTTTCCCAAACAACAAAATTTTAGGGCGATCCACTTCAAAAACTGCCACAAATGACAAAATTGATGTTATTAAAGAAAGGATTTGTGTGAAATATGGCTCAAAAAATATCGAGACAAAAGGAGAAACTGCTGGTTATCAGCAGTTTCTTCTTTTGTTTCAATGTTTTCCCAAGCCAATTCTTTTTGAGACGTCAAAACCAGGTTTTGTTTGGGAAAGGGTTAAATCTTATTTCTTTGTTCACAATTATTGAAGATGTTGATAGTTGTCAACCCTTTCCCAAATGACATTCTCCTATTGCCTCAATATTTTGTGTGCTATATTGTACACAAATCCTTTCATTTTCAATATTCATTTTTCTGTCTGCATCAGCTTTCAATATTTATAAATCTAAATTCTTGCCAATAATGAAAGGGTAAAATTCAATAATATAAAGGTTAAATGTCATTTTGGCCTTCATAAATATGCTAAATGTGATAATTATTTCTTTCATATTTCTTCAAATAAGGAGTGCTCTGGTTTTCCTATTTATTGATTATTGGTCGTGATTTGGATTTTTCCACTCTTTTCTTTGTAACCTTGAATCAAAGTCTTGATATCATCTATGAATGAAGTTTAAGTTTAAGATTTAAAGGTCTTTAAGAATGTTAGATATAAAGATATATAAAGTTTGATTTAAGACCAAAAATAGACATTGGGGGATGGATATTAAAAAAGAAAGCATTGATCCCTTTCCCAAATGGCAAAAATTTTGACAAGTCTTATTTAAATTTGTTAAAGATGACAAAATATACAATATCAAAAGTAGTGCAATGTATATGATTGCATAGAAAATATTGAGACAAAAGAAGAAAATGCTGATTTCAGCATTTTCTACTTTTGTCTCAACGTTTTTCCAAGCCTATTCTGTTAGGGACATCAAAACCTGGTTTTGTTTGGGAAAGGATTAATATGTGTTATCAGAAATTGATAGACTCAAAAGAACAAGATGGTTTTGTAATTAATCATTTATGTGATATTGACTTTCTCAATGTCTTTTGATGAATGATGGGAAAAAGACAGCTTAATCTGTCCGTCGGCCTGAATAATTTACTATGTTATCATTCAATGGGTGATAATCACACATCAAGGGGCCATTTAAAAACTTTTTTATAAATGCATACTTACAAACATATGCTCTAACATAAGAGCTGCATTAAATCTGTTCCAATACATGCAGGGTTTTTTTTTTCAGTCTGGGGGAAGGGGCCTGGCCTTTTTGTAGGGGAAAAAACATGCTTGTGAAACTGTTAAAGGGGAACAAAATTTCCAAAGCAAACCTCAATTTGGGGGAAAACTGCATGATTTAAAAGAAATTTTTCTGGGGAAAGGGGCCTTTTGTCAAGGGGAAGGGGCCTTTTACAGGCATCTGCCGAAGAAGGAGAAAAAACCCTGACATGTACTGCTTTTGATGCCCCTTAGTGTTATAGTAATTATAGCTGGTTTGATTTTGAGGTATATTCGCAGGAATGATCGACATGACATGGACATTTGCATGAAGAAATTTCTTTGCTCTCTGCGGTCAACCAAGGGAGATAATTTGATTTTGAATTTGTGACCCGTGCTGACAGGGGGTATTGCACCACAGTTCTTGTTAAATGTAGCATTAAACCATTCCCTTACATTGACGCTTTTTCAAGCCCTTCAAGATAAAGGCTTTGGAAAACATTGAGGAAAATGAAGAAATTGCTTGTCACAAGCAATTTCTTTATTTCCAACAATGTTTTTGACACAAAAAAGAACAACAAAATTGAAATTTAATTCACTTAAAATTGTTGTCTACAACATCTTTCAATTTCGACAAGTCTCTAAAATTGTGCCATTTGGTAATGGGTAAACCCATTACTTAACCCATTACAACTCAGTGACGACTATTGACGCTCTATAATACTATGGCTTTGGAAAACACTGTGGAAAGTGAAGAAATTGCTTGGGTCAAGCAATTTCTTCACTTCCCACAATGTTTTCTACCCCAAAAGACCAAAATATTCTAGATTTCATTGATTTTAAAATGTTTTCTGCATCATCTTTGAATTTAGACAAGTCTCTAAAATTTTGCCATTTGGTAATGGGTTAAACTCATCAATTTATCATTCCAGGGCACAGCTGATGCTTCAACTGCATTGAAAGCTGCAAAGAAAATGTAAGTTTTAATTAGTTCTCAAATAGTGTAAGCTTAAAAACATGTAAGGAAAGGAATGACATGTTTATTTTGCGGAAAAAATAAAATATTTTCCCTTTAAGTATTTACCCTCAAATTAATAAAAACAATTTTTCTTAACCCCTCTCCCAAACAGCAAAATTGTAGGGTGGTCCAATTTGAAAGCTGATGCAGATGACAAAAGGAATTAACTTAAAGATAGAATTTGTATAGAAGATAGCACAGAAAATATTGAGACAAAAGGAGAAACTGCTGGTTATCAGCAGTTTCTTCTTTTGTCGCAATGATTTCCCAAGCCTTTTCCACTAGGGACGTCAAAGCGCGGTCTTGTTTGGGAAAGGGTTAAGAGTGGTAATAGACTGTCCCTCTTTTTGATCCTGTCCCAGAATGACCCATCTTCGCAAGCCAAGGGTGACATCTACGACGTAACGTCGTTTCTGTATTCACCCTTGGCGTATTTAGTCCGAGTAACCAAATCATGACAACGGGCGGGAAAAGGCATTGCATTTGCAACTCAAAAACACGAAGATGGGCGATTTTTCCTTAGAATTTCACTGCAATAGACAGGAATTCCCTAACTTTAATCGACGAATTATTATACTTTCGACAATTCGACCAAAAAAGCAGCTAACTTTTACATAATCCGCATGACGTTTGATGCGAAAGACAACGCGCGTTAATGACGTCATCAATAATGGACGTAAACAACCAGCAGAACAACCGCTAGGCGGCGCTTCGCGATTTCAAGAAAATGGGACTAAATCCGCCAAGGGTGAATACAAACGTAGGTGGGTTCAACCTTGGCTAGCGAAGATGAGAATGACCCTGGTCATTGAGTTTTTATAGCACAATGACAATAAAGAAACTTATACCAAGGCGAATGTCATATTTAAAAAAAAAGCCAAATAGACTTTAAGGCAAATGTAGAAAAACACTGATAACCAACATATTCCCTTTTTCTCTCAATATTCTATATCATACACAGTTTGTATGCCCTTTGTACATTGATTGTATCACCTGCAACACCCTGCAATATGGACTTGTTCCACTTGTTATAGGCAAGATTTCTGGTAACTATTGTAAATGTTTATGTATCACGCTCCTATTTTCAGAGAAAAAGATGTGACAGCTATAGACATTAACATGGGATGTCCCAAAGAATTCTCCTTAAAGGTATACATCTATATAAAAAAGGGAAAGTTTTATTACATTATAGTTTCATTGTAGCGCTAGTCAGTTTTGGTTTATGGGACACTTTTATCTAGATGCATAGTATCTCTTGGCTGCTGAAATTGACACAGTCATTTTATGTCTGAGATGGCCATACATGTATTAAAGAATGCATAAACTTGATTGTTCTCTAGAGCCAAAAAAAGCTGCTGAAGGTATATGGTACTATCCAGGCATTTTATTGTAGAATTATTTCAGACATTTGACAAAAAGATATAATTGTCTCTCACCAATAGGGGATTCATACTTGGAATTAGTAACTTGTAGCTCTAATTGGATGTCATCTTTAGGTAGAATACCCGTAATATGGCCATTTTGAGATTCATAAAACATCGTTTTTTTCGAGCGGCATCGTTACATATCCAAACCTATTCGGACGCGGTTGTAAACATTCGGCGGTGGAAAGTTCCACGGCCTAATGTTTACGACTGCGCCCGAATAATTCTGACATGTGATACTCATTATGGGTACTCTACCTTAAGCCTTTCCCAAACAAGACCTGGTTTTGACATCCCTAATAGAAACGGCTTGAGAAAACATTGAGACAAAAGAAGAAACTGCTGATAACCAGCAGTTTCTCCTTTTGCCTCAATATTTTCTTGGCTATAATTCACGCACATTCTATCGTTATCAACATCTATTTTGTCATCAGCAGCAGTTTTCATATAGGAACAGTCAAAATCTGCCATTTGGCAAAGGGTGAACACTGGTATGAGAAATACCAACCACACATGGTACAGTAGCTGTCACATTATGACTAAAATTTATGGAAAAAATTGTTTAGCAAGCTGTACTTGTGAAGTTGCTTGTATAGCCCATTACTGCACAGTGATGCCTTTTGACTCCTTCATATGAAAAGGCTTGGGAAAGCATAGTGGAAAATGAAGAAATTGCTTGTGACAAGCAATTTCTTCATTTCCAACAATGTTTTCTTAACCAAAATGGAATGATTTTTGAATTTTCATCAAATTGTAATTGTCGTCTGCAACATCTTTGAAATTGGAACAGCCCAAAGTTGTTTTGTCTGTTAATGGGATAGTAAGTAAGCCATGGTACAATATTAATCTATTCCCATTTACTGAAGCCTTCTGACGCCCCATGACATAAAACTTGGGAAAACATTGTGGAAAACGAAGAAATTGCTTGCGGCAAGCAATTTCTTCATTTCCCACAATGTTTTCTATGTATAAAGGCCCAGAAACTGTAGTCTGCAAAGTCTTTGAATTTAGACCTTTCTAACATTGAGCTGTTTAGATAATTGTGCTGATATGTTTTGGACTTATATTTGTTTGTTAATTTCTTTCACCGTCTAATGTTTACATTGCAGGGTGGGATGGGAGCAGCTTTACTCAAGAAACCAGACATAGTAAAACAGGTAATGTTAGAGTATTATAATGCATCACAAAACAAATGTTTCAGGGCTATACAAGAATCAACCTGTCTGTCTGTCCACCTGTCCATCCATCTGTCTATCCGTGTACAAAAACTTAACAATTTTGTGTTACAAACTCCTCTTTTAGCTTTCAACCAATAGTGATGAAACTTTATAGAAATATTGATCACATGTTGAAGTTTTGCAAGACATAATTTTCATGTATGAACTCCCTCTAATATAAGAATTATCTGCCCTTGAACTTAGACAATTGTTTTTATCTTTGTTCCACAAAATACACATTTGATAATAGTTTTGAATTATTTTGTTCACAGATCCTGACTACCCTAGTAAATGGACTATCAATTCCAGTAACATGCAAGATAAGGTTACATCCTGAGGTAATGTTAGCTTGATAAGTTTACTTAACTCTTTCACAAACAGCAAGGATTTATACTGTTCCAATTTGAAAGCTGCTGCAGACGTCAAAAGGTGTTAAAGCATAGAATTAGAAAAACAATGTCATTTCAGAGCTACAGAATAAGAGGAATGAAGATGTTCTAATTTTGTCTTTTCACACTCCAACCATATGTTGTGGGTACTCATTTGAATGGTATGAATAAGATAAGAACATTCCGATGAGTGCCCAAAACATAGGGTTTGATGAATAATAAATGAAAAACTGCATTTAGAAAAGCCTTCACTCTCCTCTCATCTGGAGTTCTGCCATTCCTTTGCAGTTAGATGACAGCCTAAAGTTTGTCAAGATGATAGAGGGGACTGGTGTATCAGCTCTGGGCATACATGGGCGGCTCACAGAGGAGCGACCTAGACATCCAAATAGAAACCACATTATAAAGAAACTGGCAGAGTCCCTTACATTACCTGTAATAGCTAAGTAAGTTAACTATGTGTGTCCATTCATCCAAATCTTTATAACATCACTTCTACATTTAACATTCTGACATTTGACAAAAGTTATTTGTCTGCTGGAGGAAAGGGTACTTAGAATTATTTTGGGCTTGAAGCAGCTGGAGGCTTGGAATGGGTTTGGTAGTATTGGTGAGAGAAATGACAGGAACCCATGGTTAGATACTGCGGCCTCATGATATGATTAAATGTCCCTAGAAATTACCTCAAGCCCCATTTGTCCATTCATTGCTCCGTATGGTTTTCAGTGGTGGTTCCAAAGAAATCCAGAATTATGAAGACATAGAGAGGTTCAGGCAGGACACTGGGGCTTCATCTGTTATGATAGCTAGAGCTGCACAGTGGAATACATCAGTGTTTAGAAAGGAGGGGAAACTACCTGTGAAAGAAGTTGTAAAAGAGTATTTAAAATTTGTAAGTAGGCAGTCTGTTTTCTTGAATAAATTTTTAGTGAGCCGGGACTTTATGTCCGGGGAGCTAATGTCACAGCCCTAGTGATGGCGTCTCACCCTGTTGGGTCTTGAAAAACTTTAACCTTGTCTATATCTCGAGTACTATTAAAGATACAGCCTTGATGTTTCTCACATGGATATCTTTTACAAAGACCTTTGATTTGGGAATATGACCTTTCACCTAGTAACCTTGACCTCAGAGTTTGACCTACTTTAAAAAAAAAACTTTTATCTGGCCTATGTCTTATGCACTATTATTGATAGAACCTTGATAATTTTCACACACGGATACGTCTTGCTAATACTTTTCATTTGGGACCATGATCCTTGACCTTGCGACCTTGACTTTGGAGTATGACCTTCTTCTAAAAAACTTTAATCTGCCCAATATCTAAGGCACTGTTAGATACAGAACTTTTATAGTTCATACATATACATCCTGCCAAGACTTTCACTATGGACTTTGACCTATTGACCTTGACCATGTGGTTAAGCTGGTTTTTGTTTAGGCAAGCTATGTTGTCTGCCGACAACTCTTGTTTGGTGCTGTAAAACTTACTTTGGTTTGAAGATACACTTTTTACATTAACACATTATAAGTTCAAGTACAGTACAGCTCACATGTTTTTTGCCTCAATCACTCGCCCACCATGGACAAAAAAAATGGGGTGGAAAAATCGCAGTGATTTTCCATCACGACCACCGCTTTTTTCCACTCTCATTTTCTGCACATAACCATAAATTCACGGTGGCGGATGGAAATGCCAGGTATAGTCTAAACTTGTCCAGGCAAATCACCGCAATTGGCAGTGGTCAAGTGGAAAATCGCGGAGGTAAGTTGCAGTGATTTCCGATGGATTTTGTTGGGAAAACACTGTCATCACGCCCATTGTGTTTTTCCACAAGAGTCCACCTGAAATGAAATCTTGTTGATGTGTGAAAATAGGTAAAAAACAAGCATGCTATACTGTACTTTGATCAAGATCAAAAGTATAATATGTCTTACTTTAGATAGATGAATGAGGACATAAGTTTCAAGTATTGATTTCCAAGTACTTTTCAGTCCCTAGACAATTTAGGTATCGTTCTCATTGCAACTTTCAAGACCATCAGATTTCTCTGTACAATTTTAGGCATTAGACATGGACAACCCATTTCCCAACACTAAATACTGTATATTAAACCTGATGCATGCAGATATGGACCAACAAGAGGGACTGGATACACAAGATTCTAAATGTATAGAAGATATATGGTGGGTATATTATGAAGCAGCTCAATTTTAGACTTGTTCAATTAACCCATTACCAAACTGCAAAATTTTGGACTGATCCAAATTCAAAGAAGTTGCAGATGACATTTCCAATGTGATGAAAGTTGGAAATTGTATGACTTTTTGGGTAGAAAACATTGTGGTAATTGAAGAAATTGCTTGTTACAAGCAATTTCTTCATGTTCCACAATGTTTCCCAAAGCAATTTTCATGTGGGGAGTCAAAAGGAGTCAGTGTGTGGTGATGGGTTAAAACTTTTTTGCGAAAAAATGGGTGTTGATAAAGGCAGGACTTTTGTACAATATAACACAGAAAATATATAGGCCACATTGTCTTTTTTTTTGCATCAATGTTTTCTAAAGCATTTTTATACGCCCGAAGGGTCGTATTATGTTATGGCCCCGGTCGTCCGTCCCTCTGTCCATCTGTACGTCTGTTTGTCAGTTAGCAATTTCTTGTGTGGGCAAGTGCTCCTACAGTTTTGATCGAAGTTTGATCAAATTTGCCACAATGAATCTCCATGGTGTCTAGTTGTGCACACCACTTACAATTTCAGATAAATCTTTTCATTCTCGAATTATCTGCCCTTGAATTGAAAAATGCCCATTTTCTTGTGTGTGCAACTCCTCCTACAGTTTTGATCAGAATTTGATCAAACATGCCACAATGAATCTCCATGGTGTCTAGTTGTGCTTACCGCTTACAAAATTCAGATATCTGTTTTACTTCTTGAATGATCTGCGGAAAATTTACGGAAAAATGCTCATTTTCTCTAAAATGCCCATTTTCTTGTGTGCGCAACTCCTACAGTTTCAACCAGAATTTAATCAACTAGCCACAATGAATTTTTATGATGTCTGGTTGTGCAAACAAAATCTTGATAACATTTCATGTTTGAATTATCTGCCCTTGAATTGAAAATATGGCCAATTTTACTGACAAGCCCCTCTCGGGCGTATATGCGCTGCTCTAATAAACCCCTTGTTATCATACGGCTAGAGTTTATTATTTTTCTGCCATTGAATTAAAAAATGGTTATTTTCTTGTTTTTACAACTCCTCCAACAGTTTCAACCTGAATTTAATCAAACTTGCCACAGTGAATCTCTATGGTGTCTGGTTGTGCAAACTGCATAAAAATTTAGATAACTCTTCATATTTCAATTATCTGCCCTTGATTTAAAACCCTCTCTGGCTTATATAGACCGCTTTTGCGAAGCTCTTGTTTATTAGGGGCGTCAAAAGCAGGTATTACTTGGGAACAGGTTAATCTTATTCTTTCTCATGTGGCCAATTTTTAGACTGATTCAAACTGTAAGCTGCTTCAGACAACAAAATTGATGTTGATAAATACAGACAGAAATTGTCTACATTATGTAGCATAAAAACATTGAGGCAAAAGGAGATTTGCATAAAATGAAAACATTTTCATCTTTTATTATAATCTACTATATTAGACAGTGATATGTACTAGTAAATGCTTTTAGATTAGTAACTGAATGGAATGCTTTGACCTTGCCCAAAGGATTTCTGGTTCTGACTTTCTTTGTAGAATAAGTATGAAAAAGCATTTAAAGAAAAGAAGAAATTTTTGATAAGCACTAATATCTTCTTTTCTCTCGATATTTTCTATGCTTTAACATACACATATTCCAATTTGAAATCAGCTATTTTGTTGTTTACTCCATTCAATTGGGAAGTGCCTAAATTTTTGCAGTTTAGAAATGGTCAAATATATTTTTCATGTTCACAGTGATATATGGGGTTATACAGATTACCTTAAAGAAGTAAGAAAAAGGAGAAAATTAAAACAAGAAAGTTTAGATAAATACCATGGTATAAAACGGCGGAAAACAGAGGATGGCAGTGTGCTTATAGAAATGCCAATAAGATTTATAAAGTAAGTTTTTTATGTAGCTAATAGCTCTTACACCAAACTGCAATCATTTACACTAACTTGACAAAAGAATTAGACAACAAATGAGCCAGGAATTGAAAAAAAGGTCCCTTAAAGCTTTTGTATTTGAGCCCAACATGGTTCCAGATCAGCCTGTGTATACACACAGTCTTATCAAGAACCATGCTGTTCTCCAGTAGCTTCTTCATGGCCTGTAGCATCAGTAGAGGAGTAGAATTGACCCAGGTCAGACTGCACTTGGGCAGATGGTAACCTCTAAACATGACTGTCTAAAATGCTATAAGGGACCTTTGTACAGATCCTGGCTCAAATGTAAGTTGAAATAGAAAATTGTCTCGTCATAGCATGATATTTCCTTGAGGAAAGGGAGAGAATGCTTGTAATCATCATTTTACCCCAGCAAACAAAGTTTAGGGGGGTTATACTGGAATCAGCCAGTCGGTCCGACAGACGGTGGTTCTGTCGGCAAAATCTAGTCCGGACAACTCCTAATACAGTTACTATCCAATTTGCTTCATAGTTACCACAAGTGTGCTTTAGGACCTTTAGATGTGCATGACAATACATGTGAACTAATTTTCTAAGAAAATGCATCTGTCTTGTTTTTCAGAAAAGACTATCCAGTTGGAATAAGTCCTAAACAGAGACTTCATGAATGGACAAGGCGGATGAAAATAGACAGACCTCAATATGATACAGTAAGCCTTCTTACCGATACTTTCAATTAAAACATGTCTTCAGACAACCCTATGGGATGATAGATCAGAAACCCCTGAGGCAAAGGAAGGAGATGCTGATGATCAGTATTTTCCATACAATAGATCTAGAAAGTTTCCAGCAAAAAAGGGAATGATGGTTTACCTTATGTTTCTGTTTCTTATGAAGACGTCCAATGAAAAGCTTAGTTCTTAGCTTGGTCCTGACAAATTGGTTTACAATGAATTGACATTCCTAGATGTTATTTGGTGTATACGTAGCATACAATAACCAATGTTATCAATAATGAAGTTATAAAGTTTTCTGAAATTGCAAATGTTTCGTTAAATATTTGTAAAGAAAGGTCTTGTTTGGCGAAAAGTTAAGGCCATTAAAATCCCATCATTACAATGTAGTAATGCTTGTTAATTGTTTTCTCTTGAATTACAGACAGAAAGACCAGAAGACAGATGTTTTAAATGTGTGATGGGAGTGGATGGTAAAAAGTTCACTGCTACAATGTGGTAAATTATTGTCACCTGTCATGCTAAAAGGGACCTTGAGAAACGCATCAGACTTGAAAATATGCTGTCTGTAGTAACACTGGTGGTGAACTCGACCAAAGCGTGGGATGTTTTTTCGCGATAATGGTATTCCATAGGTGTTGTTATTATACGCCCGAAGGGTAGTATTATGTTATGGCCCCGCTCGTCTGTCTGTCCGCCTGTCCGTCTGTCCGTCCGTCTGTTAGCAATTTCTTGTGTGCGCAACTCCTCCTACAGTTTTGATCGGAATTCGATCAAACTTGCCACAATGAATCTCCTTGGTGTCTAGTTGTGCACTGCGCTTATGGAATTCAATTAACTCTTTTCGTTCTTGAATTATCTGCCCTTGAATTAAAAAATGGCCATTTTCTTGTGTGCGCAATTCCTGCTACAGTTTTGATCAGAATTTGATCAAACTTGCCACAATAAATCTCCATGGTGTCCAGTTGTGCACACTGCTTACAGAATTTAGATAACTGTTTTCGTTTTTGAATTATCTGCCCTTGAATTTAAGAAAAAATGCCCATTTTCTCAAAAATGTCCATTTTTCTCCTGTGCGCAACTCCTACAGTTTTAACCAAAATTTAATCAAACTAGCAACAATGAATCTCTATGGTGTCTTGTTGTGCAAACAAAATTTTGATAACTTGTTTGAATTATCTGCCCTTGAATCGAAAAAATGGCAAATTTTACTGACAAGCCCCTCTCGGGCGTATTTGCGCCGCTCTGCGAAGCTCTTGTTATGAAATATCGTAACTACGGCTTCGATAAAGCCGTAGTTACGAGATTTTATAACAACACAGACGGTTTGTCAACACATATCGGTATACCCGGTGTATTTTTAAAACGAATTCATTTAGTCAGGACACAATTCTGAAAAAGTAGCTTAGTTTTTAAGGTATAGGCATTTTGTGAAGAAAAGGGTTTGAGATCGGATCTAGGGGTATTTGGGTATGCTGAGTCCGAAAAACAATGTTGCCAAGCTGAAAAATGGCTCCTTCATCATCTAATTTGCATATTTTCAAAATGGCTGCCAAAACCTCAAATATGCAATAATAATGTTGTCATTTATCATTTTTTCGACATCTTTTCTTCTAAATATCACAAATTTCTTGTTAACAGACTAAAACTAAATGATTTAACGGGTAATTGAGAAAAAAATGTATTCATTTTTGTAAAATTACCATATAAATGGCAATAAAACCCATTAAAACAATAACGTAAATCTACATTTTGTTTTCCGAGTGAAATCCAGTGAAATTAGTTGAATTAATATTTTGAAAATGTTATGCATTAAAGATTAAGTTTCAAAGGCAGATTATGATAAAAAACACAAATTTGATCACAGGCCCTTTGACCATATATGAATGATTTTATAAATAGCAAACCTCAAACACGCCAATTTACAAACCATGTAAATGATTGTTCACATAATTTTTTCAAAAATAATGATAAATCAGATCCATTATATTGAACTCATGATTTGATTAAGCATTTTGCCAAGATATCCACAATGAATTCTTAGAAATATAAATCAATGTCCACAAATTTTGGAAATTTTGGTTTACCATATTCATTCTTAAAAAGGATAGTGTAGTGTGGAAACTTCCACTTTGTGGAAAATTCCATTTTTGCACTTTCATACACACCCATGATTCCAAGCTGCTGAATATATAGTTACTAAAATCGTTTTAATTTACATTTTGATATCATTAGAAATTAAATTGTGTATATTTGATATTGAACACATATTAAACAGGTAACCAACTTAGGCACTATACAATATTAGAAAGTGTAATTAGCTTAACTTTTAGAATTATGCAACATTACAAATTAGTTGAATGTGGCAATGGTACGTTGAACTCAATTTTCCAGAAGAAAAACTAGTTGTTCATGTTGACACTATTTCAAAGAGGCAATTTGTTGATCTACCTAGGATATAGAGAATGCTGGAAACTGGATATAGTGACACATATACTATATAATACAGATTTTCTAGTCAACAAATGCACGTTACATAAACTTCTTTGATTGAATGGGGCTAAATTGTCAGTAACATGTTCTTGACATGTTTCGCACATTAAGTAAAGTACAGCATCTAATCAAATTCAATAGCTGCTTATCGCACGTACATGTAGATTATATGTGAGCGATTCACCCTTTGGTTACAGGCTTTTTGTACGTAGAAAGTCAAAAATGATTTTGACATCCATGGGTTCGAACCCACAAGCCCTCGATAGATAACCTCTTCTTTTATTTATTGAATTGTCGAAGCTCTATTCGAAACTGTTAGAACTAGAACATCTACTTAATAATGATAGTATTGGCAGTTTCTTCGAGCGCCCCTTTCATTGGTTGTGCAATGCCCAAGGAAAGACATGTAGCATTTGTATAAAAATCCCTTTTCAGCTGTGCTCTTGACAAAGGCAATATCATTTGTCGTGAACTGTCATGAATATAAAATATGGATTTCTTGGTGTATACTACCCTTCTTTCAAAGTTGACACAAATTTAAAATGAAGGTTCAAATATGGATTCCACACCAGGACATTAATAAGAATTGCATAAACAGAGGCATTTGCGTCTTCAATGCTCAACATTTCTTCACACAGGGAAACTTTAATTGAAAGGCAAGTAAGAAGGAAATTATATATTATGTTAAGAGAAGTGGTTTTGCGCCTGATACTGTACAAATACATTAATAGCTTCATTATTATAGACATGAAGGAATCAAATTCTGATGCTTCAATTTCGCTTTGTCATATAATATGTTTGAAGAATACAATCAGAAGCTTCTTTTCAAGTATTAACCCATGTTCTGCAGATGTTTACATCAATTCCATCGGTTTTCATGTATGAATAATCTCAAATAGGAACACTACATGTAAGTCTCAATATTCAGCTTCATCTGTTACGAAAGTTTATTGTCTTTGTATGTATACTTATTAAAAATTGAATAGCTGAAAAATCTGATATGTTACATGGGGAGAAGCATTCTGATAACCGTTTTGGAAACGAGTGTTAGGTATGTTTCATATGATAAATTATGTTATTGTAACAAATACAATTATTTCGTTCAATGTCTTTGATATCGCTGCACTTCGTTGCTGACCCAAGATTTGCAAAATGTAATCTAAATTCAGTCGGTTTTAAGCTGCTTTTTTTTTGTATTCTAAAAATACAATAACCGACTTTTCTTCATGTACCAAAAACACTGTGTTTTTTTTAAAACGCCTACGTTATTTCTGATAAAGACAGCTGACTTACATCTTCTATTCAAATGTTTCATTTTAATACTTCACAAGATAAATGTTGTCGTCATTTATTCATAATGTGTTTCTATACAACTTTTCGACATTCTAAGAGGGGCCCATGCTAATCTTCTATGGAAATCTTGGTACCAACGACACAATCCTTTTCTGCCCAGGAATTACGATGTGCATATCACTTAGTAAATTCTAATTATCCCCATGTTGTTCTGATGCCTGAAATATCTAGCATGGCCCCCTTTAAGTAGACAGCGAAATGTCTAATCACCAGCGAGAACATAAATTTTGTACAGGATCGTAATGCGCTAGCACTTAAATGTATGATTATAAAAAAGCAGCAATTTTATATTTGAAAATTGGACTCATTCACTTTCTTTGGCATGCACCTCAGTTTAAAAACCGCACAGTAAAGGGTGTGTTATCGGTTTTATTGGAATAAGTACGGTGCTCAGCTCTTATGACATTTTCTGTTATTAAATCAATTGTGGTATAAATGATTTCATATGATATTTTTCCATAATGCAAGTGGTATTATGGAGCTCATAAATTTTGATCTAGTCATAAGTACCCAAGATGTGTTAAAATTGTAAATTTTTAGCTAAGCATTATTTTGAAAATGGCCCAAATTATTTTATGTAGGCTAAATCTAAAAAAAGTCCAAGTTTTTTTTTTGTAAATCAAATGTATATGTGAGTATATGTAAACGTCTAAAATGGTGCTTATGAAAAAAGTTGTGTGTTTTAACATCACTTTTTTTCCAAAAATAGAAAATAAATGAATAAATAAATTCAATGTGAAAGTGATATTCTGTATGTTTAATAAGGTTTTATTGCCAGTGATACGATAAAAGATTATTAAAAATAGTGTCAACATGGTTCTATTTACTTTTGAAATTATCAAATTATTAGTTTTAAACATTTCATAGCATTAATTTCAACAATTTGGTTAATATAATCCCAAAAACGTTGATACTATATAGCGAATTTTGTGTTTTTGGTGGCCATTTTGAAATATGCAAATTAGATGGTGAAAAAGTCAGTTTTGTAACTCATTTACTTGGTAAACCATTTAGTTTTAGTCTGTTAACATTAAATTTGCATTATTTAGAGAAAACATGTCAAAAAAATGATAAATGACAACGTTATTCATGCATAATTGCGTTTTGGTGGCCATTTTGAAAATATGCAAATTAGATTATGAAGAATCCATTTTTCAGCTTGGCAACATTGTTTTTCGGATTCAGCATACCAAAATACCCTTAGAACTGATCTCAAACCCTTTTCTTCACAAAATGCCTTTAGGTGATAACTTTTCTAAAATCTTTCCCTGACTAATTGTTATTAGAAAAACTATCCAATCAGATCTTTAAACTCACATTTAAACACAAAATATCTGTACCTTGTTGTAGCGAAAAACGTCCCTCGCTTTGGCCGAGTTCCCCACCAGTGAGTAAGATAGGGGCCATTATAGAGTCCGGAAATTATATCAGAGTGAAAAGTATCAGCCATATGCAGTTTGCTTGAACTGTACAGACTTGCTAGGGTCAATATTTTTCACACTTCCAAGAAGGTCCATTTTAGCATGATGGGTCACACTCTGATTTTTTTCTCGTAACCTTTTCTCTTTCCCTCGACAATCTGAATACATTTTGAATATCCTGTTATGATTTGATATAATAGTATGATAGTGAAGTTTAAACTCGCCCCTTTTACATCAATTTGGAAAAAACCTCCTAAACTTTTTGTTCCCCCATATGGAAAGATAGGGGGCTTACTATTTTCCTAATGTCGCCATTTGTCTGTCTGTCCGTCCATCCATCCATCTGTCTGTTTGTCTGTCTGGCAACTAAACATTGGCTATTTTGGGAGCATTTGTGTTTCACAAACACATCTTGTTTCAACATCTATTTTGTCATCGGCAAAAGCTTTCAAATTACAACAATCTAAAATTATGATGTTTGGGAAAATAGTTGTAATAGTTAAATCTTATAGTATGGCAATGTGTGTAATTACCACTTTTGTAGGGAGAAGTCAAAACAATTGGCAGAACAAGCTTGTGCTATAGTGGCGTCAATAGTGCTAGATGTTGATGATGGAAGAAAACCTAATACAGACAGTCCAAATGATGATATTATAAAAGTGTGGAAACAAGAGTTTCAAAATGACCACGATATAGATATACATAAACATAAAAACCATGTCGGTAATGGTGATGTTGCGGGAAAAGAAATTTCAAATTGTCTGTCTCAGAACAGTTAAGTAGAATTCTAGTATTGTGATAAAACTCAATCCTGGTGATTTTAGTGAGAAAAATAGTGCTATAGATGATGAGAATGGAAGAAAATGAAATACAGATAGTCCAAACGATGATGTTATACATGTGTGGAAACAAAAGTTCAAAATGATCATGATATACGAGATACACATAAACATAAAAACCATGTCGTTAACCCTTTCCCAAACAAGACCTGGTTTTGACGTCCCTAAAAGAAAAGGACTGGGAAAACATTGAAACAAAAGAAGAAACTGCTGATAACCAGCAGTTTCTCCTTTTGTCTCAATATTTTCTTTGCTATTTCTACACAAATCCTATCTTAAATAACATCCATTTTGTCATTTGCGGCAGTTTTTGAAGTGGATCACCCTAAAATTTTGTCGTTCGGGAAAGGGTTAATGGTGAGGTTGTAGGAAAAGACATTACAAATTGTGATTCCGAGAAGAGTTGAATAGTATCATGTGATGAAAGTGAAGTCCTAGTGATTTTAGAGAAATACATTGTCGGTGGGGAGTCAAAACTTCGTAACTCCAGCTTATTCAAGCTGTAGTTACGAGGTTTTGACTCCCCACCAGCGATATAGTGCTCGATTTTGATGATGGAAGAAAACCAAATATAGACTGTTCAATCGATGATATTGTATAAGTGTGGAAACACTAGCTCCCAAATAGTCACAATATAGATACATATAAACATCAAAAGCAAGTGAACAATTGTGATGTTGTGGAAAAGCAAATAACAAATTGTGTCCCTAAGTTGAATAGTTTGACTGTTTCATGTGGCGAAAGTCTTTCATTTTAACCCTTTCCAAACATTTTTGGGTTTTGACGTCCAGAAATGCAAACCATTCATTTGGAAATACACTGGGGCAAAAGAAGAAAATGCTGAAGGTCAGTCGTTCTCCTTTTGCCTCAATATTTTCATTATACTTTATGCAAATGCTGCTGATTTTCAGCATTTTCTTCTTTTGTCTGAATATATTCCCAAGCATTTTTTGGTAGTGATGTCAAAATCAGGTCTTGTTTTGAAAATGGTTATTTAAGACTTTGTTTGACATACCTAACACAAAAGGTTTAGTCTTCAGACAATAGAAGAACATACCGATAACCTTATTTTCTACTTTTGCTTTGATATTTTTTGCACTATATTGTACACAAGTTCTTATCAACATATAATTTTGACGTCTGCATGATATTCCAATTTAGACCATAGTAAAATTGTGTAATGTGGGAAATGATTAGATCTACATAAGTAAAGCACCATGTGATACGTGATTTGAAGTGAAGAATTGTATTTATTAAAGAGTCAAGCATTGAATATGAATTTTGAGTTTGTAAATCCCTTTTTTTCTCAGCCGTAGCCATGTTGTAGTTGTTACGGCCTCGTAATCCGGTCATGGGACGGACCCATACTTGATCCTTGATTATGGTGAATATCCCTTCTAACATTTGTCTACAGCAAATGTGTGCATCATTGTAAGTAAACCTTAACATTTTCCCGAACAGGACCTGGTTTTGAGGTCCCTAACAGAAAAAGTTAGGGAGAACATTGAGGCAAAGAAGAAAATGCTGATAATCAGCATTTTCTCCTTTTTCCTCAATATTTTCTAGTCTACAATGTACATAAATAGAATCTTTTTTAATATACATTTCGTCGTCTGCAGCAACTTTTGAATATGACTGGTCTAAGATATGTCAGTTTGGGAAAGGGTTAAGTAGTTGTGTTGCAAGCATGTCACATTTTCCGAATGTTTGACATGTCTAATTTTCTGAATCACTTCATCCAGATTTGGATAAGATTACTACGCATTTATAGGCGCTGACATATTGAAAACATAACAACGTATTACTATCCCTTTACGACCAAATTAGACAGGCTAGTATTAGATATACGGTATCGCCTATCACAAAGTCCAAAAGTGGTTGAGCAGCTGAAAGCTCAAAAATGATGTTGTGGTAACTGGTGATAAGAATAATCTACCACGAATCCATGGTTAGGTGCTCCAGCTGTATTATTTGACTGAAATACTATTGGAACTTATCGAAATGAAAGTATAAGATAATGCCATACAATATGTTAAAATTTTGACTGGATCCTTTGGCCACCACCCACAAAACTCCATGGTTTGGCGTCCCTATTTTAGGTTTTTGGAAAAGTATTAGGAGAAAGTATTTTATTTGAAAACCAGCTTTTCCCACTACTCTCGCAATGCTTAAAATTCTGTAAATATGTACTCATCTCGGTGAAATTCATTTTAGCTCGACTTTTCGAAGAAAGTGAGAGCTTATACTATCACCCGGGCGTCTGCGTCGGCGTTGCAACAAAGGTTAAAGTTTTTTCAATACTATCAAAGCGATCAAAAGTCGAGCGCGCTGTCTGCATATGGGAACGTAACAACAAGATGTTTTGGAAAAGGTAAATCGATCTTCTTGCGCACGGAAGCTTTTTTATCAAAGGGAAGAAAAGGGTTAAAGAAAGGGTTATGATATTTCTATATTTTATAGAAATGGCCTCGGTTTAACCTATTACAATCAAGACTTGATTTTGACGTCCATAGTAGAAAGAGTTTGGGAAAACATTGAGGCAATAGAAGAAGAAAATGCTGATAATCAGCACTTTTCCTTTTGACTCTGCAACATGGAATATACTGGTGTAGCAGGTGATCGAATTTGTCAGCTCTTGGTAGTTTGTATTTATCCAGTGTTTTTTCCACAACACTAACTTCGCACCCGTTCATTCTTGTCATTTGTCTGTCATGCTCTTTTTGGGTAGGCTATGACAAAGTAACGTGAAAGTATAACCATGTCCCAACATAACCCGGATTTTGACGTTCCGAAGAAATATTGAAATGGGTTTTGCGTCCCACTCAGCTAAGGTCATACGGAGACAGGACCTCGGTTTTAAGTCTCATTCAAAAGACTGGAGAAGCTGGGGATCGAACCTGCGACCCTATGTTACAAGTCCAGCACTTTACCACTGCACAAAATCCGTGACCCATGATTTCCTGTCGTTTGGGAAAGAATTAATTACTGAAATTGATACTCTTGTTCGTCATGCGCCGTTTGACCAAAACAATAGATAGAATTGCTCCTCAAGTTATTCGCCATGTATTGTAACCCTTTCCCAAACAAGCCCTGGTTGTTACGTCTACAATAAAGAGGGTCTTCGAGAAGCATTTCGAGAAAAGCATATAATGCCGATGACCTGTATGTTCGTATCTTTCAACAAAGATTTCCGTACTTTACATGTTCAAATTTGTTTTTGCAATATTAATTTTGTGGTATGCTACAACTTTAAATTCCCCCATATTTAGAATTGCGTTGAAGAGGAAAGGGCTAAAAATGACATGTTTTCACCGTTTAGAACCATACCGAAAAGCAAATCTAAATGGAATGGACTTTTATATTTAGTTTTTGGATTTAGGAGGGATTTTTGACGTAGCAAATGAGAAATCAAATATAATATTATTTGCATATTTATATATATAAACGGAACATAAATCCAATCGTACAGCAACACCAGAAGAGAAATATGATTTAAAGAATCCACAGTCAACATAAATGGGGGTAAGATACTTTGTTTTGTAATATCAATCATGGCATTTTCTTCTTTTCTCTCAGTACATTGAAAGTTTTTTTACAAGGATGGCCAAACCGTGTTTGGAAAAGGGTTAAAGGCATCCAGTTGATAATGTTGACCATTTATATTACTTGAACGGGTCTTGAAGGATCCATAGACTATTTGCGTGCATCACACGACTATATGCGTACGCTTTAGACGCAGACCGCACACAGGAGCACGTACGACCGGTTGCAAGAGAAGCTTTAGAGAGGCTAAAGAATTGCCCGGTCCATTCTTTGCAGCGTGCAGTCGGCGTCGTTGTTGCGTCCACCAAAATTGTACGTTGCACGAATGTGCATCGCACGACTATGCCTACGTTTTAGGACTCCACGCAGGAACACGCACAACCGGTTGTAAGAGAGGCTTTAATAAGACTGTGCGTATGCACGGACTTATCTGTTAAGTGCCCTTTGAACAGATCCCCATTTATTTGTTTATTTAGGCAGGTAGCTCAAAGAAGAAGCCGGTGACAAGGGAAGTGATCCTATCTCGCCCCACTACTTTACCGTCCGGAGAAGTCACATTCCACAATCCTGGCAAACAGACGGTCAGGGGGATCAGCGAGAACAAGAAAAACGGTAAAATATTGTCGCTTTTCGTACAAAACCTCGTAACTGCGGCTTGTTTTGAAGCTGCAGTTACGAAGTTTTCGATGAAAAGCTGCGATGTGATATCCTTTGAATTCAATGTATTTCAATATAATGAATAGAGACATAGAAAAGGGCCTTTACGGCATTTGAGAACAACATGGATTGAGATCAACCTGCACCTATATGCAGACTGATTTGGATTTATGCTAATATCTTACACTTGAGTCATTGAACGAAGAAGCAACATGAACAACATGAATCTTTATCATACTATGCGTAAGTAGCGTTAGTACTGGCTGATAAGTATCGACGTGGCTCATGAATTAATTCAGTAATTAGTCGTCTATCGTGTTTTTGAGAAAGACTAGCTTTAAGGTAGTCCACCACTACTGAGATTTGCGCGACGTCGGAATTATTCAGGCGAGGTCGAAAACATTCGGCGGTGGAACTTTCCACCGCCGAATGTTTACGACCGCTCCCGGATACGTAACGACGACGCTAGAAAAAAAACGATGTTTTATGAATCTCAAAATGGCTACAATACGGGTATTCTACCCACGCAAACATTTAGATCAGTCCGATATCGGCTCTGTAACATCAAACGCTATCCGCCCGATATTCATGATCGGCCCGATATCGGCTTGACGTTGGCCCGTTATCGGAGAAAAAGTAGAACATTCAGATTTCAATCTGACATCGACCCGACATCGGTCCGATACCGGCAAAACGAGCCGATATTCCGATTTACAGCTTATATTGGCTCGATGAAGTATGTTTGGTGGAACCTTAATTCGCAAATTAGTTGTCTATTGTAGCTGAAAGTAACGCAACTACGTGATAAAATGTTTGTTCTGTTGCATATATGTTAATTCTACCACTACCTATGTTATCCTTTAACGCAAGCGTTTATATTTTATGATTTTGAAAGCTAAATGCGGTACATGTAATATTGCGATGTTGGCAGAAATATACGGATACACATTTAAAAAGGATATAAAGACATTCTTACATATTTTTATGTCTTAAAAGTACGCCGAAGTCTGGGTGAATGTGGCAGGACATTGTCAAAGGCCTCAAAATGTATTGCGCGGACATGCATAACTGTTTTGTTGTTGTTGTTGTTGTTGTTGTTTTTTTTTGTGTGTGTATGAAATAAGTGGTTTAAAACGCATCTGAAAACACCAACAAGGAGAGAAATTAATTGTGAACGCAACCGATGAATGATACTTCATAATATTTGTATCGTTTATAGCACCCTTGTACCTAAAGAGGATCCACACATGGGCATGGGAGAATGCAGAACACCACCACACAAAACGTTTCACCTTGCCCAAGTCAGGGACACTGGTTGTCAGACGAGGCCAACCTTTCAAACTAACCTTGACCTTTAACCGGCCTTACAACTCTCTGACGGACGAGCTCAAGTTCTTCTTTGAGACAGGTATGCTACTAACTCTCTCCCAAACGACAAAATTTTAGAGTAATCCACTTCAAAAGCTGTCACAAATGACAAAATGGATGTTATTAAAGATAGGATTTGTGTAAAATATGGTACAGAAAATATTGAGAAAAAAGGAGAAACTGCTGGTTATCTGCAGTTTCTTCTTTTGTTTCAATATTTTCCTAAGCCTTTTCTAACAGAGACGTCAAAACCAGGTCTTGTTTGGGAAAGGATTTATAAAATTTATTTCTGATAAAATAAAGCTTGCTTATCGCCTTTTCTCGCGACCTTGGTGAGACGTTGTGCGCAATCGCTGACCGATTATTTGAAAAGAGGTAAAATGTCAAATCTTCTCAGACGGTAAAGTCCACGCCTTGTGTTTGACCCAGGGTGTATTCTTCATAGATATTACTTACTTTGGTTGTGTTTTCTCTCTCTTGTAAATGCTTCCTCTGTAATCGACACAAAACAATCATTCACCGTTTTGCTAACTAAATTACCAACATTTGGTGTGAAATTGAATGTAATTTCACTACAACCAATATGATTGGCACTGGTTTGTCCGAGGTACATTTCTCATTCAATCAGATGTTTTGTTATAGGCATATGTACAATGTAAGCAAAACTATTCGTAAGTTTGTAAAACGGGTCTCATTCCGCCAAACGTTCTATTTCAAGTGTGTCACCACAGAATCAAATTTCTCCTTTTATCACAGGGTTGTCCATTTTTCAGGAGATACTCCGTTGCCTGGTAACGACACTATGGTATGTCTATCCTCCTATACCTCACAAGGTTCGAGCGGCTGGAGGTCCGATTTTCTCCCGGTCATCGGAACAAAGTCTGTGGACTGTATCAAAGCTAATCTGTGGATATTTACTCCGCCCGATTGTATCGTGGCTGACTGGAGGTTCTCAATACAGAGCATCCTGCGAAGCGAGCGGGACTCGGCAATGGCTTCGTACGACCATCCGGACCGGATATATATTCTGTTTAATCCTTGGTGTAAAGGTAATTACACCTACTTCTAGTATTCTGTCAACCCTTTCCCAAACAAGGCCTGGTTTTGACGTCCCAAATAGAAAAGGCTTTGGAAAACATTGAAACAAAAGAAGAAACTGCTGATAACCAGCAGTTTCTCCTTTTGTCTCAATGTTTTCTGTGTTGTGTTATTCACAAATTTAAACAAAAGTAACATGTATTTTGACATATTCAGAAGTTTTCAAATTGAATCACCTTAATTTTTTGTCGTTTGGGAAAGGGTTAATTCAGTACTACTCTTAGTGCCTCCAACTTGTTACATGGAATCATTTCTGAATTTCGTTTGAAGCAGAGAATGACGCATGGCGTTTCTGCGTCTTCTCAGCTTCAAACCATTTTCTACAAATCGGTCACATTTTAAGGGGGAATGCTCCAGTTTTTTCGGAACGCTCGGTCATTACTGTAGTAAATTAAATGTTTCGTACCATATTTTCAATATTATAAGACATCATTATAATTTACCATTTTCGACGGTAAAAGCGTATTTATTATGCGAAACTGATTTCTTCAAGGTGGAAATCGATTATTTAGAGCAAGACAGTCGTAGGTGTGTATGCAGTTACCACTGTTTTGTGTCATTTAATTCATGTGTAGCTGATAAAAATTGGCGTAATTCACTAATAAGTGCGCTGACCTATACATTTTCTCTTTGAATTATTACCAGGACATGTTGCTTAAAGTGACATTTCAGAATTTTTTGTCATAAATTTTACTTTTATTTTTATCTGAAAGAGCATATTTCCTTATGAAAATTCTGAAAATTTCAAGCCAAAATATTGCGCCGTTTACGAGAAATTTATATTTTTGTGTTAGAATTGAACAAATTGTTGTGGACAACAGTTCGGATTTATATGCAATTTATCGATTATGTCTCAACTTTTAATGCGTGTTTCTCGCTTATTGGCAACAACTTCAAAAAACTAATAGTATTTATACTCATTAGAATAACCAATCTTGGCATCAAGACATACTTTAAAAAATGAAATTGGAATGAAATGTCCCTTTAATACAATGAGGGAGTTTTATCAAATCATATTATGTAGAACTTGAAATATTTCCAAAAATATGCAAATTTGGACATAAAACACACCAGCTTCGTTGATCTAACCGAACACGTGAGCATGCTGTTTTAAACATTTACGGGCGTTTATAATAGCACATATTTTGGGTTTTCTGTTCTTATCAAATGTAAGACGTTACTTTAAAATCCGGGACTAAACGATGAATATACAGCATTTTATTAACATTTTAGTGACCTTGGACAGTTGCAAGAAATTGTGCATTTTTTCGATGTAGGGGTAAGTGATACGAATGCCTATAAAATTTAAACAAGATCGCTGACCATCCATTTTTATTTTATTTTTCAGTTGGTAATAACATGTAATTTCAACATACAAAATATAAATAAATTCGGTTTTTTTTGGGAAAAAATTAGGAAATTGGAACATTCCGCCTTAACAGAATTATTGAAGACTTTTTGCAATTGTTATTTTTATTGTGTAACGTGAATGCCTATCGTGTTGTACTTGCGCACACGTTGTAATGAAAAGTAGTCATCACACTGGTTAACGCATAATTTAAATGGATTAACAGATTGATATCTTCTTATGATTTGAAAAAAAAAAAAAAAGAAAAAGAAAAAAAAAAACATGGAAAAGGACATAACATCTTACTGTCACATGAATTTTGATACATGTACATAACAGGCGTCTTTAGAAATTGTCGCAATGCCGTGCGATACGTCGTTACCTTTCCCTCAAAGCGGTAATGTACAGCTATGTTACAACCTGATTGTAATAAAACCGGAATTGTAATAAAATTATTACAAAACCGGTTGGGATGCAAGATTTTTGTTACATTTGGAAGACAACCGGTTTTGTAATTTTTGGCAAAATAAGAATGGTGTCAAAACCTACATTACAATGCACCTAGAAGTTGGGATAAAAGAGCAAAGATATAACCCTTTCCCAAACAAGACCTGGTTTTGACGTCTCCAATAGAAAATGCTTAGGAAAACATTGAAACAAAAGAAGAAACTGCTGATTACCAGCAGTTTCTCCTTTTGTCTTAATATTTTCTCTGCTATTTTACACAAATCCTATGTTTAATAACATCCATTTTGTCATTTGTGGCAGTTTTTGAATTGGATCACCCTATAATGTTGCTGTTTGGGAAAAGGTTAATCAGATATTCTTTTCTAGCCGATGATGTTTACCTGGAGGCTGAGCCCCTGCTGGATGAGTACATTATGAACCAATGTGGCATCATGTTCATGGGATGTCGTAAACGGATGACCATTAAACCATGGGTCTTTGGTCAGGTATATGTACTTGTTTTTACGTACAAATCAGCGCATTCATCGTCTTTCTGCGGGAAATTTCAAATAAAACTTAATTATACATACTTCGAGGCTAGATGTACTTTGTACATAAGCTACTTAAAGCACGATTGTGGATTGTAGTCCGTCGGATGAAATCAAATAAGGGGGCTATTTAAGGAGTTCGCTGCACCCCCTAGGTACCAAGGTTGTTATATACCATTTTAAAGCTTGAAATATGCTGGGTACGATGCACAATGTTGTCAAGTTGTAAACCTGTGCAGGTCCCGTGGAAACACACAAATATGTGGGTGGGGTAAGATAACATTTGAATTATTTGAAATACATTTGTAAAATAAAAGTCGTCTAACACCAAAAACCTGTGTAATGTACCCATTCCAATTCATACGATTGTTATTGAATAAACTAGAAGAGATATATAAAACACATTTCAACCGATTATACATAGAAATAAGGCTTAGATATTTCGTCAATTTGAATATGGTGGGTGGGGTAATTTTCACACAGTAAAACACTTGGACACAAAAACAAATTATCGCATTATTGTTCCATGAAACGTTGTACAACCGTTTTTAGATTAAATACAACTTATTTGGATCTTAGTAAAACACATTTACCAAAAATCAAATCGGATATACACAAGAAACGGTTCCAGGCTTATCTTGAAAGTACCCCCTATTTCCCAGTAAATTACAACATCGTCCTTCAAATGATTTCAAATAAGGCGGATTTGTATGGAGATTGTTGAACCCCTAACCCCTGATGTACCAAAACTGTTATGTACCATTTTAAAGCTTAGAATATGCTGGATACAATGTACAATATTGTCAAGTTGTAAATCTGTGCCGGTCCCGTGTAAACAAATACATATGTGGGTGGGGTAAGATAAGATACAATTTATTTGAAATGCATTTGTCATATAAAAATCGTTTTAAACCCAACAACTTAGGAATGTACTCATTCAAATTCATAAGACTATTATGGAATAAAGCAGAAGAGACATGCAAAACACATTTCAACCGATTATACGAGGTAATAAAGCTTAGATAGCTCGTCAAATTTTATATGGTGGGTTGGGTAATTTATACACAGTAAAACACTTAGCCACACAAACAAATAATCGCATTATTGTTCCGTGAAACGTTTGTACAACCGTTTTTATATTGAAAAAAAACTTATTTGGATCTTAGTTAAACATCTCAATCAAATACTTAATCAGTTATAAACAAAATATAGTTCTAGGCTTTTCTTAAAAGTGCCTCCTATTTCCCCGATATCACAACATCGTTGTCAAATGATTTCAAATAAATGGGGAGGTTAAGGAGATCTCTGCAACACTAACCCCCGATGCAACAAGGTTGTTAAATACCATTTTAAAGCTTAGGATATGCTGAATACAATGTGCGATGTTGTCAAGTTGTAAACCTGTGCACGTCGCGTGTAAACAAATACATATGTGGGTGGGGTAAGATAACATATAAATTATTTGAAATGCATTAGTCAAATCAAAATTGTCTTAAACTCAACCATTTAGGAATTAGCATATTCAAATTCATAAATCATCATTGAATTAACCTGAAGGGAAAAAAAATATACACAAAACGTTTCGATTGATTGTAGGCAGAAATAATGCTCAGATATTTCGTAAAAATGCCTATGGAGGGGGTGTTTCATACTAAGTGATATACATAGCAACACATACAAATAATCCCATTATTGTTCTGTGATTTAACGTCAGTCCAACCGTTTACAGATGAACTGCAAACTTATTCGATCTTAGTAAACCACCTTCACCCAATATCTTATCAGATATATACAAGACAGAGTTGTAGACTGCAATTGAAAATCTCCCGACCACCCCCTGTTACTTACAACATAGTCTTTTAGTTGATATCTCACAAGGCGACTATTACAGGAGTTGCTTAATCCGACCATGATGTACCCATGTTGTTATATACCATTTCAAAGCTTGAAATAGGCTGGATACGATGCACAATGTTGTCAAGTTGTAAACATGTCGAGGTCCCGTGTAAGCATACAAAAATATATGGTCGGGGTAAGATAACATATTTTTTAAAAGCAATTGTCAAATATAAATCGTCTTAAACTGACAAGAAATGTTCCCACACTTCAAATGCATGCAATTATTATTATTGAAATGACCAGAAGCGATATACAAAACACATTCAAATCGGTTATTCGCAGAAATAATTCCAGATAGTTAGTCAATTTGCATACGGTTGGTGTGTGTTGGGGGGGGGGGGGGTAATTTATACACAGTTAAATACTTAGCCACCCAAACAAATAATACTATTATAATTCCGTGAAACGTTTGTACAACCATTTATAGATTAAATACAAATTATTAGTTCAACATTTTCACCCAATTGAACAGATATAAATAAGAAATACTAGTTCTAAGCTGCTCCCAGATGTTCGATCTTCACCTCTAACTTACAATAATCTCTGCTTTAACTATCAATAGTCATATAGCAAAAAACATATTGTATGGAGTCCCTGGACAGTTCATTTGAGCAAGAACATCTTTTGAAAATATTTTAGCATTTTGATATAAGATATATTGTTTTGTGAATGAAAAAGGTTTTACTGTGGTATCATTGGACAACACACTAATAACATGATGGCGTCCAAGATGACGGCAAACAGCAGATTTACACATGGAAAAGGCGCATACAACATTCGTTTTGTTTCTAAATTGATGTGGAAAAGTAATACAATACAAATAATTTTAAGGACAGCAAAGATTCATTAAAAGATGTATATGTCAACTTGAAATCGAGAATACAGTCCGTTAATGAGGGACGTATTTTATTTCTGAATGACACTTTTCGGAGTAAAAGACTTCCACGGGCTAGGCAAAAAATTCTTTTAGAGAATGGCTTTGCTGAGTTCATGTTTCCCCTTATTTTGTACATTTCTTGATATTTTTCTAATTTATTAATCAATTAAAAATGAAAAATGAGGGACACAATTCAGCTATTGTGATCAACTGGGCTTGCAATTTAACTCTTCTATTTGCACTACCGAATAAATCAGACCATTGTATCAAGAGTTAAGTGTCCTCAAAAAATGCTTAAAGGCGTTTTTGTCTTAGCTTACACCTATATTTTATGTTTTACCCAACTTTGAAGACTTACGCATTACAATCAGTTTTATAGCTGTTACATGACTGATGCCCATAGTTATCACAATCACTGCAGTCACCACGATTGTAAGCTGTTATTGTGCAATCACGTGCACTGGTAGCACATCTCTGATGTGAATTACCACAAAAAGAATCTCTGAAATATTTTTCTAATCACAATCTAATCGTTATTAGATTGAGACTGACAATTCCAATTCTTGAGTGAAAATTCCCAATGAGCACCCAGATTTCCCCACGATAAGGCAATATCTTCATTTACAAACGTTTTGAATACAGTTTTGATGACTGTTCTTAAACAAGAGTATTTACAAGTGTATTTTACATACATACAGTCTAATTGATAGCTGTTATGCATGTTTTAGTTTTTCCCAATTTATGACAAAACGTCGCTATTTGCCTAATTCCACCGGCCCAGGGTCAAAACAGAAATTTGTAACAAGACCTCGGGACACTGACATCAGTTTTATATTTGAAAGAAGTTAGTTTAGTTGATTTTTCCAATTTTTGAGGTCCAATATTGAAGAAAGTTGGATTCATTTAGAAGAAATCCTGGATCCGCCGTAGCCTTTTTATTGGTGCCATCGATTGAAATGTATTTAGCACATCTCTTCAGGTAATTTCAGTTATAATTCCATGCATTTGAATGAGAACATTTCTAAAAGGGTGGGTTTAGGATAATATATGGTATATATTTGACAAATGTATTAAAAAAATATTTATCTTATCCCACCCACATATTTGTGTGTTTCCACGTTACCTCCACATGTTTACAACTTGAGGACATTGTGCATTGTATCCAGTATAATGATATCAAGCTTTAAAGTGGTATGTAACAGCTTTAAGAAATTGTGGTCGGATGCAGCAACTCCTTCAATAGCCAACATGAGTGATATCATGTAAATGACTATGTTGTAAATTGCGGGGAGCATATTCAAATGCAGTCTAAAACCCTGTCTTGTATATATCTGTTAAGATATTGGGTGAAGGTGTTTTACTAAGATCCAAAAATGTTTGTATTTAATCTATAAACGGTTGGACTGACGTTTCACAGAACAATAATGCTATCATTTGTTTGTGTGGCTACGTATATTACTCTGTATAAAACACCCCGACCGCCATGTGCAATTTTACAAAATATATGAGCATTATTTCTACCTATGATGAATTGAAACGTTTTCTGTAAATCCCTTCAGGTTTATTCTACAATAAGTTCAATAATTCGAATTTGCTAAGCCCTAAGTTGTTGGGTTTAAGACAATTTCAATTTGACAAATGTATTTCATATAATTTGTTTCTTATCTTACCCCATCCACATAATTATGTGTTTATACGGGACATACACAGGTTGACAACTTGCCAACATCGTGCATTGTATCCAGCATTTTCCAAGCTTTAAACTGGTATATAACAGCCTTGGTACATCAGAGGTTAGGGGTGCAGAAATCATAAAAAACTCCTTATTTAAAAATCATTTGACGGACGATGTTGTAATTTACAGGGAAATATGGTCGCTTTCAAGATAAGCATAGAACTGTATCTTGTTTATATCTGATACGATATTTAGTGAAGATTATTTACCATAATCCGAATAAGTTGTATTTAATCTAAAAACGACTGTACAAATGTTTCACAGAACAATAAAGCGATTATTTGTTTGTGTGACCAAGTGTTTTACTGTGTATAGATTACCACACCCACCATATACAATTAGACGAGATATCTGAGCATTATTACCTCGTATAATCGGTTAAAATGTCTTTTACATGTCTCTTCTGCTTTATTCCATAATAGTTTTATTAATTTGTTGTTGGGTTTTTACATGACAAATGCATTTCAAATATATTATATCTTATCTTACCCCACCCACATATGTATTTGTTTACACGGGACCTGCACAGGTTTACAACTTGACAACATCGTACATTGTATCCAGTGTATTTCAAGCTTCAAACTGGTATGTAACATCCTCGGTACATCGGGGGTAAGGAGTGCAGCGATCTCCATATAAATCCGCCTTATTTGAAATCATTTGACGGACGATTTTGTAATTTACTGGGAAATATGGGGTACTTTCAAGATAAGCCTTGAACCGTTTCTTTTGTATATCCGGTAAGATTTTTGGTGAATGTGTTTAGCTAAGATCCAAATAAGTTGTATTCAATCTAAAAACGGTTGTACAAACGTTTTACGGAACAATAAAGCGATAATTTGTTTTTGTGGTCAAGTGTTTTACTGTGTAAAAATTACCCCACCCACCATATGCAAATTGACGAGATATCTGAGACTTTTTTCTACGCATAATCGGTTGAAATGTGTTTTGTGTGTTTCATCTGGTTTATTCCATAATAATTTTATGGATTTGAAGGAGTTTATTCCTAAGTTGTTAGGTTTAAGACGATTTTTATTTGACAAATGTATTTCAAATAATTCATATGTTATCTTACCCCACCCACATATTTGTGCGTTTCTACGGGATCTGCACAGGTTTACAACTTAACAACATTGTGCATCGTATCCAGCATATTTCAAGCTTTAAAATGGTATATAACAACCTTGGTACCTAGGGGGTGCAACGAAATCATTTTTTACCTGGGTCATAAGACGGACTATTGTGGTTAACAAGAATTTTCTCTTTTATCCCAAATACTCCAGCAACCAAATAGTTTTGAAAAAAATGCATAATCTTGTCTCGTTCTCGCTTCCTTACAATAAGGCTAAGTTATTTTCAAATCGTCGTCTTTCTGTCGTCTTTGAAATGGCTATCCAAGCCACAACGGATAAGAAAAAAATAATTAGATGTACATAGTTCAATGTAAATCCTTTTTCTATCTGTCCTTATTGCTTCTTCAAATTGTGAAAAATAAATTCGCTTGTAGAAACGTGCAATTGTTAAGCTTTCATGCAGATTCTCAGTATGGATGATTTTCCATTTTTTATTTATATATTTATCTATTCAATCATTTTGCAGTTTGAACCAGGGATACTAGAGGCTTGCATTTACATCTTAAAGAGAGGTTTTAACTTTCGAACAACTAGAGCTATGGGCGATCCTGTCATTGTTTCCAGAATCATATCAAAAATAGTAAGTGAGTAGGGAATTGTTGCATATCCTTCCCAAAATAAAAGTAATACTGCAAACAGAAACTGTTGCCGCAAATATGCTACAAGTTTGCAACAAATTTTCTGAAAATAATATTATTATGCTGCCATGCTATATTTTTCGTCAGCACATGAGTTTTCTCGCAAACTATTTGTCTTAAAGTTGTCGCAAACTGTATGTGCAAAGTTGCCGCAAAATGTTGTAAAAATAATTGCCGACACAGTTGCGGCAAAGGTGTTGTAGACTGGGCCATTATCTATAAAAACACCATGCAGTAAATACATTGCCATAGAAATAAATGAGCCAGGATCTGGAAAAACGTCCCTTAAGGCTTTTGAGCCCAACATAGATCCAGATCAGCCTGTGCATGCGCACAGTCTGATCAGGATCCATATTGTTCTCCAATAGCTTCTTCGTGACTTGTAGTAACTTAAAAAGAGCAGCATTGATGCAAAATGGACTCCATTTGACAACAGGCCGATCTTGAAACTCAATTTTGAAAAATGCTATATCACGGGTGGTAATCAGAGAAACTAGCTCCAAAAAGAGGTAGTTGCATAGAGCGAAAATTTGTAGGTCACGAACACATTTTCTACAATTATTTCTTTTAAAGCGAGTTTTTGAGAAAACTGGCGATGCTGTAATATGAAGAAATGGTCGAAATTTGTTGTGCACGTGAATATACGGTATTAGAAAGCAGAATTTGAATACAATCGTTGAAAAACATTTCAAAATCGAAAGTAAAAACTTTTGCACTTTCGATTTTGAAATGTTTTTCAAAGATTGTATTCAAACTCTGCTTACTAATATCGTATATTCTCGTGCACAACAAACTTAGACCATATCTTCATATTACAGCATCGCCGGATTTTTCAATAACTCGCTGTAAAAGAAATAATTGTAGAAAAAAAGTGTTTGTGACCTACCTTTGTTTACAGATTTTCGCTCTATGCAACTACCTCGGTAAAGGCCGGATATCACGAGGAAACAAAATACCGTTGACTCTTTTTGGAGCTAGTTTCTCTGTTTACCACCCGTGTATAAGGGACGTTTTTCCAGATCCCGGCTCAAATGTAGTCCGCGACTCCGACCTCACAAGTCATGTATAAGAAATCGGTTCTAGACCTACGTGTTCTTTTCAAAATACAGATGCCCGGTGTTTCTATTTTAAAGCAAAAATGCACATGAATACGGACACAGTTCTTACATGTATGTAGCCGAGCCCGGAGAGCTCAGTCGGTTACGTCGGAGTCTGTCAATCCAGGGGTCTCGAGTTCGAACCCCGGCTCGGCCAGTATCCATTCTGACATTTGACAAAAGTCATTTGTCTCTCACCAATGGGTGTGAATCATCTATGTGAGAGAGCAGCTGGAGGCTCGGTTTGGATATTGTGGTTGTACTGGTGCGAGAAATACCAGGAACCCACGGTTAGGTGCTCCAGCCGCCGCGATATGACCCTGGTAGTTGAAAACGGCGTAAAACCCCAATAAACTCAAACTCAAACTTACATGTATGTATATAGAGACATGTTTCTTTCAAAATATCATTTCTATTGTGATTCATTATCTAATGAGCCGTTCTTACGACTAATAAAACTACAAGGCATTTATTTTGGAAGGTCAACGGAGAGAATAACAATGGCGTCCTACTCGGTGAAAGTAGTTCCGGTGAAATTCAAGATGGCCGACTTCCGTCGATGTGGAGCGGGAGTATCAACATTCTAAAACAGTACGTAGAGAACGCCCTCTCAAACAAGGGCGGTAATCCAGAACCAGTCAGATATGGACAATGTTTCGTGTATGCTGGTCTAGTCACTACAAGTAAGTGAAACGATCGAAACTTTTTGATACATTTTAGATTTAGAATAATTTTAACCCAATGATAGTGGCAAACATACTGGGGAGAAAAAAGACAAAAATCAATGTTTGTTCCTACGAGAGTTGGATAAAGTCACAAGGGATCCAACTTTATGAATTTTCTTGCCATACGAATAAACGTATGACTGTTACACAAACTTGGGTTTTACATTTTAG
Source organism: Fragum sueziense (assembly GCA_963680895.1). Classification (NCBI taxonomy): domain Eukaryota; kingdom Metazoa; phylum Mollusca; class Bivalvia; order Cardiida; family Cardiidae; genus Fragum; species Fragum sueziense. The sequence continues at coordinate 42,314,818 of OY804599.1, forward strand.
TCTGTTTTTATACGTGGGAGCACTATAAAAGTAGTATTTTGATAAAGTTGACATAGTGTTTTTATTTTCCAAATATGCAGTTTGCAGATCCCTCGGAATACCTTGTCGATGTGTTACTAATTATAACTCCGGAAGAAGCAACGACGGAAGTCTATCCCTGGACTTCTACTACGAAACAAAGGATGATGGGACGATCGAACAGATAGAAACAGCCAACCAGAATTTAGTATGGTAGGTAAATAAGGAATATGTCCCACTTACTAAACAGCTAGAAAGTCAAAATCAATCGTAACCATAGTCGCGTCATTTTGGCCGATGTTAGCGGACAGACATATCTGCTTAACACTTACCAATGTCAAAAACAAGCACTTGTTTGTTTTACGTCCGTACTAAAATGTTTTGTCATATGTTGTATATTATACCGGAAGTGCAGATTTTTCCATTACGATGTAAAACATTATCTGTACTTTTCGCCCCCGAAATATTTCGACCTCATGAGTATCTCAAAAATGGCGACATTTCGGAAAGTAACTGTACATAACTCTTTTGTATTTCATAAGAATGTTCGAACATAAAGAATAAACATTGACTTGCACTCATGGTAAAGATGTTTTTCAACAGTTACACCCCTTTATTATTTGTTTATTTGTTTCCATTTCAGGAATTTTCACGTATGGAACGATGTCTGGATGAACAGACGAGATTTGAACATTCCTGGTAGTGAACCAGACTGGCAAGCTCTAGATGCAACCCCACATGTGTCTCTTATGAACAGTAGGTTACATACACCACACCAACAAATATGAAGTGGCATGACTTTCTTAACCCTTTCCCAAACAAGACCTGGTTTTGACGTCCCAAGTAGAAAAAGCTTGGGAAAACATTGAAACAAAAGAAGAAACTGCTGATAACCAGCAGTTTCTCCTTTTGTCTCCATATTTTCTGTACTATATTTTACACAAATTCTATCTTTTATAACTTCCATTTTGTCATTTTTGGCAGTTTTTGAAGTGGATCGCCCTAAAATTCTACCGTTTGGGAAAGGGTTAATTCTCATTTTGTAATCATAAAGGAAATAGACACACCTCTATTCATGGTATTCGTGTAACGATGATGGTTCTTTGTTTTACCGTGTTCGTATACATTTTCAAAGTACATGGCATGGAATATACACCTTCACCTTTTGATGATGAATGATATTCATCTGTATACTAAAGTAGCATTTCTTTGCTTTTCTTCAAAAACATCTTAACTTCAGCTGATACAAGGTATAGTTACCAGTGCGTGCGTCGAGGGGTGAAGCACGGGGGAATCGAATTTGTAAAAATGGGCTTATGGCGTGGATTTTCAAGGCATATTTCATGCTCCAATGGTGTCCCCCGCCTTGGAAAATAAGGTCCCTCTAGGGGAAATGTCTGGTGCCCCGGATGTTTTCAAAGTTTTGGAAGAAGAGAATGGATTTTTTCTTTGGAACAACACCTTTAAGTAGAATTGTTTCAAATTTCAGACAGCGATAGTTGTGGCCCGGCGCCGTTATCGGCGATCAAGAACGGACAGACAGACGTTAATTTTGATGTGGGTCACATGATCTCGGAAGTCAATGCTGAGACAGTTCATTGGTTAAAACTGGACACGGGTGAATGGACGGTATTCCAGATGGAAGGGTCAAGGTGAAACATTTTGCTGTAGTCTTAAAGTGTACCCTAGAGGGACCCATATGTTAGGTCCTATTTACACTAATTGTAATGAGTAATGTAAATGTATCTGACTAAAGCTGCCTATAAGTTATTCATGATGAATAACGGGACGAAACCGGGCGCATATCATTTAAAGTGTATTATTGGGTAAATTTACGTGCCGTTAACGTCCGGCTTTGGACGCAAATATCCTCGATTGGCGGTCGGGGTGGTTGTGGGGTGTGAGTTAGAATTTTTCACAATTTGGAGTTGTTGTAGTAATATGCCATGTTTACAATTCATTATTTCGTTTTCTTTTATTCCTAATTTAGAGTTGGTCATTCCATAAGCACTAAAACCCCGGACGGTAAACCCGCCAAGCTGACCTTCAAATATAACGCGGCTGAGATGGGACGTATCCGACAAATGGTAACCGACGAATATAAGTACAAGAAAGGTACGATAGGTTTATCGTGATTTGAATAGAACATAATTGAACTGGGATCTTAAAAAAACAAAAAGAAAAAACAACAACAACAAAAGCAAACACAAAAAACCACACTGGATACACTTGAAAGCCTTTTGCACTATTCTCCAATGCAAATAAGGTATCTAGAGTGAAAAATAACCAATTATAATGCAGATTTGTTCGTGCAAACTTTTCCATATTTCTTCTCTTTTCATTTAAATAGGAACGATAGCTGCCGAAGGCGTGTTACAAAAGTTCTCGAGACCTGAAAGACCCAATTATAAACAGAAAGCGAGAGTAAGTAGGCATATCTTTCTTTGACTAACAGAGTTTCTCCTTACACTCGATTTCAGGCGTAAAAAGGCCATATTTCGAAAGAAGTGTACCAGCAGCAGAGAATCATTTTCTTTAACCCGTTCCCGACCATTGCCATCTTTAGACGCACCTAAACCTAAAGGCATTCGAAAATATGGAAGAAAATGCTGATTATTAGCATGTTCTCCATTGCCTTGAACAGTTTTCATCTTATTACAGAATGTGATCACTTTGACTGTCTGATTATCTTTGTCTTTGGTAAAATCTTTGAACCCGGACATGCTAGATTCTGTTGTCACCTGTAGAAAAAAGAACATTCATTCATTGACCATGATTTCTACGTCAAGGCTACTGACGTAACTAACGCAAGTGATTCGCCAAGGACGGCCAATCGTCAACGTACTTTTACTAACTTTCCGAAACAAGCTCGGTTAAATGGCGTTCCTGTAGGAATGGCATAAGAAAATGTTGAGGCAAAAGAAGAGAATACTGATAAGAACCATTTTCTCCTTTTGTCTCAACATTTTTGTGCAATTTTACACACAATTCATTCTTTTTTATGTCTGTCATCTACATCATCTTTCAATATGAAATAGTTTTAAAAGAATGGATAGGCCTACGTCATTACTTTTTTCACAGGACGTGAGTTTTCGTCTGGAAGAGAAAGAATATGAATACATGGGCGACGATTTCTACGTCAAGGCTACTGCCGTTAATGAAAGTGATTCGCCACGGACCGTGAACGTACTATTAATGTTGGAAAGTGTGCACTATAGTGGGAAAAGGCATCAGTTGATTAAGAAACAAGTATTCACGAAAACACTCGAACCCGGGACAAGTAAACTTGTTTGATCTACTGACATATTACTTTGATAATATTAGTATAGCTTTTATTACATCCAAAACAATAACCGATTTTTGCATACCTAAGCAACAATACCTTGTAAATATTTAAACAAAAGAAGAAATGCTGACGATCTGCATTTCTTTTTTTCTCTCAATTATTTACTATGCTGTATTGTACACTTATCATATCTGTATCACCATCCATTTTTCCGTCTGCAATACCTTCCAAATTTAATGGGACTGCCCTAGTATTGATATCACTGTTTTGGAAAGGGATAAGTAAACAGCAAATTCCAAAGCCCGGTCATGTTCGATTCTACGTCCACATCACGTCCAAAATTATACAACACACGTATCCTGTTTTAGAAGGGTGTTCTGTTGTAGAACTGTGTTGTGTTGTAGGAGTGTGCTAAATTGTAAATTAAGCGTGTCTTTATCAACAACCAATTGGACCACCCTAAGTTGTTGCCGTTCAGGAAAGGGTTAAATCCATTTTAGGTAATTCACCCCAAATGAGGTTTTCGCGACGTCGGAAATATTTGTACTACATCATTAACATTTGTTACGAATCCCAACCTACTCGAGAGACTTCGTACACATTCGGCGGTGGAATGTTCCACCGCCGCATGTTTATGACTTCGCCCGGAGAATCCCGACGTCACGTGAATCTTATTAGGGAAGGGCTATCTTAAATATTCTGTTTCGCATTTCAGAGGAGCAGTTACAGCTGGGTATATACGAGAACGAATATATAGGGAAGCTAGCAGAGCACACGTGTTTAAAACAGTACGGAATATTACGGGTAGAGGATACGAACCAACTAGAGGCCGCGGTAGACGACTTTCTGTTACAGAAACCCCATCTTGAATTAGTCGTAAGTTTACAAATTTACAAACTCTGGTTCTTATGGCCAAGATATGAAGTTGTTTTTTTTGGAAAACATTGAGGCAAAAGAAGAAAATGCTGATAATCAGCATTTTCTCCTTTTGCCTAAATATTTTTCTTCACTATAATGTACATAAATCATCATGATATTTCTGTTATCACTAATTTTATGGTTTGCTGATGCTTTCAAATGGACCACTCTAATATTTTGTCGTTTGGGAACTGATTTAAACAGTACGGAATATTGCGGGTAGAGGATACGAACCAACTAGATGCCGCGGTCGACGATTTCTTACAGAAACCGCATCTTGAACTCGTGGTACGTGAAATTCACTCTTGACTATGGACTTCTAAAACATGTGTTTTGCTTGAAAGTATTTTGTGCTGTGAATTGAGGTTTCACCCTTTGTCTGGGAATCAAGTTCGTGTTACACTGTTTCTGGTTTCATATTATTTTCGCTAATACTGCAATTGTTATTTCATAAAACAGTGGCGTTGCGTGCTAATGCACAGGACAGGTTGCTATTGTAACAAGAATGTTGAAATACCAATCTACACTATGATTCAAATCAGCCACTTTTACAGTGCTTTCAGTACTTTCATTTTTCTCATATTCTTTATCAACCGTCTTTTCTGAACCTCAATACAATTTTTCTCTCGTTGTACAGTACTACAAATTTTACGTGCATGAAATTTTCAAGCAAGGTTCATTATGTTATATTGCATTTTAATCACGAGAAAAAAACTTTTATCAGTGGTCGTTTGGACGTTGAAGGTTTCAGAGTCTTGTATGCTGGTCTCTTTAAATTTCCAGCCAGACGAGACAGTATACCGAGGCCGAAGTTTCCAAGTAAAGATCTCATTCAAGAACCCTTTACATCGTTCCCTGACGGACTGCATGGTCAATGTTGAGGGAGTGGGGATCGAATCCATGCAATACATTAGGAATATTGAGTAAGTTTTTCTCGTCTGTGTTATTGCAAAACATCGTAACTCCAGCTTGATCAAAGCTGGAGTTACGATGCTTTGCAAAAACACCGACGTTGTATTTTGTTTTATTTTTTAACTCATTTTGATCGAGTCCATATTAGAAATATTGATTATGTAGTTCTAGTCTTCTTGCGCATTTCTCAAAAATAATAATAAAAAAAATAGCCTATCCCAATCTGAAAGCTAGTCTCGCAATAATTTCCAAGCATTTTCTATACTAGCGACGTCGAAACCAGGGCATTTGGGAAACAACTAACAGGCCCTGAACAGGGGTGGGGGTGGGGTTGGGAGCTTGGCTAGGGGGCAGAAAAATGCCAAATTTTCCTCTTTTCACACTGAAAATTTAGGGGAACTCCAAATTAGCCCCCGCCCAATATTCAGACAATGAGGCTTTATCCCACCCAATATAGAAATGCTTCCTACGGGCCTAGCTACGGGGGGGTCTCATTTGCGCCCACGCACAGATTTTCTTGTAACTTTACTCAAAGAATGCCTCTGACCTATGAACTACAAAAATATATTCGTTTTACTCAAAGAGTGCATATAGGTCTTTATGCGGCACCTTAAAGTGTTCCCGGTTTTCAATGATACCCGTCTTAAAAAAACTCAATGTTGGCTATCTAGTTTAGGTATAAATCCACAAGTTTTAATACAAATAGCAAGAGGAGTCATTGTAGAAACTTTTGATACCAATACTGTTGGTCCCAACATGCGCAAAAAATTCTTAGAAATTAATTTAGTCAGAAATTGTCAGAAAAATAGCCGAGAAATATTCAAAACCTAAAATTCTATCAAATATATTTGTATGTTCCCGTCTTTGTCAACCTATGAAATTAATAGGAAAGTTGGGCATCTATGTTCTCTGTTTGTATGCAAAATTTGGTGAAAATTTGAAACCGGTAACATTGTCAAATAATGAGAATTGTGAACAACGGCCCCTTAAGATGCTACCGGATTTCAATAGTACCTGTCTCAAGCAAAATTACAATTTTGCTTACCTAGTTTTGATATCAGTCCCAAAGGATGGGTTGCAATAAGGGGTCAAAAAATAGATTTTCTTTAAATTTTGTGGATTGATAGGGTTACATAATATCTTTAATTTGTATGTGTAAAAAATCTGGTTTCGGCTTATTTTTCGAGATATGGGTAAATAAAGTGGGTGGGGTAAGATGGACTGAAACACAGTAGGGGTCATTCTAAGTCGCATATCTTTCTTGTTTTTAGCTCCAGATGCGTGAAAATTTGTATGCGTGTCTTGTGATATATGCGTTAAACATTTATAGACTTACATTTGATATTCCATGTATATCTTTTCCGAAATACTCATTCTTCTTTCTTTCGAAGAATTTCGCTATTTTTTAACGACCAACTTTACCAAACTATCTCCACACGTTTTATTTGAAACCCGATTTCTATGAAACTTTACAGATATATTGTCAAGATATTAATGTAACTTTGCGTGTAATTTGAAAGAAAAGCGTTGGTCAGTTTTTAAGATATTTGACCTTGACCTTCAAAATGACTTCAAAACTGGGGAAATGCCAAAATGTGATAGTTAAAGTGCCAATTTTATTCGTAAGGATTGGAAACATGGTTTCTTTTTATTGTTCCTAATGAGTTTCATAGCAATATTTACTTTTTTGTATCGTACAACCCATTCGGAAGAATGGGAAAGAAAAGAATTTTTTTACTTCTCAGTTTTCTTATCAAACTAAATATTGCACATGAAACATGTCTACGCGGAAAGCGCTGTGATTAATATTACAACCACAGGTGAGTGAAATTAAATATTAGCATTATGTTAAGATTGCCAAAGCTTTATAGATCTATGCAACATGAATTGTCTAAGAGTTTATATTCATTCATCTCATGATGGACAAGAATTATCAATTTGCTAGGAGAAAACTAATCATTTTCAGATTGTATTTCTTATATGGTTATAAAGAAGACGCATTGTGAATGATTTTACTAAATGCCCAAATGTGCTTACAATTAATTAACTTAAGCTAAATATCTTTATAACGTTATATAATATCAACAAAAAGAAAATAATTCTAAATGTATAGACATGCCTTAAACAAATATCTGTCTATCAATGATTTCATTAGATGAAATGACCGGGTAACTCTGAGAGGTGACCAAGTTTATTATATTGAGTATATCACTTTTAACGATAAAATCATACAATAAAAAACCCAATCATGTGTGAAATGCATTCTTTTATAAATGGGCTGTCACATGCCATTCAACCCTAACCATTTTCCCAACAATGCGTAGTTTTAACGGACATTCCAGGATTTGATGTTATTTTGAAGGTCAAGGTCAAATATCTCAACAACGGACCAACGCTTTTCTTTCAAATTTCACGCAAAGTTATATTAATATCTGGATAGTACATCTGTAAAGTTTCATAAAAATCGAATTTCAAATAAAACATGTGGAGATAGTTTGGTAAAGTTGGTCGTTAAAAAATAGCGAAATTCTGCGAAAGAAAGAAGAATGAATATTACGGAAAAAATATACATAGAATATCAAATAAAAACCCATAAATGTTTAACGCATATATCACAAGACACGCATACAAATTTTCACGCATCTGGAGCTGAAAATAAGAAAGATAAGCGACTTAGAATGACCCCTACTGTGTTTCAGTCGATCTTACCCCACCCACTTTATTTACCCATATCTCGGAAAATAAGCCGAAACCAGATTTTTTACACATACAAATTAAAGATATTATGTAACCCTATCAATCCACAAAATTTAAAGAAAATCTATTTTTTGATCCCTTATTGCAACCCATCCTTTTAAATCAGAATAGCAAGAGGAGTCACTGTAGAATATTTTGGTACCAATATTGTTGATATCAACATGAACAAAAAATTCTTAGAAATTTATTTAGTCAGAAATTGTCATAAAAATAGCCGAGACATTTTCAGAACCTAAAATTCTATCAATTTTTTTGTATGTTCCCGTCTTTGTCAACCTATGAAATTGATAGGAAAGTTGGCCATCTATGTTCCCTGTTTGTATGTAAAATGGTGAAAATTCGAAACCGGTAACATTGTCAAATAATGAGAATTGTGAACAACGGCACCTTAAGATGCTCCCGGATTTCAATGGTACCTGTCTAGCAAAAGCACAATTTTGCTTACCTACTTTTGATATCTGTCTAACATTTTAAATAAGAAAAGCAAGAGGAGTTATTGTAGAACATGTAGAACATTTTCAGACCAATATTTTTAATAGCAACATGCCACATAATTTCTCAGAAATCTATTTAGTCAGAAAATGACAGAAAAAAACAACCCAGAAAATTATATGAAACCTAACATTCGATAATTTTTTTGTATGTTCCCGTCTTTGTCAACCAATGGAATTAATAAGAAAGATGGCCATGTATGATACCTATTTGCATGCAAACTTTGGTGAAAATTTGAAACCGGTAACATTGTCAAATTATAAAAATTGTGAACAACGGCATCTTAACATGCTTCTGGATTTCAATGGTACCCGTCTAGCAAAAGCCTAATTTTACTCACCTAGTTTTGATATCAGTCCCAAATTTTAAATCAAAATAGCAAGCGGGGTCATTGAAGAACATTTTGGTACCAACAATGTTGATGCCAACATGCATAAAAAAATTCTCAGAAATTTATTTGGTCAGAAATTGTCAGAAAAACAGCCGAGATATTTTCAAGACCTTCAATTCAAATAATTTTACTTGTATGTTCCCGTCTTTGTCAACCTATGAAATTGATAAAAGGGTTAGCCATATATGTCTCCTAGTCGTATGCAGAATTTGGTGAAAATTTGAAACCGGTAACATTGTCAAATAATGAGAATTGTGAACAACGGCACCTTGGAATGCTCCCGGATTTTAATGGTACCCATCTAGCAAAAGCTCAGTATTGCCTACATAGTATTGATATCAGTCCCCAATCTTATATCAGAAGAGCAAGAGGAGTCATCGTACAGCATTTTTGTATCAATATTGTTGATACAAACGTACGAAAATGATGCACGTTCTTCTCAAATCTGAAATTATCAAAAAGTTAATATGTCAACAAAGCTAGTTCATCATACCAATAGAAATATTAGCAACTTTGCATTCAAAGGCACAATTAATGTATATTAAAAACTGTTTTTGTGCTCTTTTTATTATCTTGAGCAGTGTAGTAAAGAAAAAAATGTTTATATTTTTAATAGCTGTGTGAAAATGCTCTTATAAGGTTACCAGCACTGTAACCGGAAGAAGAAGAAAGTAGTCTAAGTGCTGATAAGCCACAAAGGAAAGTTAAAAAGGGTGACATAATAGATAAATATGTAACATTATGCATCTCCTTTATTTTTCATACCCACATTTTATAATTTACTCTGTTGTTTGGGATTTTTTCTTCCATTATATAATTGGTGGGTGGGGTACCACAATGTGTCCATTATTCTTTAAAATCATGTTTTTGTGTAAAAAAAAAGTTAAAATTAATGTCATGTGTAAGTTGATTATGTTGAATAAAGACACAACAAAGCATAACGAGCTATTTACAAATGTATTTGAAAATAATTTAAAAAAGTAAAATCTTATATTTTACATTCTTAGAAATCTTATTTTTTCTTCATATTTTACCATAAGCATGGGCATATAGAAGGGCAATTTGTATGTAAATTTCATAGGTTGACAAAAACTGGAACTAGGTGAAATTAAGGCCTGAATTTGGTCGAAATACTTAAAAACTAAAAAATTTGGCGATGAGGTCATACAAAATCTTATAGAAAATTGTTTTTTGTTGAGTAATATATACTATTCTGGTTTATACACTATGAGAAATTATTAGACATTATTTTTTGGGGACAATTTGGTTCGAATACGACAAAGCTGGGTGTATATGGCCTCGTTAAGTTAGGATCCCCCCCCCCCATTTTTAAGCAAACATCTTAAAATTCTTAAGAAAATATTTTCCAGAAAAGATTTTTAAAAAACAGTTCGGGAATAATGCGGTAATAAAGAATACTAACTTCATACCAAATTTCATGAAATTCCGAGCGTGGGCACAACCCTATGGGAATTTCTGATAGGGTGAGACCCCCCCTTTTCAAAAGCACGACGTACATGTAGCTGCTTCTTGACACCATTCTTAGAAAAAATCTCGAGAAAACGTAGAGACAAAAAAAGGAAAAGAATCTTCAACCTAAACAACATATCGTCGCTTTTCAACGAACACTTCGTAACTGCAGCTTAAACCAAGCTGCAGTTACAAGGTTTCCGTTAAAAAGTATCGATATATTCCTTTTGTCACATTTTTGTGTGATATTGAACACGCATAATTTCGTTATCAACATGCATTTTGTCTGCGCTTCCTTGCGATGTGAAACAGTCTTAATTGGTGCCGTTTGGAAATGGTTGGTTTAAGGTAGTCTATCCCTATTGAGCTTCGCGCGACGTCGGAATTATTCGGGCGACGTCTAAAACATTCGGCGGTTGACCTTTCCATCGTCGAATCTTTCCGACCGCGCTCGAATAGGATCGGATACGTAACGACGACACCCGAAAAAAATCCGATGTTTTATTGATCTCAAAATGGCCACATTACAGGTATTCTACCTTAACCACTAAAGCGTTTTGATATTTATTATCCATATAATTAACTTATTAATTAATATAAGGTTGATTATATATTCGTGCATCAAGGTAGCGTGGCCGAGTGGTCTAAGGCGCTGATTTAAGGCACTGGTCAGTCTCTTCGGGGGCGTGGGTTCGAATCCTAACTGCTGCCAAAATCTTTTGATGTTGAAATAAGTACGATTATGTAATAATCATGTATTATATGTATGTCTTCTCATTTAAATAGCTCTTGCACATATGAGATATTTCTAAGCAATAGTTCAGGCATGTTTTCTAGCATTATTTATCATGTGTACTAAGATTCATATACTCCACCAACATTAACCCTTTTCCCAAACAAGACCTGGTTTTGACGCATCTAATAGAATACACTTGGGAAAACATTGACACAAAGAAGAAACTGCTGATAACCAGCAGTTTCTCCTTTTGTCTCAATATTTTCTTGGCTTTTTTTGGAAGCAAATTCCTTCTTTATCAACACCAATTTCGTCGTCAGCAACAGCTTTCAAATTGGACTACCCTAAAATTTGTCGTTTGGGAAAGGGTTAACCCGGGACAACTTAATTTTCGTGTACAAAGTCCGTTAGTTGAGCGTCTTAACAAAACATTACCGAAGTGGAGTCATTTCATAAGCAGATGTCCCTGGTTAATATTGCTGAACTATACGAATGTGCTTATTTTTGTAAGAGTTATAGCTCATGATAAATGACCTGACAGAGCACCCCTAGCTAATTGATAGAGATAAGCTGCCAGGTAATTTTACGTGAGCTATATCAAAGTATTATAAACATTACAGCTGTTTTGACAGCGTTGACTCGTTCGAAGTAAATTGAAATGATTAATTATGGGATGGTGGACTTTGTGAAAAAAGCGAATATTCGCGATGTCAAGTCTCTGTTTATATACTTTTCAAATCTTTCGCTTATGGTCAAAGTATTCCATCCATCATTAGATGTAAAACACCGCGTGCAACATCCGCTTGCAACATCGCCGTTGTCCATGATGACGGAAATTGACGATGTTATCCGGACGTCGGAAATCCGGGTAACCTCGTCAATTTCCGTCAACACGGATAACGACGTAGTTGCAAGCGCGGATCCAGGTATTTTTCCCAGGGGGGTTACCGATCTTTAACCCCCTTTTTCGCCAAATTTCAGGGGGGGGGGTCAGGCCCCTGACAACCCCTTGATCCATGCAGATACATGTCATACCATGAAAAACTAAATATAACAATGATTTGTCGTGTTCAAATTCAAATTCAGTTCGAATTTTCCAATTTTATCCGCAAAATTATGGCATTTATGAATGCAGTAGTGGTTCTTTCCCACCGATAGCGCTTGTTTACATTGACACCGGAAGACGGTATACCGTCCCGCATGAACGACAACTCTGTAACGACGGAATTACGAAAATCCGGAATACCCCATTCCCGCGACATCTTTCGAGAAATTACAAACGGTCAATAGCGTTGGAAACAAAATTTCTTGGCAGCAGTGGGATTCGAACCCACGCCTCCGAAGAGACTGGTGCCTTATACCAGTGCCTTAGACCGCTCGGCCACGCTACCTTATTAACTAAATTATAATTATCTAAATTAATATAATTAATGTTTGTTTATATTAATTAGACTACTTCCTGGTTGGTGTCAATTTATTTTATCGTTCTCCAAACAAAATTTGTTTTAACCCTTGACCAAACAAGACATGGTTTTGACACCCCTAATAGAAAAGAATTGGAAAAACATTGAGACAAAAGAAGAAAATCTGAAAATGGTGATAATCAGCATTTTCTCCTTTTGCATCAATATTTTGTATGCAAAAAATATGCACAAATTCTTTCTCTATCAACAGCACCCCAAATCTTTGCCGTTTGGGAAAGGGTCCCTAATAAATAATTTAAAAAACGAACAAAAACATCAGATAACACCATATTTTCGCCTCAAGCAATGGCTACTATATTGTACAAAAATCAAATGAATCGACACACATTCTGTCGTCCTCCGCAGTTTTCAAATTGGACCAGTCTGAGTATGTGGATTAAGAACACTAATATAATGTTTTCCTTAATGGCTGTAGGAATGTTCTGGCCCAATGTGAATGGACTAGAGTTGTTCATTTAATGTCCCATTCAGTCACAGTTCACTGTAAACCATTCTTCGTTGTCGTTGGATTGAACTTTTATCTCTTTACACTGTTTTTTTATTTTTGTTTTTTTGCAAATATGAAAAGAAAAGAAGAAGATGCTGCCAGCAAGCATTTTCACATTTTTATGCGTTCCAATCAAAATCATTATGCTTCCATACATTTAAACCCATTACCAAACTGCAACATTTTAGACTGTTCCAAATTCAAAGATGTTGCAGACGACAATTTAAATTTTGGAATGAAATTTTACAGTTCTTGGTCTATTGTGTAGAAAATATTGTGGGTAATGAAGAAATTGATTGTCGATCACAAGCAATTTCTTCATTTTCCACAATGTTTTTCAAAGCTATTAATTTGTGGGGAGCCAAAAAGAGTCACCTTAAGGTAATGCGTTGAGAAACTTGTTTTGTCGTATGTAACTACTTTAAAACTGGACTAACATAATCTTTTGGCGTTTAGAAATGGGTTACGGATACCAATCTTTTTTACAGGAACGTTCCGGCCCAATGTGAATGGACTGGAGTTGTTCATTTAATGCCGATTCGAACCAAACTGGTGGAACTTTCTGTCACATTTCACTGTAAACAAATCTTCGATGTCGTCGGCTTTACCACGGTCAAGGTCGAACTTGAACCCGAGACCGAACAGACGGACGAACAAGGTGCCGTGCAACATGAAAAACCTCCGGACGATGTCGCTTTGGAAAAATAGTTAAACCTTTAAAGAACAAAAATAATGAAAATAACTTCAATGATCTTTTTTATATTTCATAATTTTACACCTGGTAGCTGCAAACTTCGCTAGTTAAAATAAAAAGAAAAAAAATCTGCCCAAACTATTTACAACAACAACATCAACAACAACGGCTGAAACTCTACACATGTAAACAACTGAAAGTTGCCGCCGACGATGATATTTATTGTATTGAAACATTGAATCATTTTTTAAAGGATAGAAAAATTATTTGACTTAGTTGTCTAATTGGAACACTAAAGTATGTCAGTGTCAGAAACTATTAACCCTCTTTCAAATTCCAAAATGTTAGGGTGGTTTAATTTAACCCTTTCCCAAACAAGACCTGGTTTTGACGTCCCTTGTAGATAAGGTTTGGGAAAACATTGATACAAAAGAAGAAACTGCTGATGACCAGCAGTTTCTCCTTTTGTCTCAATATTTTCTGTGCCATATTATACACAAATCCTATCTTTAATAACATGTATTTTGTCTTTTGTGGCAGTTTTTGAAGTGGATCATCCTAAATTTTTGTCGTTCGGGAAAGGTTTAATTTAAAAGGTACTGCAGACGACTACAATAATACTGTGGTTGATAAAGATAGCGTTTGTGTACAAAAAAGCACAGAAAGTATTGAGACAAAATGAGAAAATGCTGATTAGCTTTAGATTATTTTATTGTTTCATTATTTTCTCGAGTATTTTCTATAAGGGACGTCTTGACAAGGCCTTGTTTCGGGAATGGTTAAGGCGCATGACTTAAACTTTTTATTCGCCAATATATATATGCTAATCCTTACCCGTAAAAATATTTTTTGTGCTGTTCCAGATTTGTAAACTGATACAATCGACAAAATGGATGTTTAAAGATACATCATTTGTGTGTGATATAACCAAAACATTTATGTAAAAGGTGGACATGTTTTAGCAGCATGGCTTCGTTTCCTGTTATGTTTTCTCACACGTTTTCTATTAGTGGCATATGGAAGCCAGCCATGTCTTATTTTGGAAAGGGTTAATCGATTGTTTGGCTTTATTAATTCAATGGAACCATTTAAATTGTGGGATGCCAATGTCAACAATTAATTTTATGACACAATTTTGTATCTCATTGAAAATTAATCAGTGAAGCAACTATAAGTGTTATTAACAAATAATTTAATAACAGTTATCGTTGCTTTTCTTTTTGAAGAGTTTCTATCAGATACCGTCTTCTGAATCCGGATTTTGTCTAAAACGGTTCTACTGTCGACAATAATCTTAAAACAACTCAAAGGCAGTTTTAGACCAAAATCTGGATTCAGAGAAAGATATAAGGTGGAAACTAAACAAAACTTGCTGGATTTAGAGGATGTATCAAAAAGAGACTCAACATACTATGTTAGTTCCTATTGGCGACACTTATTGAAAACTCTAAAGCTGTTTAAGACTAAAAGCTAACATATACTACTCAAAAAATGTTTAGCACACTCGGACAATGTTGGTTCCTAGTTAAAAACTATACCGAACCCCTAAAAAGGAAAACAGTACTTTGATTGTGCATTTATTTTGCTGACGTTTCCTGTAAATTTTGTGTCAAAACTCCAAAACGTTAACTCGATATCTTACGTTAAAAGGCATAGGGGTGAGACAACAAAAGTCGGGCAAATGTCAATATCGGGTACATCCACCATCAGGTGCTAGGATAGCCATAAAACGTCTTTAAATGCTACAGACAAGCTTTCTGTCTTAACATAGGGGAATTTTGGAAATTCTGTCCCATTCATATTGCAGAGGACGCTCAAAGTCAAGGACGCTACATACGTCAAGACTTTCGCTAGTCTGAAGTCCCAAATGACACGTACAACGTGATACGTCTGTAAACACTAAATAGGACATCACTCCAATAACTCCTGGTTCAATAGCGATATGTCCATACCCACTGACACATTGCCTGTCGATGCCTCAATGTACGTCATTGGCGGTAACGTCGGCAGACTTTGATGCAAGCTGTACAATACCTATTCCGGACAGTCTCGACGTCACTAACTGTAGTGCCTGTAATGTCCCAGAGGAGTTGCGCTAATTTCCTACTAGACGGGCATCTGTTACGTCGTCAGGACGTCGCCATGAAACTATCCTTTAACGTCGTTTTACGCGACCTGTAAGATTTAAGTCGACCATTTGCGATCAAACCTGCGTAAACTGTGTACCGTAGACGTCTGATTATCGATTCATGCCTATTGAAATGCAAAGTGACACATCTAACGGGTATGCCTCATTGGAGCATGCTTAGAGCTCTCTGACGTTGATCTAACGTCATTATTTTTCGCTTTAACATTATCACTTTGTAAGAATTTGTAACAATTAATTTGATTCTGCTAAAAGATCTGTGTAATCGTGTGTTTTTGGACAAGCGAAACAATACCGATGACAGTGCACACGTGACGCACGTGACTTTTGTTTATCTGGATCTGGTCTAATATCCCGAATGTTTATTCCACACACGGACCGAATGTGTAATGGTTGTCAATCGGGACAACTTCAAAGCATAAAACAATTTTTATGAAATACTCAGATATTGAAAAAATAAATTGTTTAAAAACGTGCCAATTTTATTTTTGCACAGTATAAGTATGTTAGTTCTATTGTTGACACTTATTGATAACTCCAAAGCTGTTTTAGACTAAAATCTATCATACTATGTTAGTTCTATTGTCGACACCTATTGGTAACTCAGGATCAGGATTCAGAGGATGATATCTGATAAAAACTAAAAAAAAAAAAAAAACAAAACAAAGTTGCTATTTCTATGGTCGAAATTTATTGCTAATTCCAAAGCTGTTTTAGACCAAAATCTGGATTCGGAGGATGATATCTGACAGAAACTCTACAAAATTGGCTAGTTTTATTGTCGACACTTATTGATAACTCCAACGCTATTTTAGACGAAAAACTGGATTGAGAGTATGATATCTGATAGAAACTCTACAAAATTGGCTAGTTTTATAATCGATACTTGTTAATAATTCCAAAGCTGTCTTAGACCAAAATCTGGATTCAGAGTATGATATATGATAGAAACTCTGCAAAATTTGCTAGTTTTATAGTCACACTTATTGATAACTCTAATGTTGTTTTAGACTATAATTTGGATTCAGAGTATGATATCTGATAGAAACTTTACAAAATTGGCCAGTTTTATAGTCGATGCTTTTTGATAATTCCAAAGCTTTATTAGACAAAATCTGGATTCAGAGTATGATATCTGATAGTCTACCTACCAATTCTGAAAAAGTGGCAAGAAAACATTTTCGTAGGCATTTTTGAACATGGAATTTTGATGTATTATTTGCAAAGTATAAGGCTTGCCTGATTTGCTTAGACCGGTAGTCGCCTCCAGTCGGCCGTATTAAGGTCACAAAACAAGGTCAAAGGTCATTGGGTGCAAAATTCACATAAGCCCCCTTTAAATGCGTATAACTCTGTCAATTATATGTCTAAATGCACGGAAACGGTTTTAAATGAAAGCCCAATAAATTGTCTTGCATATACAATATAGTTAATGATACTTTTCTCATTTGCGCATTCATTAATATTTGGCAAAATGTAAAATAATGGCAAAAAATGTGCAAAATTTGAACGCTGTGTAAATGGGAATCATGCTGCATGTGAAAAATTATTGCGATTTCAATTACACAAACACGTTCAAAAATGTCTATAAACCCTAAGCAAAAATTTAAAATCAAGTTTGGTGGTAAAAAGTCACCATTTCTATATGCAGGTACAGCTCAAAGTCAGTTGGGGTCAAGATTTGTAACGATCATTGCTTTTACACAGTGTACACGGCATTTCAACAGTATTGATGGTACTTAAATGATATCATTTCTTTTGTCTGGATATTGACTCTAAATAGATCATATTGGTATCCACCTGCAAAAATAACATTTAAAACAATGACTTTCACGGTGTAAATGTTAAAAAAGTGAGTAAGAGTTACCCCACCCACTCAAATAACCTAGGAATTTGGTACAATTTACTTTGGCGACCAAAACATTACAAGTAACGTAATGAATAAACATTTAACAATCTAGAACAATTTGTTTTTTTGTATAAAAAAGAAAACAACTCACTTGTTCGGAAATGGTTGACATTGTTTCACGAAGAACACACAGGCCTAGGCCTACTACGCCTCGCCACCTATAAATCCTGATGGGTTACTGTACACTAAAAAGCCTCAGATTGGAAAGACTTGATGCATAACTACAATCCATTAGACAAAGAAAAGCTTATTCAATAAATAAAAAAAGATGATTGGCATAGTAACTTGTACGTTCAGGCCGGTAGGAACAGGGGCTCGGAGGCTTTGCCCCCCACCCCCCAAATGGCCAAAAATGCAGATTTTTCCTTATTTTACGCGAAATTTTAGACAAAATTAAATTTAGACCCCCAAATATTCAGACACAAGGGCTTAAGCCCCTCTAATATAAGATTGCTTCCTACGGGCCTGACATGTACATGTATGCAGAAGTAGCAAAAATGGCATTTTCTTTTTATTGAAAATCGACTTTTGGTCAAACTAAAAGATATTTTTTTTTTGTTGTCATGGGAACTGAAAAAGTTAAGTCAATTTCATCGGTGCGATATGCCATTAACTTGTACCTTCATATTTTTTGCTTAACTTCAGAGCATGTTTATAGATTTAAAGAACAGAGTGGGCACCAAAATTCCAAAATATGCAAGAGAGATCTTCAATATTTTAGGCAGGTTTCAGCTAAAAGCAGTAGAAAAATGATATATTTTATGAAATCAGTACTGTTAATGATGCATTAAAGCAACATCCGGCATTCAATTCTTTCTAGCAATGTGCGATCTTGAAACAGTAGAATCGGGCACAGGGGAGAAAAATATAGAAACTGATGGATTTTTCTCAATAAGTGTTTTTTAACAAAATAAATTTTGATTCCCTTGTCAAAATATAGATTCAAAACAGCTTTAAAGTAGGTGGGCCCAAGACAATTCTTGTACTAGAAAGTCCCACAATTCAATGACCTAGTTTGATAAGATTCGAGTGGCTAGAACCTTCGTTCAATCATCATTCCATAGCCCTACACATTTCACAAGTGAAAAAAAAACTTTTAAGGGCAAGCCAGACAATCGTTCTTTTATGATCCAGGCACATCCGACAGCTGTATCCACTATGAACCATTCTTTTAAAAGCAATATAGTCTGTTACTACGGACAATTGACAGAAAGTGCGTCCACAAGAACCATTGGAATTATTTCCAAAATGTGTTGAAGAGCAATTGTCTGTAGTTTATGGCGAGTCCTCTTCTTTTTGCTACCATCAAACTCTGGCTAAGACATCCAGAGATGCAGGATTGCGGGAAGTGGGGGTGGCTAAGATGAGAATTGTTTAATGACTGCTACCGTAGAGGACTTCTATAGATCAAGTATTATCGATTGGCAAAGTAGATGGAAAAATAGTATTGTATGGAGTTCGAAGACGTCTAAGTGGAAATTAATATGGCGACCCCCCATTTTTTTCACGGATTTGTATAAATAAATGAATAAATATTTGTATGAAATGTGTTTCATTAAAAGTCTATTGGAAATTCATTTGCGCACGTATATCTTTAATACAAATATCTGGTCTGTCTGTGCGAGGATCAAAACGTTTTGATCCCCCATTAACACACAATGGAGGAATCACGGTACAGATTGGAGACTAGGCTCCCCAACTAGCACCTTCACGGTGCTCTGTGTTATCAGTCCCACATCTCAGTCAGTATCAGTCAAATGTAGCCTAGTCCATGGACTATTGATAACATTGTTTGAATATTTCTGTAACACTATAAAAGTGATACTGTATCATAAAAACGAGAAACAGGAACACTTTACTGGACCACCCGTTCTCGAAGTGTGACGAAAATGATTCTTCAGCCAAGTTTGATAAGCCTGGGTCTAGTCATCGGTATACAATGTGAAGAATATGATTCAAAGACATTGATATATGTAAAATTGTGGTACCTGTGAACAGAAATAGAGAAACAGCAAGACATTATCTCGAGAGAATACCCAGAGTCAACTTTAAAGATTTTAGAGGTCAGGAAACAAAACTGCCATGCGATTCTAGACCTTTATCGTACTCCAACCCCTTTCAAAAAAAGAGGTCTCCCTGAAAGCGCTGTCAAATCTTGCAGATGATTAAGGTATTCCACCCGTTATTAGATACCAAACACTTTGTGTTGTTTTTCCTCCATCTTCAGCATGTCCCGTTACAGTGCAAGTCAATACCTTGTCAATTACCGTTGCCACTGATGACGTCGAAGTATGATATATTTCGCATATATTGACGTATGAAATATATTCATAATAGTTATGCGACGTAAATAGTTATCCAAGAATAAATGATATGATCAATCCTTCATCTTTTTGACCTTCTGAAACAATACCTGTTGTTGAGTCTAGCAGTTAATGGAATAGAAGAGCACGCCCACTTCTTAAGTTCTTTCCCATGGGTGCATTCTCAGAAATATTTGTAATAACGTCTCTGATCCTACGAAAATACGTCCAGGTTTTTGTGCCCTTAAACTTCACAAATGGATGTGTATGCTGAGAATCTCTTGTATCGTCGAATGTTAAGATTTCCAAGCAAATGGACTTCGAGTTGTGGTCATAATATAGGATTAAGGTATAATTTTTATATGAAAGAACTCGATTTCTGCACAATTGAAATACAAAAGCCATTTTATTTTACTTTTATTTATTTCGGCATTCACAAATACTGACCAATCAAGTAAACAACAACACGACCCTGTTCGATTTTCTGAATTAAATCGCATGATCTGAGTTATGATGCAAAAAAAATGTATGAGGTTTTTAACATACGGATTCACTTTTTTTCGTATGTTTTATGATAAGACACAACAATACTCGTATACAAATGAAAGATACACATTAATTTTGATTACAACGAAAATTATAATTGAATGAAGAGTTTTTAGTTACGTTATAAGTTAGTCAATGCCCAGAGGCTTGTCAGGTATATTGTCGTCAGCATACTAAAAAGCAACCCCAGGTTCATAGATTTTCCTTATTTATGTACAAATAGTTCCTTTGTGCTAACTCCACAACCCATAAGTTGTTAATACATCCTATATATTTTGTTAAAATGTATTTGTTGTATTGCAACAATATTATGCAATATTATGCAATTAAAATTTTGAATTGAATTGAATTGTTGATTAAAATGGTAATGATTGTGCAGGATGGATTAGCTGGCGATCGTTGTGTCTTTATATTTTAATATTAACCAGTAACATAATGTAAAGTTTTTATTAAAGATCGAGTGATTTGCATAATTAGAGATACATACAGAATCATATTTAGTTCAATTTCTAAAACAATTTAAAGAGTATTGGTAACAAAATCAGATAGACCCAAAGACTGAATCTCCTGTTGTCTCTAATGGAAGCATGTACATATCTAAGTATATACATGTATATATACCTTCATGGGCACTTAAGATCTTCATATCGCATACCATAATCGCATATCAGAACTGCAGTCAGACTTATAATTGTGATTAAAAAATCCATAGAATGGAATGATCCGTTCCTAATTACATTTTATGTACATGTTCGAATGTTCTCGTAAGGCTACCAGATGTAATCATCCAAATTGCAATAATGAAATTAAATGCCCGGTTTACAAAGTCAAACTACACAATTAATGAACAAAACATGTTGAAACATAAATACTTACCTTCAATGTCGTATGATCGTATACCTCACGATAAATGACCTGGCAGAGCATCCCAGCCTTTTGGCTAGGGCTGCTCTGCCAGGTCTATTATCGCGAGCTATAAGACAGTGAAATGACTACTTTCAGCTGCTGATTATGCTTAATTTCTGTTTTATTTTGAGTCTTTATTTATTCAATTGCACTTTTAATGACTATGTATTCGTCAAAAGAGACAAAGATTTGACTAAGTGATGTTCATATAAGCTATATATAGTTCTAATGTTGTTTTATTAGAGCAATGTTTTTGCCCCTAAAATTCTTATTATATTTTAGGAAAATGCATCGAAAGCTATAAAAATTCATGAAAATATTATTTTCAAACAAGAATTTCCAATAAAACATCGTAAAAATATCGTAGAATATCATTTATGTGAAGTTCGTATTGCTACACCAATGTTTGGGTTTTTTGTATTTTTTTTTGGAAATTCACCCCACCCACTTTTAGCTATGGCTACAGGGGTAAGCCAAACACTAATTCTGTAAGCAAATATATTTCAGTAAACAACAGGTTTCTAGGCAATTTTTAAGTATAATGTCATTCATCCAAACATACCGTTGGTATTTTTTAGGATTTATTTACTTTTCGAAAAAAACTTATTTTTGTGATTTTTTGGCCATTTTTGTTATATTTATCAAAAATTACAAAAACACAAATTTGTAAAGTTGCATATTGATGTTTTAAGTGACAGTACAAATCGTCAGCTTTATTTAGATACCAAAATAATTGTTTTAGCTTAATAAATGTGTAAGTTATTGGGTATTTTTGGGGGCATGTGTGAAAAATGTACCGAATGACCTTTGACCTAGTTTATTTTAACCAATATCGCCTGCTAGAGGCGACTACCGGGTCAGCCGTACGTACCATGCCTTGAAGATATCATTGGGCATGGTAGTCGCCCATGATCAGAGAATGCCTACGAAAGTCACATTTTTGGACTTTGTAGGCAGACTATGATAGAAACTTTACAAAATTGGCTAGTTTTGTAGTCGACACTCATTGATAACCTCAAAGCTTTTTTCACAAAATAGGGATTCGGAGTATGATATATGATAGAAACTCTACAAAATTGGTTAGTCTTATAGTCCATACTTATTGATAACCCCGATACTGTTTTAAACTATAATCTGGATTCAGAGTATGATATCTGATAGAAACTCTACAAAATTTGCTAGCCTTATAGTCGACACTTATTGATAACTCCAATGTTTTTTTTACCATAATCTGGATTCAGAATATGATATCTGATAGAAACTCTACAAAATTGGCTAGTCCTATAGTCCATACTTAGTGATAACTCCAATGCTGTTTTAGACCATAATCTGGATTTAGAGTATGATATCTGATAGAAACTCTACAAATTTGGCTAGTCTTATAGTCCATACTTATTGATAACTCCAATGCTGTTTTAGACCAAAATCTGGATTCAGAGTATGATATATGATAGAAACTCTGCAAAATTAGCTAGTCTTGTAGTCAACACTCATTGATAAATCCAATGCTGTTTTAGATCAAAATCTGGATTCGGAGTATGATATCTGATATAAACGAAATTGGCTAGTCACACTTATTGATATCTCCAATGCTGTTTTAGACCATAATCTGGATTCAGAGTATGAAATCTGATAGAAACTCAACAAAATTGGCTAGTTTTATTGTCGACACTTATTGATAACTCCAACGCTATTTTAGACGAAAATCTGGATTGAGAGTATGATATCTGATAGAAACTCTACAAAATTGGCTAGTTTTATAATTGAAACACTTATTAATAATTCCAAAGCTGTCTTAGACCAAAATCTGGATTCAGAGTATGATATCTGTTAGAAACTCTACAAAATTGGCTAGTTTTATAGTCGACGCTTTTTGATAACTCCAAAGCTTTTTTCGACAACATCTGGATTCAGAGTATGACATCTGATAGAAACTCTACAAAATTGGCTAGTTTTATAGTCGACGCTTTTTGATAACTCCAAAGCTTTTTTCGACAACATCTGGATTCAGAGTATGACATCTGATAGAAACTTTACAAAATTGGCTAGTTTTATAGTCCACACTTATTGATAACTCCAAAGCTATTTTCACAAAATGTGGATTCGGAGTATTATATATGATAGAAACTCTACAAAATTGGCTAGTCATATAGTCCATACTTATTGATAACCTCAATGCCGTTTTCGACCATAATCTGGATTCAGAGTATGATATCTAATAGAAACTTTACAAAATTGGCTAGTTTTATAGTCGACACTCATTGATAACTCCAAAGCTATTTTCACAAAATGTGGATTCAGAGTATGATATACCGGTATGATAGAAACTCTACAAAATTGGCTAGTCTTATAGTCCATACTTATTGATAACTCCAATGCTGTTTTAGACCATAATCTGGATTCAGAGTATGATATCTGATAGAAACTCTACAAAATTGGCTAGTCTTAAAGTCCATACTTATTGATAACTCCAATGCTGTTTTAGACCAAAATCTGGATTCAGAGTATGATATATGATAGAAACTCTGCAAAATTGGCTAGTCTTGTAGTCAACACTTATTGATAAATCCAATGCTATAAATCCAATGCTGTTTTAGATCAAAATCTGGATTCAGAGTATGATATCTGATATAAACTCTACGAAATTGGCTAGTCACACTTATTGATATCTCCAATGCTGTTTTAGACCATAATCTTGATTCAGAGTATGAAATCTGATAGAAACTCAACAAAATTGGCTAGTTTTATTGTCGACACTTATTGATAACTCCAACGCTATTTTAGACGAAAATCTGGATTGAGAGTATGATATCTGATAGAAACTCTAAAAAATTGGCTAGTTTTAAAATCAACACTTATTAATAATTCCAAAGCTGTCTTAGACCAAAATCTGGATTCAGAGTATGATATCTGATAGAAACTCTACAAAATTGGCTAGTTTTATAGTCGACGCTTTTTGATAACTCCAAAGCTTTTTTCGACAACATCTGGATTCAGAGTATGACATCTGATAGAAACTTTACAAAATTGGCTAGTTTTATAGTCGACATTCATTGATAACTCCAAAGCTATTTTCACAAAATGTGGATTCGAAGTATTATATATGATAGAAACTCTACAAAATTGGCTAGTCATATAGTCCATACTTATTGATAACCTCAATGCCGTTTTCGACCATAATCTGGATTCAGAGTATGATATCTAATAGAAACTTTACAAAATTGGCTAGTTTTATAGTCGACACTCATTGATAACTCCAAAGCTATTTTCACAAAATGTGGATTCAGAGTATGATATACCGGTATGATAGAAACTCTACAAAATTAGCTAGTTTTGTAATCAACACTTATTAATAATTCCAAAGCTGTCTTAGACCAAAATCTGGATTCAGAGTATGATATCTGATAAAAACTCTACAAAATTGGCTAGTTTTATAGTCGACGCTTTTTTATAACTCCAAAGCTTTTTTCGACAACATCTGGATTCAGAGTATGACATCTGATAGAAACTTTACAAAATTGGCTAGTTTTATAGTCGACACTCATTGATAACTCCAAAGCTATTTTCACAAAATGTGGATTCGGAGTATTATATACGATAGAAACTCTACAAAATTGGCTAGTCATATAGTCCATACTTATTGATAACCTCAATGCCGTTTTCGACCATAATCTGGATTCAGAGTATGATATCTAATAGAAACTTTACAAAATTGGCTAGTTTTATAGTCGACACTCATTGATAACTCCAAAGCTATTTTCACAAAATGTGGATTCAGAGTATGATATACCGGTATGATAGAAACTCTACAAAATTGGCTAGTCTTATAGTCCATACTTATTGATAACTCCAATGTTGTTTTAGACCATAATCTGGATTCAGAGAATGATTTCTGATAGAAACTCTACAAAATTGGCTAGTCTTATAGTCCATACTTATTGATAACTCCAATGCTGTTTTAGACCAAAATCTGGATTCAGAGTATGATATATGATAGAAACTCTGCAAAATTGGCTAGTCTTGTAGTCAACACTTATTGATAAATCCAATGCTGTTTTAGATCAAAATCTGGATTCAGAGTATGATATCTGATATAAACTCTACGAAATTGGCTAGTCACACTTATTGATATCTCCAATGCTGTTTTAGACCATAATCTTGATTCAGAGTATGAAATCTGATAGAAACTCAACAAAATTGGCTAGTTTTATTGTCGACAATTATTGATAACTCCAACGCTATTTTAGACGAAAATCTGGATTGAGAGTATGATATCTGATAGAAACTCTACAAAATTGGCTAGTTTTATAATCAACACTTATTAATAATTCCAAAGCTGTCTTAGACCAAAATCTGGATTCAGAGTATGATATCTGATAGAAACTCTACAAAATTGGCTAGTTTTATAATCAACACTTATTAATAATTCCAAAGCTGTCTTAGACCAAAATCTGGATTCAGAGTATGATATCTGATAGAAACTCTACAAAATTGGCTAGTTTTATAGTCGACGCTTTTTGATAACTCTAAAGCTTTTTTCGACAACATCTGGATTCAGAGTATGACATCTGATAGAAACTTTACAAAATTGGCTAGTTTTATAGTCGACACTCATTGATAACTCCAAAGCTATTTTCACAAAATGTGGATTCGGAGTATTATATACGATAGAAACTCTACAAAATTGGCTAGTCATATAGTCCATACTTATTGATAACCTCAATGCCGTTTTCGACCATAATCTGGATTCAGAGTATGATATCTAATAGAAACTTTACAAAATTGGCTAGTTTTATAGTCGACACTCATTGATAACTCCAAAGCTATTTTCACAAAATGTGGATTCAGAGTATGATATACCGGTATGATAGAAACTCTACAAAATTGGCTAGTCTTATAGTCCATACTTATTGATAACTCCAATGCTGTTTTAGATCAAAATCTGGATTCAGAGTATGAAATCTGATAGAAACTCAACAAAATTGGCTAGTTTTATAGTCGACACTTATTGATAACTCCCACGCTATTTTAGACGAAAATCTGGATTGAGAGTATGATATCTGATAGAAACTCTACAAAATTGCCTAGTTTTATAATCGACACTTATTGATAAATCCAATGCTGTTTTAGATCAAAATCTGGATTCAGATTATGATATCTGATATAAACTCTACGAAATTGGCTAGTCACACTTATTGATATCTCCAATGCTGTTTTAGACCATAATCTTGATTCAGAGTATGAAATCTGATAGAAACTCAACAAAATTGGCTAGTTTTATTGTCGACACTTATTGATAACTCCAACGCTATTTTAGACGAAAATCTGGATTGAGAGTATGATATCTGATAGAAACTCTACAAAATTGGCTAGTTTTATAATCGACACTTGTTAATAATTCCAAAGCTGTCTTAGACCAAAATCTGGATTCAGAGTATGATAAATGATAGAAACTCTGCAAAATTTGCTAGTTTTATAGTCACACTTATTGATAACTCCAATGTTGTTTTAGACTATAATTTGGATTCAGAGTATGATATCTGATAGAAACTTTACAAAATTGGCCAGTTTTATAGTCGATGCTTTTTGATAATTCCAAAGCGTTATTAGACAAAATCTGGATTCAGAGTATGACATCTGATATAAACTCTAAGAAATTGGCTAGTCACACTTATTGATATCTCCAATCCTGTTTTAGTCCATAATCTGGATTCAGAGTATGAAATCTGACTAGTCACACTTATTGATATCTCCAATGCTATTTTAGACCATAATCTTGATTCAGAGTATGAAATCTGATAGAAACTCAACAAAATTGGCTAGTTTTATAGTCGACACTTATTGATAACTCCCACGCTATTTTAGACGAAAATCTGGATTGAGAGTATGATATCTGATAGAAACTCTACAAAATTGGCTGGTTTTATAATCGACACTTATTAATAATTCAAAAGCTGTCTGAGACCAAAATCTGGATTCAGAGTATGATATATGATAGAAACTCTGCAAAATTTGCTAGTTTTATAGTCGACACTCATTGATAACCCCAAAGCTATTTCACAAAATGTGGATTCGGAGTATGATATATGATAGAAACTCTACAATATTGGTTACTCTTATAGTCCATACTTATTGATAACCCCGATGCTGTTTTAGACTATAATCTGGATTCAGAGTATGATATCTGAAAGAAACTACAAAATTTGCTAGCCTTATAGTCGACACTTATTGATAACTCCAATGTTTTTTTTTACCATAATCTGGATTCAGAATATGATATCTAATAGAAACTCTACAAAATTGGCTAGTCCTATAGTCCATACTTAGTGATAACTCCAATGCTATTTTAGACCATTTATCTGGATTCAGAGTATGATATCTGATAGAAACTCTACGAAACTGGCTAGCCTTATAGTCGACACTTATTGATAACTCCAGTGCTGTTTTAGACCACAATCTTGATTCAGAATATATGATATCTGATAGAAACTCTACGAAATTGGCTAATCACACTTATTGATATCTCCCAATGCTGTTTTAGACCAATATCTGGATTCAGAGTATGATATCTGAAACTCTACAAAATTGGCTAGTCTTGTAGTCCACACTTATTGATAACTCCAATGCTGTTTTAGACCAAAATCTGGATTCAGAGGATTTTTTCTGATTGAATCTCAACAAAATTTGTTACTTCTCTAGTAGACACTAATTTGAAATTCGTTGAACACTTTCCAAAAGAATACAATAACCTCGTAACTCGAGCTTTAATCAAGCTGGAGTTACAAAATTTTGATTTGTAGACCCGTATTTGACAATTGAACATACAAGGGTACCCGGAAATATATCTACATAATTAGGATGTACGTTAATTGATAAATTATCTAATTTGATAATTTGCTCGCGCCATGTGACAGGTAGCGTGGCCGAGCGGTCTAAGGCGCTGGTTTAAGGCACCAGTCTCTTCGGAGGCGTGGGTTCGAATCCCACCGCTGCCATAGTTTTTGTTTCAAGAAAAAAACAGATTTGGTTCAAAACCGGTCTTATTTGGGAAAGGCTACAGGGACATAACTCAAATAATATTACAGAAGTATACATAGAAGATTTACATCGCTTGAATGATGTTCCCAAAATGGCAAACAAATCGATTGTTCCCATAGGGCTTAATTTCATCAAATAAACAATTACGTAATTTCGGACAAACAAGTGTAAATCTAAACCGTCGAAACTACATCTTTATTTAAGCTGCAGTTACACGATTTTATAATAAGACCTACCAACTAAGACCGATTTGATGTGCATTATATGAAAATTCTGGGAAAACGTTAATGCAACAGGAGAAAATGCTGATAACCACCGCTTTCTCCTTTAATACGCCCGAAGAGTCGTATTATGTTATGGCCCTGGTCGTCTGTCCGTCTGTCCGTCCGTTAGCAATTTCTTGTGTGCGCAACTCCTCCTATTGTTGATCAAACTTGCCACAATGAATCTCCATGGTGTCTAGTTGTGTACACCGCTTACGGAATTCAGATAACTCCTTTCTTTCTGGAATTATCTTCCATTTAATAGGAAAACAAATCCCATTTTCTTGTGTGCGCAACTCCTCCTACAGTTTTGATCAGAATTTTATCATCCTTGCCACAATGAATCTCCATGGTGTCTAGTTGTGCGAACCGCTTACGGAATTTAGATTAACTGTTTTCGTTCTTGAGTTATCTGCCATTGAATTTAAGGAAAAATGCCCATTTTCTCAAAAGTGTCCATTTTCTCGTGTGCTCAACTCCTACAGTTAAAACCAGAATTTAATCAAATTAGCCACAATGAATCTCTATGGTGTCTGGTTGTGCAAACAAAATTTTTATAACTTTTCATGTTTGAATTAGCTGCCCTTGAATTGAAAAAATGGCCAATTTTACGGACAAGCCCCTCTCGGGCGTATATGCGCCGCTCTGCGAAGCTCTTGTTTCCTCGATATTTTCAATGAAATGCTGTACGCAAATTTTTCCTTTATAAACAGTTGGGGGAAGGGTTAATCCTTTGAATTCAGATCAGCCTGTGCGTACAGGCATTTTGAATAGACACGAGCGGTCTTAATTAATCTATACATGTAACATCGTCCTTGCTTTGCAGCAGGTGTTTGAAAGCAGAACGGGTCCTGATCAGAGTGCACTTTGCCTCGTTCTATTCTGGTTCTATTGTAGTTTCAAATGCCACAGGCCCTTTCCCCATCATTCCTGATACCGTTTTGTAATGTTGGGGACATCCCAGTTGGTCCCCAGTTGGTCTAAATTCAAATTTACCATTTCGTCTAAAACACTTATTTCAAGAAATTCCCATTTCGTTTAAAATATTTTCTCACCCGTCTAATATACACATTTATTGCATTATGCTTTTATGTTCTTTAAAGTGACATTTCGCATTTATTTCAATTTTTAAAAGTATATCTTGGTGCAAAGATTGTTTATTATAATGCATAGAAATGCTATCAGTTTTTTGAAGTTGTTATTTATAAGCGAAAAAATACGCCTTTAAAGTTGAGACAGAAATGACAAATTCTATATGAATCGGAACTGTTGTCTACAACATTTTGTTTACTTTTAGCACAAAAAATATATTTCTCGTAAACGGTTCAATATTTTGCAGGGATTTTGTTACCTGCGAGTCCCGAGTCCCTGACTCATATTTTTTTTCTCAGGACTCATTGATAAATATTCAGTGAGTCCCAGAATGCTAACATTTTCAATGTGTAATCGATGTTGTCTTACAAAGACTCAGATGTTTCAATATTGGACTCATTGTTTTGGGAACCAGTGAATCCCAGGACTCTTCCGCATGAATTTGTAACAAAATCACTGATTTTGGCTTGAAATTTTCAGAATTTTCATAAGAAAACATGCTCTTTCAGATAGAATCAAAGTAAAATTTATGTACAAATTAATGTGAAATGTCACTTTAATAGTGTTTTAATGTTCAAAACGGTGAGTTTTTGTGGCATTTTAATTGATATTAAGAAAATCATCATTCACCATTATTATTGACCCACTCCCCAAAATTGACTCTTTTTGACTTCCAAACAGATAATGGCTTTTGAAAATACCAAATAAAATGAAGACGTTTTCTCCATTTCATTAATTGTTTCTTAAAGGAACATTTCATCCCCATATCAGTTTTTTATAGTATGTCTTGATGCCAAGATTGGTTTTTCTAATGGGTATAAATGCTATCAGTTTTTTTAAGTTGTTGCTGATAAGTGAAAAAAACGCCTTTAAGATTTAGACGGAAACGACAAATTCTATATACAACAATTTGTTAAAATTTAACACAAAAATATATATTTCTCGTAAACGGCGTAATATTTTGGCTTGAAATTTTCAGAATTTTCATAAGAAAATAGGCTCTTTTAGAGAAAAATAAAAGTGAAACTTATGAGAAAAATTCTGAAATGTCACTTTAACAGAAAGACAAAACCATGTAAAATTTCAGTCACTTGAATTTCGACCAGTCCAAAATTTTGCCATCTGGTAAGGGTCTAAATGGTCGTTAAATCTTTTCCTAACAGCCCTGCATTTAATATTCCTGAGAAATCTTGGGAAAACATAGGGTACAAACAAATAAAATGCTGATCGGCACTTTTCCCTTTTGTCCCGAACTTAACTGTGCGAAATTGTACGCATATCATAACCCTATTAGTATCCACTCGTTCGTGTCGGCAGGCAGCCTTTAGCCTTTTCCCAAATAACAAAATGTTTTGGCTGTCTTATTTGAAAAACTACTACAGACTACAAAATGGTTGTTCAAAAACATGGGTTTTATGTACAATGTATAGCGGACGAGAATTCACCTGGCAGAGCATTCTATTCGATTAGCATGGGCTGCTCTGCCAGGTCGATTATCGTCCGCTATAGCATGGACAAAATTGGCTAGTTTTATAGTCGACGCTTTTTGATAACTCCAAAGCTTTCATCGACAAAATCTGGATTCAGAGTATGATATATGACAGAAACTCTACAATATTGGCTAGTCTTATAGTCCATACTCATTGATAACTCCAATGCTGTTTTAGACCATAATCTGGATTCAGAGTATGATATCTGATGGACACTCTACAAATTTGGCTAGTCTTATAGTCCACACTTATTGATAACTCCAATGCTGTTTTTGACCATAATCTGGATTCGGAGGATTTTATCTGATTGAATCTCAACAAAATTTGTTACTTCTGTAACCAGTGAAATATTTCGTCGGTGCTATCGCAAAACCTCGTAACTCCAGCTTTAATCAAGCTGGAGTTACAAGATTTTGATTTGTAGACCCGTATTTGACAGTTGAACATACAAGGGTACCCAGAAATATATCTACATAATTAGGATATACGTTAGTTGATAAATTATCTTAATTGATAATTTGCTCTCGCCATGTGACAGGTAGCGTGGCCGAGCGGTCTAAGGCGCTGGTTTAAGGCACCAGTCTCTTCGGAGGCGTGGGTTCGAATCCCAACTCTGCCATAGTTTTTGTGAACAAGAAAAAAACAGATTTGGTTCAAAACCGGTCTTATTTGGGAAAAGCTTAAGGGGCATAACTCAAATAATATTACAGAAGTATACATAGAAGATTAGAGATTACATCGCTTGAATAATTGTCCCAAAATGGCCAAAAACATCGATTGTTCCCATAGGGATTAATTTCATCAAATAAACAATGACGTAATTTCGGACAAACAATAGTCCCAGCCGAAATTGACAGTGACATAGGCTGATGTTTACTGCTGCAACACCAATCAATTCGTCTGATTTGATCCGTTACAAATACGAAGAGAGTTGATTGGTTGTCAAGTAGTAAACATTAGCCCACGTCACTGTCAATTTCGGCTGGGACTATCGTCGCAACTACATCTTTGTTTAAGCTGCAGTTACGTGATTTTATAATAAGACCGACCAACTAAGACCGATTTTGATGTGCATTATATGAATATTCTGGGAAAACGTTTATGCAAAAGGAGAAAATGATGATGACCACCGCATTCTCCTTTTCATACGCCCGAATGGTCGTATTATGTTATGGGCCTGGTCGTCTGTCCGTCTGTTAGCAATTTCTTGTGTGCGCAACTCCTCCTACAGTTGATCAAACATGCCACAATGAATCTCCATGGTGTCTAGTTGTGCATACCGTTTACGGAATTTAGATTAACTGTTTTCGTTCTCGATTTATCTGCCTTTGAATTTAAGGAAAAATGCCCATTTTCTCAAAAATGTCCATTTTCTCGTGCGCTCAACTCCTACAGTTAAAACAAGAATTTAATCAAACTAGACACAATGAATCTCTATGGTGTCTGGTCGTGCAAGCAAAATTTTGATAACTTTTCATGTTTGAATTTTCTGCCATTGAATTGAAAAAATGGCCAATTCTACAGACAAGCCCCTCTCGGGCACATATGCGCCGCTCTGCGAAGCTCTTGTTTCCTCGATATTTTCAATGAAATGTTGTGCGCAAATATTTCCTTTATAAACAGTTAGGGAAGGGCCAACCCTTTGAATTCAGATCAGCCCGCGCGTACAGGCATTTTGAATAGACACGAGCGGTCTTAATTAATCTATACATGTAACTTCTTCTTTGCTTTGCAGCAGGTGTTTGAAATCAGAACGGTTCCTGATCAGAGTGCACTTTGCCTCGTTCTATTCTGGTTCTATTGTAGTTTCAAATGCCACAGGCCCTTTCCCCATCATTCCTGATACTGTTTTGTAATGTTGGGGACATCCCAGTTGGTCCCCAGTTGGTCTGAATGCAAATTTCCCATTTCATGTAAAACACTTATTTCAAGAAATTCCCATTTCGTTTAAAATATTTTCTCACCCGTCTAATATACACGTTTATTGCATTATGCCTATATGTTATTTAATAGTGTTTTGATGTCCAAAACTGTGATTTTTTGTGGCATTTTTATTGATATTAAGAAAATCATCATTCACAATTATTATTGACCCACTCCCAAAAATTTACTCTTTTTGACTTCCAAACAGATAATTGCTTTTGAAAATACCAAATAAAATGAAGACATTGCTTTTGACAGGCAATTTCTCCATTTCATTAATTGTTTCTTAACAGAAAGACAAAACCATGTAAAATTTCAGTCACTTGCAATTGCCACATGCAACATCTTTGAATTTCGACCAGTCCAAAAATTTGCCATCTGGTGATGGGTTAAATGGTCGTTAAACCTTTTCCTAACAGCCGTGCATTTGGTGTTCCTAAAAAAATCTTGGGAAAACATAGGGAACAAACAAATAAATGCTGATGGGCACTTTTTCCTTTTGTCCCAAACTTAACTGTGCGAAATTGTACGCATATCATAACCCTATCAGTATCCACTCTTTCGTGTCCGCAGCTTTTAGCCTTTTCCCAAATAACAAAATTTTTGTGCTGTCTTATTTGAAAAGCTGCTACAGACTACAAAATGGATGTTCAAAAACGTGGCTTTTATGTACAATGTAGCATGGACAAAATGGCTAGTTTTATAGTCGACGCTTTTTGATAACTCCAAAGCTTTTTTCGACAAAATCTGGATTCAGAATATGGTATCTGATAGAAACTTTACAAAATTGGCTAGTTTTATAGTCGACACTTATTGATAACTCCAAAGCTATTTTTCACAAAATGTAGATTCAGAGTATGATATACCGGTATGATAGAAACTCTACAAAATTTGCAGGTCTTAGAGTCCAAACTTATTGATAACTCCAATGCTGTTTTAGACCATAATCTGGATTCAGGGTATGATATCTGATAGAAACTCTACGGAATTGGCTAGTCAAACTTATTGATATTTCCCAATGCTGTTTAGACCATAATCTGGATTCAGAGTATGATATCTGATAGAAAGTCTACAAAATTGGCTAGTCTTATAGTGCACACTAATCGATAACTCCAATGTTGTTTTAGACCATAATCGGGATTCATAGTATATGATATCTGATAGAAACTCTACGGAATTGGCTAGTCACACTTATTTATATCTCCAATATTGTTTTAGACCATAATCTGGATTCAGAGTATGATATCTGATAGAAACTTTACAAAATTGGCTAGTCTTATAGTCCACACTTATTGATAACTCCAATGCTGTTTTAGACCATAATCTGGATTCAGAGTATGATATCTGATAGAAAGTCTACAAAATTGGCTAGTCTTATAGTGCACACTAATCGATAACTCCAATGTTGTTTTAGACCATAATCGGGATTCATAGTATATGATATCTGATAGAAACTCTACGGAATTGGCTAGTCACACTTATTTATATCTCCAATATTGTTTTAGACCATAATCTGTATTCAGAGTATGATATCTGATAGAAACTTTACAAAATTGGCTAGTCTTATAGTCCACACTTATTGATAACTCCAATGCTGTTTTAGACCATAATCTGGATTCAGGGTATGATATCTGATAGAAACTCTACGAAATTGACTAGTCACACTTATTGATATCTCCAATGCTGTTTTAGAACATAATCTGGATTCAGAGTGTGAAATCTGATAGAAACTATACAAGATTGACTAGTCTTATAGTCCACATTTATTGATATCTCCCATTGCTGTTTTAGACCATAACCTGGATTCAGAGTGTGAAATCTGATAGAAACTCTACAAGATTGACTAGTCTTATAGTCCACATTTATTGATATCTCCCATTGCTGTTTTAGACCATCATCTGGATTCAGAGGATTTTATCTGATTGAATCTCAACAAAATTTGTTACTTCTGTAGTCGACACTAATTTGAAATTCGTTGAACACTTTCCCAAAGAATATAATTTTAGACTGTAGTTACATTTTGGAACGTAACCAGTGAAATATTTCGTCGGTGTTATCGCAAAACCTCGTAACTCCAGCTTTAATCAAGCTGGAGTTACAAAATTTTGATTTGTAGACCCGTATTTGACAGTTGAACATAAAAGGGTATACTTCGTTAATTTTGACCTGAACCCGGTGAATATGAAATGAGTAATTGTGACACGGAATAATCGATACTAACCAGCAATTCTCGCTGCCAAGCAGAGTCGATGGTTTCCATAAGCATTGTGACTTTGAATTTTGCACATGCTTCTCGTGTCAACATATGTTGGAGAGTGATAAATTCGCATTACAATTACTCATTGTATATTCAACAGGCTCAGGTCAATATTTACGGAGTATACCCAGAAATATATCTACATAATTAGGATATACGTTAATTGATAAAGTATCTTAATTGATAATTTGCTCTAGCCATGTGACAGGTAGCGTGGCCGAGCGGTCTAAGGCGCTGGTTTAAGGCACCAGTCTCTTCGGAGGCGTGGGTTCGAATCCCACCGCTGCCATAGTTTTTGTTCCAAGAAAAAAAAAACAGATTTGGTTAAAAACCGGTCTTATTTGGGAAAAGCTAAAGGGGCATAACTCAAAAAATATTACAGAAGTATACATAGAAGATTTACATCGCTTGAATAATGTTCCCAAAATGGCCAAAAACATCGATTGTTCCCATAGGGATTAATTTCATCAAATAAACAATGACGTAATTTCGGACAAACTAGTGTTAATCTAAAACGTCGCAACTACGTCTTTATTTAAGCTGCAGTTACGTGATTTTATAATAAGACCGACCAACTAAGACCGATTTTGATGTGCATTATATGAAAATTCTGGGAAAACGTTAATGCAAAAGGAGAAAATGCTGATGAACACCGCCTTCTCCTTTTTATACGCCGGAAGGGTCGTATTATGATATGTCCCTGGTCGTCTGTCCGTCTGTCCGTCCGTTACCAATTTCTTGTGTGCATAACTCCTCCTACGGTTGATCAAACTTGCCACAATGATTCTCCATGGTGTATAGTTGTGCACACCGCTTATGGAATTCAGATAACTCCTTTCGTTCTGGAATTATCTTCCATTTAATTGGAAAACAAATCCCATTTTCTTGTGTGCGCAACTCCTCCTACTGTTTTGATCAGAATTTTACCATCCTTGCCACAATAAATCTCCATGGTGTCTAGTTGTGCACACCGCTTAAGGAACTTAGATTTACTGTTTTCGTTCTGGAGTTATCTGCCATTGAATTTAAGGAGAAATGCCCATTTTCTCGTGTGCTCATCTCCTACAGTTTAAACCAGAATTTAATCAAACTAGACACAATGAATCTCTATGACGTCTAGTTGTGCAAACAAAATTTTAATAATTTTTCATATTTAAATTATCTGCCATTGAATTGAAAAAAATGGCCAATTCTACTGACAAGCCCCTCTCGGGCGTATATGCGCCGCTCTGCGAAGCTCTTGTTTTCTCGATATTTTCAATGAAATGTTGTACACAAATAGTTCCTTTATAAACAGTTGGGGGGAAGGGTTAATCCTTTGAATTCAGATCAGCCTGTGCGTACAGGCATTTTGAATAGACACGAGCGGTCTTAATTAATCTATACATGTAACATCGTCCTTGCTTTGCAGCAGGTGTTTGAAATCAGAACGGGTCCTGATCAGAGTGCACTTTGCCTCGTTCTATTCTGGTTCTATTGTAGTTTCAAATGCCACAGGCCCTTTCCACATCATTCCTGATACTGTTTTGTAATGTTGGGGACATCCCAGTTGGTCCCCAGTTGGTCTGAATGCAAATTTCCCATTTCGTGTAAAACACTTATCTCAAGAAATTCCCATTTCGTCTAAAATATTTTCTCACCCGTCTAATATACACATTTATTGCATTATGCCTATATGTTATTTAATAGTGTTTTGATGTTCAAAACTGTGATTTTTTGTGGCATTTTTATTGATATTAAGAAAATCATCATTCACCATTATTATTGACCAACTCCCAAAAATTGACTCTTTTTGACTTCCAAACAGATAATGGCTTTTGAAAATACCAAAGAAAATGAAGACATTGCTTTTGACAAGCAATTTCTCCATTTCATTAATTGTTTCTTAAAAGAAAGACAAAATCATGTAAAAATTCAGTCACTTGCAATTGTCGTCTGCAACATCATTGAATTCTGACCAGTCCAAAATTTTGCCATCTAGTAATGGGTTAAATGGTCGTTAAACCTTTTCCTAACAGCCGTGCATTTGGTGTTCCTGAAAAGTCTTGGGAAAACATAAGGAACAAACAAATAAAATGCTGATCGGCACTTTTTCCTTTTGTCCCAAACTTAACTGTTTAACTTGTACGCATATCATAACCCTATCAGTATCCACTCTTTCGGGTCGGCAGCTTTTAGCCTTTTCCCAAATAACAAAATTTTTGTGCTGTCTTATTTGAAAAGCTGCTACAGACTACAAAACGGGTGTTCAAAAACATGGGTTTTATGTACAATGTAGCATGGACAAAATTGGTAAGTTTTATAGTCGACGCTTTTTGATAACTCCAAAGCTTTTTTCGACAAAATCTGGATTCAGAGTATGATATCTGATAGAAACTTTACAAAATTGGCTAGTTTTATAGTCGAGACTAATTGATAACTCCAAAGCTATTTTCACAAAATGTGGATTCAGAGTATGATATATGATGGAAACTCTACAAAATTGGCTAGTCTTATAGTACATACTTATTGATAACCCCAATGCTGTTTTAGACCATAATATGGATTCAGAGTATGATATCTGATAGAAACTCTGAAAAATTGGCTACTCTTACAGTCCAAACTTATTGATAACTCACATGCTATTTTAGACCACAATCTGAATTCAGAGTATGATCTGATAGAAACTCTACGCAATTAGCTAGTCACACTTATTGATATCTCTAATGCTGTTTTAGACCATTATCTAGATTCAGAGTATGATATCTGATAGAAACTCTACAAAATTGGCTAGTCATATAGTCCACACTTATTGATAACTCCAATGCT
The DNA here is from genome assembly GCA_963680895.1 of Fragum sueziense. NCBI lineage: Eukaryota > Metazoa > Mollusca > Bivalvia > Cardiida > Cardiidae > Fragum > Fragum sueziense. The sequence continues at coordinate 42,353,144 of OY804599.1, forward strand.
GTTTTAGACCATAATCTGCATTCAGAGTATTAGCAATTTTACCCGTCTCGAAATTTGACCTTTGACCTCGATGACCTTGACCGAAATTTGACCTTTGACCTCGATGACCTTGACCTATCCGGGGCTGCCCGCCACCTAATCCTGTCCCGTAACCCGTAAGCAACCCCTTCCCGTAACTCGTAAAAACGATACCCGTAACCCGTAAAAACATAAATGTGACCTTTGACCTCGATGACCTTGACCTTTCAAAAAATAAACCCCTCAAGCTAATATCCGGGGCCGCCCTCCACCTTCCCTCCAAGTTTGGTGAAGATCGGCCCATGGACCTGGGAGGAGTAGGGGAACAAACGGACAAACAGACAAACGTTGCTCTAATTATAGTATGATATTATATCTAATAGAAACTCTACAAAAGTGGCCAGTAACTCTTATTGAAATCTCCCAATGTTGTTTTAGACCATAATCTGGATTCAGAGTATGATATCTGATCGAAACTCTACAAAATTGGCTAGTCTTATAGTCCACACTTACTGATAACTCCATTGCTGTTTTAGACCATAATCTGGATTCAGGGGATTTTATCTGATTGAATCTCAACAAAATTTGTTACTTTTGTAGTCGACACAAATTTGAAATTCGTTGAACACTTTCCCAAAGAATACAATTTTAGACTATAGTTACGACATTTTCGAGCGTAACCAGTGAAATATTTCGTCGGTGTTATCGCAAAACCGCGTAACTCCAGCTTTAATCAAGCTGGAGTTACAAGATTTTGATTTGTAGACCCGTATTTGACAGTTGAACATACAAGGGTACCCAGAAATATATCTACATAATTAGGATATACGTTAATTGATAAATTATCTTAATTGATAATTTGCTCTCGCCATGTGACAGGTAGCGTGGCCGAGCGGTCTAAGGCGCTGGTTTAAGGCACCAGTCTCTTCGGAGGCGTGGGTTCGAATCCCACCGCTGCCATAGTTTTTGTTTCAAGAAAAAAACAGACTTGGTTCAAAACCGGTCTTATTTGAGAAAAGCTAAAGGGGGGTAACTCAAATAATATTACAGAAGTATACATAGAAGATTTACATCGCTTGAATAATGTTCCCAAAATGGCCAAAAATATCGATTGTTCCCATAGGGATTAATATCATCAAATAAACAATGACGTAATTTCGGACAAACTAGTGCTAATCTAAAACGTCGCAACTACGTCTTTATTTAAGCTGCAGTTACGTGATTTTATAATAAGACCGACCAACTAAGACCGATTTTGATATGCATTATATGAAAATTCTGGGAAAACGTTAATGCAAAAGGAGAAAATACTGATGACCACCGCTCTCTCCTTTTTATACGCCCGAAGGGTCGTACTATGTTATGGCCCTGGTCGTCTGTCCGTCTGTCTGTCCGTTAGCAATTTCTTGTGCGCGCAACTCCTCCTACAGTTGATCAAACTTGCCACAAAGAATCTCCATGGTGTCTAGTTGTGCAAACCGCTTACGGAATTCAGATTACCCCTTTCGTTCTGGAATTATCTTCCATTTAATTGGAAAACAAATCACATTTTCTTGTGTGCGCAACTCCTCCTACAGTTTTGATCAGAATTTTACCATCCTTGCCACAATAAATCTCCATGGTGTCTAGTTGTGAACACCGCTTATGGAATTTAGATTAACTGATTTCGTTTTTGAATTATCTGCCATTGAATTTAAGGAAAAGTGTCCATTTTTCTCAAAAATGCCAATTTTCTCGTGTGCTCAACTCCTACAGTTTAAACCAGAATTTAATCAAACTAGCCACAATGAATCGCTTTGGTGTCTGGTTGTTCAAACAAAATTTTGATAATTTTTCATGTTTGAATCATCTGCCATTGAATTGAAAAAAAAAATTGGCCAATTCTACTGACAAGCGCCTCTCGGGCGTATATGCGCCGCTTTGCGAAGCTCTTGTTTCCTCGATATTTTCAATGAGATGTTGTATGCAAATATTTATTTTATAAACAGTTGGGGGAATGGTTAATCATTTGAATTCAGATCAGCCTGTGCGTACAGGCATTTTGAATAGACACGAGCGGTCTTAATTAATCTATACATGTAACTTCTTCCTTGCTTTGCAGCAGGTGTTTAAAAGCAGAACGGGTCCTGATCAGAGTGCACTTTGCCTCGTTCTATTTTGGTTCTATTGTAGTTTCAAATGCCACAGGCCCTTTCCGCATCATTCCTGATACCGTTTTGTAATGTTTGGGACATCCCAGTGGGTCCCCAGTTGCTCTAAGTTCAAATTTCCCATTTCGTCTAAAACACTTATTTCAAGAAAATTCCCATTTCGTCTAGAATATTTTCTCACCCGTCTAATATACACATTTATTGCATTATGCTTATATGCTGTTTAATAGTGTTTTAATGTTCAAAACTGTGATATTTTATGGCATTTTTATTGATATTAAGAAAATTCATCATTCACCATTATTATTGACCTACTTCCAAAAATTGACTCTTTTTGACTTCCAAACAGATAATGGCTTTTGAAAATACCAAATAAAATACAGACATTGCTTTTGACAAGCAATTTCTCCATTTCATTAATTGTTTTTTTAACAGAAAGACAAAACCATGTAAAATTTCAGTCACTTGCAATTGTCGTCTGCAACATCTTTGAATTTCGACCAGTCGGTAATTTTCCCATTTGGTAATTGGTTAAATGGTCGTTAAACCTTTTCCTAACATCCGTGAATTTGGTGTTCCTGAAAAAATCTTGGGAAAACATAGCGTACAAACAAATGAAATGCTGATCGGCACTTTTTCCTTTTGTCCCAAACTTAACTGTGCGAAATTGTACGCATATATTTCCCTGTCAGTATTCACTCTTTCGTGTCGGCAGCTTTTAGCCTTTTCCCAAATAACAAATTTTTGTTCTGTCTAATTTGAAAAGCTGCTACAGACTACAAAATGGGTGTTCAAAAACATGGGTTTTATGTACAATGTAGCCTGGACAAAATTAGCTAGTTTTATACTAGTAGTCGACGCTTTTTGATAACTCCAAAGATTTTTTCGACAAAATCTGGATTCAGAGTATGATATCTGATAGAAACTTGGCTAGTTTTATAATCGACACTTATTGATAATTCCAAAGTTATTTTTCACAAATGTGGATTCAGAGTATGATATATGATAGAAACTCTACAAAATTGGCTAGTCTTATAGTCCATACTTATTGATAATCCCAATGCTGTTTTAGACCATAATCTGCATTCAGAATATGATATCTGATAGAGACTCTACGAAATTGGCTAGTCACACTTATTGATATCTCCAATGCTATTTTAGACCATAATCTTGATTCAGAGTATGATATCTGATAGAAACTCTACAAAAGGGGGGGGGTCTCATTTGTGCCCACTCACAGATTTTCTTATAACTTTACACATAGAATGCATCTGACCTATTAGTCCTTGGGCCAGATATGGTTGGAGTTACCACTAAAATGGACAAAGGGACACTTATATATCTTGAAAGACCTATCCAAAGGAAGAACAAAAATGCAGTGATATCCACTCTGCAGAGTAGCTATACCTCAGAATGTGCATTTGAAATTTGATAGGGTTTAGATAGTTGAAAATCAGTGCAAGGTTTTGAAATGTTTAAAATAATGTGGCTTTACTGCTTTCTATACTAAGCATACTCTGCATATATAAGCCAGATGCATAGAAATACAATTCAAGTTGAATAATTTGTCCTACACAGCACGTATATGGAAAAAATCACAACAGGTATATCCATAAAGGGAGGTAATAAGCCGAGCAAATTACATGCTTTTCAATATGGAGTATGGCATTATTATGTCATAAGCCAAAAATGAAAACCCTCTGTATTTTCTTGAACATGTGAATGAATTCTGACTGTTGTTCCATTTCAAAGTGCCGGATAAGCAAAATTTAACAACCTTCTTGTTTCCATGGCAACTGTCTTCTTACAGAAGTTTCAGCATCAGCTTCAACTAATCGCAAAAAACATTTTAAAACTATTATAGTAATAAAACATACATTTTAGTTTTGAATTGTTATTTTGTTAAGACATCTCTAACACAAAAACTAATTTGTATGCTTATGAATATTAATAAAAACTTTAATAACAAGATCGTGAAACACAAATTCCCAAGGAATGGCAATGTTAAGTTTTTATGCTAAGTTTTCGAGTTAAGGATTGATAAGGGTTAATGAATGACATTGAGGAAGGTCTTATTGATATTGCACGAACAGATAAATATCATTGTTCAAAAGAAGGTTACATACAAAATTATAGCTTTGTATGTCAAATAGTTTTGGAGAAAAGGCCAGTGTTAAGTTTTCATACGGACAGATGGACGGACAGACAGACAGACAAGAGTAAAACAATATGCCCCTGCGTGTTTAAATTGCTGAAATGAAACATTTCTAGTTGCAATGTAAATATGATGTGTGATTTATACCGTAATTCAAAAGGTAAAATAACACAAATGAATTAATTATTACTTCGTTGGCAAATTATGGACAATTATAGGTAAACTGCATGTAGATCTAAAAGGAGACAAGAAAGAGACGAGGGACTCAGTATACAGTGTTTTTTGACAGCATTTGGGGTTAAGGATAAATTCCTGTTGTAAGCCCTTTAAAGTTTAAGTTTTTTAAAAGTAGGTCAAACTCAAAGGTCAGGGTAACTAGGTCAAAGGTTATGGTCCCAAATAAATGGGCGTGCTTGGAGTCCTCATCCGGTAGGTATCAAAACAAGGCCAAAGAAGTTCAATACTTAACCATCTGCATGCAAAGTCGCATAACTATCACCTTCCACTTCTGTTTGTTTCTTGCCCCTCTCAATACCATGCTGAATGACACTGGACATGGATATGACATCCAAGGCAAGAAGATCAGCCATCTTTTCTACATGGATGACTTAAAGACCTTTGCCAAGAACGATCACCAGCAAAAACAACTGCTCGAGACAGTAAAGGTCTTTAGTGATGACATATGTATGCAATTTGAACTGGACAAGTGTCTAAAAGCGACCTTCAAAAAAAATAAAACTAACATCAACATCTGACATACAGCTAGAAAGAGACACAATCATCAAGAAACTAGACCAAGACGCTAAATACAAATACCTTGTGTTAATGAAGGTGACGGAATTCAACATGCAGCAATGAGGGAAAAGATTAGAAAAGAGTATTACAGAAGAGTTAAGGCTTGCCATCAAAAGTGAGCTAAAAGCTGCAGATAAGATTGAAGCCATAAACACCCTGGCAGTCCCAGTTGTCACATACAATTTCAATATCATAAACTGGCAAATGCAAGAAAAAAGGAAAACTTGACACAAATACCAGACTGTTACTAACAACAGAAAGAATGCACCACCAAAGGTTGACGTTGAAAGATTGTACCTACCACGAAAGATCTGTGGCAGGGGCCTCTCATAGATTGAGATGGCATAAACACGTATTTGGAGACAACACAAGACAATCTGCTACATCCGATCCGGGAAATTGAAAGTAACAAGAAACTTTACTCAATCTCAGAGCAAGCCAGAAAATCCATTCAAGAACTGAACATTGCACAAACGACAAGAAATGGAGAAGAATCCGTCACACAATTTGCCAAAAGAACAAGACGGACAAAGGCAAATGCCCAAAAGAGGATGACACAAACATGGAAAGCCAAACCAATGCATGGGCAATACCCTAAGGTTTGACAAACCAGATGTTGACTAAAATCAGACACATAAGTGGCTCTCTAGTGTAGGTCTCAATGCAGAAACAGAGGGAATGGTGATATCCGCACAAGATCAGAGTTTGGCTACAAGAGCATATCACAACAAGATCATCAAAGATGGTACAGATCCAAAGTGTAGAATATGCAACCAATATGATGAAATTGTCTCAGGCTGTCCAACATTAGTGCCAACATAGTACATTCAAAGACATGACAAAGCAGCAGGGTACATTCATTGGAAAATCTGCAAGCAATTTGGTCTCCCAGCAAACAAAAAATTGTATGAACATCAACCAAAAACTGTCGTAGAGGGACATGTCAGTGAATACTGGTACAGAAATCAATGCTAACAGACCAGACATCATCATCAAGAACAAATTGGACAAGACGCTCACCGTGATTGACATGACGGTTCCATCTGAAAGAAATGTCTCCGTCAAGGCACTTGAGAAACTCAAAATACAAAGACCTTGAGATAGAAGTAGCAAGAATGTGGGGTATGGAGACGACAACTGTACAAGTCGTTGTAGGTGCACTTGGTCTCATTAAGAAGGGACTTGACAAAATATTTAAACAAATCCCTGGTGCACCAGTTATCGAGGAACTGCAGAAGATCATACTCCTCGGAAGTGCACATATCATCCAAAGAACGCTGTATAATAATAATGAAAACACTATAATTGCAAAATGTATACCTTCTGTCATAGATCTAGCTATCCCCTAAAGAATCTGATATAAATGTACACGACCTACAACCTTAATTTTAAACGATGCCAATAAACTTTCAATATATTGCAGTTACCCTTTTTGTTAATCCATGTGTTTTGTTTCTTCTTTGAATTCTAAAGGTATCAAACGAGATCATTTGAACCATCTAATAAGTTCTGTTCATCATCATAACCATTCAATCATAAGTGTAAATTGTGCAAAGAAAGTGCTAAAATATTTAACAATTATTTATAATAATGTATTCAGCTTACTGTATCAGTGTTTTCATAAACTTTAGGGACATTATTTTCTATTTGATATTTGATTTACGCTGTATTATTTTACGTTCAAAAGGGTTGTTTAGCCCTTATATTTAAGTAGATTTACAGTAAGATGCAAAATTATGGATGCTAAAGAATGATTGAATCTTGCATGAAAATGAGTGAATATGCCAAACGAATAAACATTAACTGTTACTAGATAATAAAACAGATGCTGATCTTAGAAGCAAGAGCAAATGCCAAGTTTGAAAGCAATAGTTATGACAGAAACAAACTAATTTGTGACAGATGTTTGAAAGATGCTCATTAAAGTTTGATGAAGAATTTCTAGGCAACAAAAAGGTAAAAATTGCTCGACATTAAATGCTAGAGCAATAGATATCTGTCTTGAGGTTGGTACCATGGTCATAGAGGTATGTGCAAAGTTTTAGAGTAATGGCATTAGTAAAACAGAGATATGACACTTTTACCAAACGAAAACCTAATTCGCAAAAAGGGTCACAGTTTTAAGTAGTGTCATTAATATTCGCGAATATGCAAATAAGGTAATTTGCATAAAATGTATGGTAAAGTATTGAGCAAGTCATAAACTTTCATTTGATACCATTCTTACATCTGTAGGTCAATATTCAACCAAGACATGACCAACAAGAGCTTCGCAAAGCGGCGCATATACGCCCGAGAGGGGCTTGTCAGTAAAATTGGCCATTTTTTCGATTCAAGGGCAGTTAATTCAAACATGAAAAGTTATCAAAATTTTGTTTGCACAACAAGACACCATAGAGATTCATTGTGGCTAGTTTGATTAAATTCTGGTTGAAACTATAGGAGTTGCACACAGGAGAAAATGGACATTTTTGAGAAAATGGGCATTTTTTCTTAAATTCAAGGGCAGATAATTCAAGAGCGAAAACAGTTATCTGAATTCCGTAAGCGGTGTGCACAACTAGACACCATGGAGATTCATTGTGGCAAGGTTGATCAAATTCTGATCAAGACTGTAGGAGGAGTTGCGCACACAAGAAAATGGGCATTTTTTTAATTCAAAGGCAGATAATTCAAGAACGAAAAGAGTTAATTAATTTCCGTAAGCGGGATGCACAACTAGACACCATGGAGATTCATTGTGGCAAGTTTGATCGAATTCCGATCAAAACTGTAGGAGGAGTTGCGCACACAAGAAATTGCTAACGGACGGACGGACGGACAGACAGACAGACGGACAGACAGACGGACAGACAGACGGACAGACAGATGAGCAGGGCCATAGCATAATACGACCCTTCGGGCGTATAATAAAAAGGTTTTGAAATGACTGAACAATTTTATAGGGTTAAGGGTTAAGATAAGGTTTATGACCCAAAGCCCCTACGGCCAAATTAAGTGTAAACATCGCTCAAAATGTATGATATATTAATTTTCTTTAAGATTCATCATGTTTACGTAATTCCCCTGCACAAAAATGCCTCGTTTTGGAAAGTATAAATTTACCAAATTTCCGTCGAAAATCGCAATTTTAGGAAAATCCATGAATATGCAAATGAGCTAATTTGCATAACATAACTAAAATGAAAGAATAAGTCATAAGCTTTCATTTGATATCATTCTGACAACTGAGTGCAAATATTCAATGAAGATATGGCCGAATTCATTTTCAAAATTCACATAAGTAATTTGACGGGGCTAAGGGTTTAGATAAGGATTACGGCAAAAAGCCCCAACCGCCGAAGTGTAAACAATGCTCAAAATGTTTCTAATAAAATGTTTTTTTTAAGAAAAATCATGTTTTCAAAATTCCCGCTGAAAAGAAACGCCTTGTTTTGGAAAGTATTTATCAAAAATTTCGCCAAAAAATGGAATTTTTAAGGGAAATTATTAATATTCATGAATATGCAAATGAGATTGAAAAAGATAACTACAAACAAAAGAGCGAGTCATAAGCTTTCATTTGATACCATTTTGACACCTGTAGGTCAATATTCAATGGAAATATGACCAAATAAGTGTTATAAATTTAAATGCAAAAAAATGATAGGGTCAAGTGTTTAAGATAAGGGTTACAGCCAAAACCCGCGACGGCCAGAGTGCAAACAATGCTCAAAATGTTTCTAATATAGTGTACTTTATGAAAAACCATGTCTTCTTGCATTAGAAATAAATGATAATTATAGAAAAATACTTTTTCGAATATTTCGGCCAATTCTTATACTTGATTGCACATAAATCATATTTTGAAGAGGAGTAATGACGTCATAATAATTACATAATTTAAAAAATCATGATTCATAAGTAGTGAAATACATGCTCATACGTATGGATTCAAATAAATAGATTTATACATTCATTTAATATTTTTTATTAATTTTTCCCTTTCCCTTACCCCAAACCAGATTGTCATTCACGTCGTGAAGGGTGCCTATATAAAGGTAAGGGTAAAATATATTTAGCTACTCTTCATGTCGGATATCATCGCTGAAAAACATCCGTCAGATGTATATCTACAAATATATATAGGTGTCCTTTTGTCCTTTTTTCTGGTAATACTTACCCCATTTTCCTGGTCCTGGCCCAAGGACTATATGGACTACAAAAATATATTCCTTTTACTCAAAGAGTACATACAGGCCTATACAGCCCTTAAAATGTTCCCAGTTTTCATCGATACCTGTCTTACAAAAACTCAATTTTTGGCTATCTAGTTTTGGTATTAATCTACAAGTTTTAATTAAAATTGCAAGAGGAGTCATTGTAAAAACTTTTTATACCAATACTGTTGGTACCAATATGCACAAAAAATTCTTAGAAATCATTTTAGTCAGAAATTGCCAGATAAATAGCCCAGAAATGTTTAAAACCTAAAATTCTATCAATTTTTTTTGTGTGTTCCCGTCTTTGTCAACCAATGAAATTGATAAGAAAGTTGGTCATATATGTCCCCTGTTTGTATGCAAAATTTGGTGAATATTTGAAACCGGTAACATTGTCAAATAATGAGAATTGTAAACAACGGCACCTTAAGATGCTCCCGGATTTCATTGGTACCCGTCTAGCAAAAGCCCAATGTTGCCTACCTAGTTTTGATATCAGTCCCAAAGTCTAAATAAGAATAGCAAGAAGAGTCTTTGTAGAATATTTTGGTACCAACATTGTTGACACCAACATGCACAAAAAAGTCTAAGAAATATATTTAGTCAGAAATCATCAGAAAAATAGCCGAGAAATTTTCAAAACTTAAAATTCTATCAAATTGTTTTGTATGTTCCCATCTTTGTCAACCTATGAAATCGATAAGAACAATTGCCATATATGTTCCGTGTTTGTAAGCAAAATTTGGTGAAAATTTGAAACCGGTAACATTGTCAAATAATGAGAATTGTGAACAAAGGCACCTTAAGATGCTCTCGGATTTCAATGGTTCCCGTCTAGAAATAGCCCAATGTTGCCTACCTAGTTTTGATATCAGTCCAAAATTTTAAATCAGAATAGCAAGAAGAGTTCTTGCAGAACATTTTTAGACCAATATTTTTGATAGCAAAATGTACACATAATTTCTCAGAAATTTATTTAGTCAGAAATTGTCAGAAAAACAACCCAGAAATTTTTGAAACCTAACATTCAATCAAACTTTTTTGTATGTTCCCGTCTTTGGAATTTACCTATGGAATTAGTAAGAAAGTTGGCCATATATATTTCCTGTTTGTATGCAAAATTTGGTGAAAATTTTTAAACCGGTAACTTTGTCAAATAATGAAAATTGTGAACAACGGCACCTTAAAATGCTCCCGAATTTCAATGGTTCCCGTCTAGCAAAAGCTCAATGTTGCCCACATAGTTTTGATAATTTACGGTCCCCAATTTTAAATCAAAATAGCAAGGAGTCATTGTACACCATTTTTGTATCAATATTGTTGATACAAACATGCGAAAATAATGCATGTTCTTTTCAAATATGAGATTATTAAACAGTTAAGATGTCAACAGAGCAGTGGCTAGTTCATCATTACAATAGAAATATTAGCAATTTTGCATTGAAAGGCACAATTAATGTACAATAATAAATAGTTTTTGTGTTCTTTTCATCATCTTGAGCAGTGTAGTAAAGAAAAAAATGTTTGTATTTATAATAACTGTTCGAAAATGCTCTGATATGGGCCCAGTGCTGTAACCGGAAGAAGAAGAGAGAAGTCTAAGTGCTGATAAGCCAAAAAGGAAAGTTAAAAAAAGGGTGACATTATAGGTTAATATGTAATATTATTGCATTTCCTTTATGTTTCATCCCCACATTTTATAATTTACTCCCCTGTTTGGGAATTTTTCATCCATTATATCATTGGTGGGTGGGGTACGACAAGGTGTCATTTATTCTTTAGAATTAGGTTTTTGTGTGAAAATGCTAAAATTAATGCCATGCATAAGTTGATATGTTGAATAAAGACACAACTAAGCATAATGAGCTAGTCACAAATCTATATAAAAGGTTTTAGGTAAAATCTTAGATTTTTACATTCTTAGAAATCTGGACCCTTTACACTTATATTCAAAAACAACACTGTTACCGGTTTTATTTTTTCTTCATATTTTACCATAAGCATGGGCATATATGGGGGCAGTTTTAATGTAATTTTCATAGGTTGACAAAAACTGGAACTATATGAAATTAAAACCTGAATTTGGTCAAAATATTTAAAAACTAAATAATTTGGCGATGAGGTCATACAAAATCTTTTAGTAAATTGTTTTTTGTTGAGTAAAATATCCTATTCTGGTTTATACACGAAGAGAAATTACTAGACATTATTTTTGGGGACAATTTGGCTCGAATACAATAAAGCTGGGTGTAAATGCCCTCTTTGAATTGGGATACCCCCCCCCCATTTTTAAGCAAAAATCTTAAAATTCTTAGAAAATTCTTTTCCAGAATAGATTTTTGAAAAATATTTCGGGAACAACGCCGTAATACATGTTACTAGTTTCATACCAAATTTCATGAAATTCCGAGCGTGGGCACAACCTTATGGGAATTTCTGATGGGGTGAGACCCTACTCCCTTTGGCTAGTCTTATAGTCCACACTTATTGATAACTCAAATGCTATTTTAGGCCATAATCTGGGTACAGAGTATGATATCTAATAGAAATTCTACAAAATTGGCTAGTCTTATAGTCCACACATATTGCTTACTCCAATGCTGTTCTAGACCATAATCAGGATTCAGAGGATTTTATCTGATTAAATCTCAACAAAATTTATTACTTCTCTAGTCGACATCAATTTGAAATTCGTTGAACACTTTCCCAAAGAATACAATTTTAGACTATAGTTACGACATTTTCGAGCGTAACCAGTGAAATATTTCGTCGGTGTTATCGCAAAACCGCGTAACTCCAGCTTTAATCAAGCCGGAGTTACAAGATTTTGATTTGTAGACCCGTATTTGACAGTTGAACATACAAGGGTACATAGAAATATATCTACATAATTAGGATATACGTTAATTGATAAATTATCTTAATTGATGATTTGCCCTCACCATGTGACAGGTAGCGTGGCCGAGCGGTCTAAGGCGCTGGTTTAAGGCACCAGTCTCTTCGGAGGCGTGGGTTCGAATCCCACCGCTGCCATAGTTTTTGTTTCAAGAAAAAAACAGACTTGGTTCAAAACCGGTCTTATTTGAGAAAAGCTAAAGGGGGGTAACTCAAATAATAATACAGAAGTATACATAGAAGATTTACATCGCTTGAATAATGTTCCCAAAATGGCCAAAAATATCGATTGTTCCCATAGGGATTAATATCATCAAATAAACAATGACGTAATTTCGGACAAACTAGTGTTAATCTAAAACGTCGCAACTACGTCTTTATTTAAGCTGCAGTTACGTGATTTTATAATAAGACCGACCAACTAAGACCGATTTTGATATGCATTATATGAAAATTCTGGGAAAACGTTAATGCAAAAGGAGAAAATAATGATGACCACCGCTCTCTCCTTTTTATACGCCCGAAGGGTCGTACTATGTTATGGCCCTGGTCGTCTGTCCGTCTGTCCGTCCGTTAGCAATTTCTTGTGTGCACAACTCCTCCTACAGTTGATCAAACTTGCCACAAAGAATCTCCATGGTGTCTAGTTGTGCAAACCGCTTACGGAATTCAGATAACCCCTTTCGTTCTGGAATTATCTTCCATTTAATTGGAAAACAAATCCCATTTTCTTGTGTGCGCAACTCCTCCTACAGTTTTGATCAGAATTTTACCATCCTTGCCACAATAAATCTCCATGGTGTCTAGTTGTGCACACCGCTTATGGAATTTAGATTAACTGATTTCGTTTTTGAATTATCTGCCATTGAATTTAAGGAAAAGTGTCCATTTTTCTCAAAAATGCCAATTTTCTCGTGTGCTCAACTCCTACAGTTTAAACCAGAATTTAATCAAACTAGCCACAATGAATCTCTTTGGTGTCTGGTTGTTCAAACAAAATTTTGATAATTTTTCATGTTTGAATCATCTGCCATTGAATTGAAAAAAAAAATGGCCAATTCTACTGACAAGCCCCTCTCGGGCGTATATGCGCCGCTTTGCGAAGCTCTTGTTTCCTCGATATTTTCAATGAGATGTTGTACGCAAATATTTCTTTTATAAACAGTTGGGGGAATGGTTAATCATTTGAATTCAGATCAGCCTGTGCGTACAGGCATTTTGAATAGACACGAGCGGTCTTAATTAATCTATACATGTAACTTCTTCCTTGCTTTGCAGCAGGTGTTTAAAAGCAGAACGGGTCCTGATCAGAGTGCACTTTGCCTCGTTCTATTCTGGTTCTATTGTAGTTTCAAATGCCACAGGCCCTTTCCCCATCATTCCTGATACCGTTTTGTTATGGTGGGGACATCCCAGTTGGTCCCCAGTTGGTCTAAATTCAAATTTACCATTTCGTCTAAAACACTTATTTCAAGAAATTCCCATTTCGTCTAAAATATTTTCTCACCCGTCTAATATACACATTTATTGCATTATGCTTTTATGTTCTTTAAAGTGACATTTCGCATTTATTTCAATTTTTAAAAGTATATCTTGGTGCAAAGATTGTTTATAATAATGCATAGAAATGCTATCAGTTTTTTGAAGTTGTTATTTATAAGCGAAAGAATACGCCTTTAAAGTTGAGACAGAAATGACAAATTCTATATGAATCGGAACTGTTGTCCACAACATTTTGTTTACTTTTAGCACAAAAAATATATTTCTCGTAAACGGTTTAATATTTTGGCTTGAAATTTTCAGAATTTTCATTAGAAAACATGCTCTTTCAGATAGAATTAAAGTAAAATTTATGTACAAATTAATGTGAAATGTCACTTTAATAGTGTTTTAATGTTCAAAACGGTGAGTTTTTGTGGCATTTTAATTGATATTAAGAAAATCATCATTCACCATTATTATTGACCTATTCCCCAAAATTGACTCTTTTTGACTTCCAAACAGATAATGGCTTTTGAAAATACCAAATAAAATGAAGACGTTGCTTTTGACAAACAATTTCTCCATTTCATTAATTGTTTCTTAAAGGAACATTTCATCCCCATATCAGTTTTTTATAGTATGTCTTGATGCCAAGATTGTTTTTCTAATGGGTATAAATGCTATCAGTTTTTTTTAAGTTGTTGCTGATAAGTGAAAAATACGCCTTTAAAATTGGGACGGAAACGACAAATTCTATATACATCTGAACTGTTGTGGACAACAATTTGTTAAAATTTAACACAAAAATATATATTTCTCGTAAACGGCGCAATATTTTGGCTTGAAATTTTCAGAATTTTCATAAGAAAATAGGCTCTTTTAGAGAAAAATAAAAGTGAAATTTATGAGAAAAATTCTGAAATGTCACTTTAACAGAAAGACAAAACCATGTAAAATTTCAGTCACTTGCAATTGTCGTCTGAAACATCCTTGAATTTCGACCAGTCCAAAATTTTGCCATCTGGTAAGGGTCTAAATGGTCGTTAAATCTTTTCCTAACAGCCCTGCATTTAGTATTCCTGAGAAATCTTGGGAAAACATAGGGTACAAACAAATAAAATGTTGATCGACACTTTTCCCTTTTGTCCCGAACTTAACTGTGCGAAATTGTACGCATATTATAACCCTATCATGATCCACTCTTTCGTGTCGGCAGCTTTTAGCCTTTTTAAGGAATGAACGCAATTTTATTTTTTTCATGCAGGTATGAAAAATAAAATCTAATCACACTGTATGAATCCGCGAAGCGGTTCATACAAAAGTGTGATTAGATTTTATTTTTCATACATGCATGAAAAAAATAAATAAAATTACATTCATTTCTTATAACTTAATATTCTGCAATTTAAAAAACAATAAAAACACAACTTTTCATTATTAACTTTCAACAAAAATGGCAGGTTAATAATGCGGCGAAATACAATTTTTGACAGGAAAAAGTAGTTCCGGCAATTTTTTTTCATGGAGGTTTGAAAAATAATTTTTAACCAAGCAGAATGCTGGGATTTTAATGAACTCAACTGACATTAAATTATTCCCAAATAACACAATTTTTGGGCTGTCTTTTTTGAAAAGCTGCTACAGACTACAAAATGGATGTTCAAAAACAAGGGTTTTATGTACAATGTAGCATGGGCAAAATTGGCTAGTTTTATAGTCGACGCTTTTTGATAACTCAAAAGCTTTTTTGGACAAAATCTGGATTCAGAGTATGATATCTGATAGAAACTTTACAAAATTGGCTATTTTTATAGTCGACACTTGATGATAACTCCAAAGCTATTTTTCACAAAATGTGGATTCAGAGTATGATATATGATAGAAACTCTACAAAATTGGCTAGTCTTATAGTCCATACACTTTACAAAATTGGCTAGTTTTATAGTCGACACTTATTGATAACTCCAATGCTGTTTTAGACCATAATCTGGATTCAGAGTATGATATATGATAGAAACTTTACGAAATTGGCTAGTTTTATAGTCCACACTTATTGATAACTCCAATGCTTTTTAAAACCATAATCTGGATTCAGAGTATGATATCTGATGGAAACTCTACAAATTTGGCTAGTCTTATAGTCCGCACTTATTCATAAACCAATGCTGTTTTAGACCATAATCTGGATTCAGAGGATTTTATCTGATTGTATCTCAACAAAGTTTGTTATAATCCATTTTTATTCGCATCACAGGGTGTGGCTAAGCGAAGAGGTTATTCGACGAGTTTATTTCTCGATTTCTTGGTTGATATAAGAGAAAAACGTGCGGCACGAGCAAGAACACATTTCGAAATTGAAAGAACGCTCTATTGTAAAATGAGTTGTTATAAAACCTCGTAACTACAGCCTGATTCACACTGTAGTTATAATGTTTTGCAATAATACCAACGATGTACCGCTAAGCGAGAAGGCTGTTTCTCCTCAAGCTTAAATGTAATGAACCGTTTACTAGGCTCCGCCCTGTCTCCCGAAAAAAATCAGAATATACTTCTGTAGTCGACACTAATTTTAAATTCGTTGAACACTTTCCCAAAGAATACAATTTTAGACCCTAGTTACGACATTTTCGAACATAACCCGTGAAATATTTCGTCGGCGTTATCGCAAAACCTCGTAACTACAGCTTTAATCAAGCTGGAGTTACAAGATGTTGATTTGTAGACCCGTAGTTGATAGTTGAACATACATGAGTATCCGGAAATATATCTAAATAATTAGGATAGGCCTATACGTTAATTGATAAATTATCTTATTTGATAATTTGCTCTCGCCACGTGACAGGTAGCGTGGCCGAGCGGTCTAAGGCGCTGGTTTAAGGCACCAGTCTCTTCGGAGGCGTGGGTTCGAATACCACCGCTGCCATGGTTTTTATTTCTAGAAAAAAACAAACTTGGTTCAAAACCGGTCTTATTTGGGAAAAGCTAAAGGGGCATAACTCAAATAATATTACAGAAGTATACATAGAAGATTTACATCGCTCGAATATTGTTCCCAAAATGGCCAAAAAACATTGATTACATGTGCACATAGGGATTAATATCATCAAATAAACAATGACGTAATTTCGGACAAACAAGTGTAAATCTAAAACGTCGCAACTATATCTTTATTTAAGCTGCAGTTATGTGATTTTATAATAAGACCGACCAACTAAGACCGATTTTGATGTGCATTATACGAAAATTCTAGGAAAACGTTAATGCAAAAGGAGAAAATACTGATGACCACCGCCTTCTCCTTTTATACGCTCGAAGGGTCGTAAATTATGTTATGGCCCTGGTCGGCTGTCCGTCCGTCCGTTAGCAATTTCTTGTATGCGCAACTCATTCTACAGTTGATCAAACTTGCCACAATGAATCTCCATGGTGTCTAGTTGTGTACACCGCTTACGGAATTCAGATAACTCCTTTCGTTCTGGAATTATCTTTCATTTAATTGGAAAACAAATCCCATTTTCTTGTGTGCGCAACTCCTCCTACAGTTTTGATCAGAATTTTACCATTGTAGTGGGGCGCATAACTCATATAATCGTTCAGTTTGTGATACAAGCATGAAATTTGGCATAAATATAGTTTCAAGTGTATATTTTCAGAAAAAAGTGCTAGCCACTTGAAATTCAATATGGCGGCCATTTTCTTAGATGGCCGCCATCTGAGCATTATAGAGCTTCCCTGTGCAATGATATGACGCACTAAAACTAATAGAAACTTGCATTTTCCATTTCAAACACTCAGACATAAATGCCAAATGTAAAAAAGACAATATTTGTGCGTGAGATGGCAACCAAAATCTCATATGGCTGCCATACAATATAAAGTTCTTCATTTTTTATATGAAAATTGCGATTTTACCACTGGAAAAAATCTTTGATTTGCTTTTTCGACTTATAAGCCCCACTGGCTTATTTCATTGACAAATTATATAAAATTCGACTGACTTGATAACAGATGGCCGCCAACCAAGTCCGTATAATCATTATTTTCTTACTCTTTTAATCGATTGCCATAGATATCTGCAAATGTAATATGTAGTGTATATCAGTTTGGTGAGACAATTAATTTAGAGCCACAGAACCTACCGTAAGAAGTAGACTACAAGATTGGGTCCCTCAACAAAGAGAAATGGTATGTAGAATACAAGTGAGATATAGTGTTTGTGGGACCAGAGATGGCAATCATCTGGAACAAGTCCCCAGTGATATAGTTTTCAAATTTGATAAGATCCCCATGAGAGATGGCAGCCAACCGGCTTTTTTCAAAGAAGGTCTCTAAAAAATGTAGCAGACGATTTTCAATTTTGACAATATGCCTACAAGAGATGGCAGCCAAACCCACTGAGGCTAATTATTGGTTTAACGCGGTCTCAGTTGATTCCTATTTTCAACATCCATGAGTCCGGTGTATTCGTTATTTGGCCAGAATATGTCTGTAAATCAACAGCCTTTACAAGGAAACTAGCCCTCACCCCATATGGGGTCCCTCGACAACAAGAGATGGTATGTCGAATACAAGCAAGGTTTAGTGCTTGTGAACATAGTCATATAAACACTGAAGAAGCTGTACAACATAGACGGCCGCCACTGCTTATTTATGATTTTAACTTTCACGTGATATTTCACAGACGCAGATATAGAGTGAAGTGCAGAAAAGCCCGGCTTTCTTGAACTTACACCGTCCACTTCAAGTTTTTGCACCCATTCGTAGCCATCTCTCTACAGCATTACGAAACTGGGTCCAAACAACTCTCCAACATTCATTTTCTTTTGGCAATCCCCATTTCGACCGGCATTAATAATTCGGTTGCTGAAAATTACACAGTCTCTAAATATGACCAGCTTTGTATGCAGCCTGTTTTGCGCATTGATATGGTGGTTATACAATAGGACTAAGTCATGAAGTTTGAAAACTGGACTTTCTCAGAAGCCACGAATTCCATGATATACCGGTATATAACAAGTTAAAAAAGCCACATGATACTTGTAAATCTTTTACAAAACTATAGTTGTATCATATTTTGTTAAGACCTCGTCGAGTTATACAACTCTATTAAGATGTTTGGGTGATACTTTAACTCTTGAACGACAACACATACAACTGCGCTGTTACGAGTTTTACAAGCAACTTCCCATTGTCCATAATTTAAACGCATTGATTAAGCTTGTCTCAAATTTTGCAAATCGTGCTACGAATGCATAAGAAACGTGGCATCTTTTGCAAATCAGATTCTATAGTCCTTTTACAGCTGTCTCCATCTGTAATGGAACCTTGTTTCTGTGCCCGTTTGAGCTTTATATTGTAGATAAAAGACGGTATCTATTATGATACTTGGCTTATGCAGTGTCAAAGTTTTCTCTTTGCCCTCATTATCATCTAATAGAGCTGGATTGAACTAAGTTGGTATATCATTGAAGGCAAGGTATAAAGGAATATCTGTTGCAGTATTATTGTACATTTGTATCCACTAAGATCTTGCTCTTTCTGTAAATTACTCAGAAGAAAAATAAGCAAATCATTAGATTTGTCCTCTTGGCAGGGATAACATTTACTTTACATATTTTTGTTGATTTGTTTTACAATCATCCATTATTAATGTAAGAAAGACTTCCTTTTACACTATCTGGTTTAGAATGCATGAGTTTTCTGATATTTGGTGTGGACGATTCCAAGGATGATTTGAACACTAGGTTTTGACTTACTTAGCGCAAAGCGACTAATCACACGAAAGTGCTTTAAACCATGTTAATTAAGCTGCTGTTTTTTTTTTAAAGTAATCGACGATAATCGGTGTTTAATTATGGAGGCCAATAAGACAGTTAAGATAATACAAAAATGGTCGCCATTTCAATAGCAGAATATATATTCTCTTAGAACAGTTAAGATAATACAAAAATGGTCGCCATTTCAATAGCAGAATATATATTCTCTTAGAACAATTTTGTTTGTATCTCATTCATTTTATTAGCTGATACTTAAAGAGAGGGGTTGATATCTTTTTTGTTAAAAGTAATAAGATTTCCTTGAAGAAACTATGAACATTTGAATATTTTGGCGGCCATCTTTGAAAAAGGGAGCCATGTTATAAAGACATCAAGTTGGTTTATATTGGTTACAAAAAAGACTATGCAGGAAAGGTATATAAAAATCCCGACGAAATTCATCACTTGGGATTCATTTATATTTGATATTTTCATATATAGGCCTAATTAATACATGAGAATGGCGGCTATTTTGAAAGATGGCCACCGGATGCCATTATCATGTGGCTAAATCGGTTTGTGTTTCACTCATTATGCTGGTTGAACTTTTATGACAAGAATAGATAATATCTTATTAAAAAATAATACCTAATTGAAGAAACGGCCATTTTTGGAGTGTTTTGGCGGCCATCTCGGATAAACGACTGCAATGTTGTAAAAAAGCCATGCTAGTTTATTAATTAATCACAAAATTGACTATATTGGGACGATTTATTAGAAAAATCTCGGCAAATTTCAGCATTTGGAATGTCTTTCTATCTGATATATAGACTACATTTATCCGAATGGCGGCCATCTTGGAAAATGGCCACCGGATGCGAATTTAAAGTGGTTAGCACTTTTTTCTGATTCAGGGACCCTCAATGACTTACCATACCAAAATTAATGCTTGTATCACAAAGTGAACGATTAGGCCAAATTTTCGGAGTTGTGCGCCCCACTATTGTAGCATGGAAAATATTGAGACAAAAGAAGAAAATGCTGATAAGCAGTTTCTTCTTTTGTCCCAATGTTTTTCCGGGCCTTTTATATTAGGGACGGGAATACCAGATCTTATTTGGGACAGGGTTAAATAGGTACATTCTGAATGTTTGACAATGAAAAAGAGATAACTTCACTTACAGCCTAATATAGGAACAAACAGATCTAAAATCAATTGCCCATCAATTGTGTTTATAATTGAAATATAGTTGGGAAAGGAATGAAATTGTTTGAATCTATCAAATTTCTATTATTTTTCTACTAAATTACTAGGGATAGGATTTATTTCGAAATTATTTCGTTTGAACGTTATACCCATTGGTGAGCACCGGACCAGAATTTTCACTTCGACTGAAGCGGCAGTTCGAGTCATCCGATGTCGAAATAACGAGTGTCGACTGCATACACAATTTCGACTTTATTCTTTTTTTTTTCAAGTGTGATTTTTTTACTTCGTTTAAAAAAGGGATTTCAAGATTTGATTTTCTTTTACGCTGGTGAAAATATCTGGTTATTAACATAATTATCATTATTCAGTCTCAATGTTTAAAGGTTTTATTCATTTCGGAATGGGTTAAGCGCGTGACTCTTTTATTACTAGACTACAAAGAATTTTAACATGTAACGAATATGTCAGTTACCCTGTCATAAACCTTTCGCAAACAGACCATGTGCACAAAATGCTTCTGAAAGCATTGAGAGTAAAGAAGTAAATGCTTAAGAAAATAACGAATTCTATGGGCATAATTTTCTCCGTTTTTCAAATTTCAAAAGTGATATCATATACATAATTTATGCATTTGTAGCTTCATTTACAATTGTGATCTTCTGCATTCTACTACAACGTCTTTCATTTTAATTCGACATGTCCGAAATGTTGTTGTGTGTGAAAAGGTAAAAGCAAAGTCTTTGATTTATAAGTTTTAGTGTTTTCAAACATTGATAACCACTTAAAATACATTTTATCAAAGAATTCTCTATTTTTGAATGACATGTATGTCACGATTAGTAAACTAGTACGGTAATAAAACTTTAATCAACTTTGAGTTATGGCCCCTCTTATGTTTTTTTTTTTCACTCTTTCTCAAACAGCAAAAATTGAGGGTGACCAAATTTTGAACGGGCCGAAGACGACAAAATTGGTTGATATCAAAAGTAGAAAATGAGTTATCTATATCTTAGAAAATATTGAGGAGAAGTGAGAAACGGCAATTTCTTATGTTCTTTTAATATCTGACCATCGTATTTCAACCATTGACGTCAAAACAGAAATTATTTGGGGAAGAGTTCACCCTTTCTAAAACAACAGAAATGTGATTTCGATATAACGCGAGTCAGCTGTTAATGTCGTCTGTTTTTAATATGGAAAAGGGTAGAAATAGCATGTTTTAGCCTAGATGCTAAACAAATTACAAAAAATAAGCAAAATAATATGAGCCGGGATCTGGAAAAACGTCCCTTATAACATTTTTCAAAATTGAGTTTTAAGGTCAGCCTGTTGTCAAATAGTGTCAAATATGCATCCATGCTGCTCTATGTAAGTTACAACGGGTCACGAAGAAGCTATTAGAGAACAACATGGATCCTGATCAGACTGTGCGTATCAAAAGCCTTTAGGGACGTTTTTCCAGATCCATACTTTTTTCATGTTCAGCATTTCTCGTTTCACATACACCGTTTCATTTTCCGACGTCTTAACAAAAGTTTCAGTTTGACACACGCATACTAGGCAAATCGTTAAATCTTAGGAGGAAATAAAAATGTCAATAAAATCAAGTAACCGATAAATGCTGATTACATAGATAGTCGTTCGATTATCATTATGGTTTTATCTTTTAAGAAGACTTCGAATCATCAATTCTTTCCTTGATTGTTGTAGACAAAACAGTTAGTCGCCCAATCTTATCTGCTTATCTTAATATTATCTTAATATGTGTGTTTATCTTGACAAATACCAGAAAATCACAAAAAGGCAAAAAACTACGGATTACCCAATTTATGTCTCTGGGTTTTTGTCGTCGTTGTTGTTTCCTTCTCTCAAATATTTAGCAAACGAAAAATGTTAAACTGCAAAATCCAACTTTCCCAAACAAGACCTTATAGAAATGATCTATTAGAATATTGAAAGAAAATAATAAATTACTGATAATCCGTAATTTCTTCTTTTCACTCATACTTTCTATACCATAACAAACACATTTCCTACTTCTGAAATCATCTTTTTTGGTATTTGCAATTCCTCCATTCCTTTAAATTTCAGTACCGTTAAACTTTGCTTTTTAAGAGGGGGTTAAACTATCATCGAACTCATTTTTTCTTTAAATTCCTATTAGGAATAGCAACACTTTATTAGCCTACTCAAGTATCTTTAGATGAATGAATGAACAAATCTCTCTCTTTTTTTTTCAAAATTTGTAGAGTAGCATCTACAGCCCAATGAAATTTTATCATTCTTATTTTTAAGTATACAAATAGGTACACGAGACAAGTAAATCAAGAAAGTTCAGCATCTGAAACAAAGGGTTACCGAATAAAAAAAATATGACAAAACAAGCCAAAAGCAATATTTTAAGATGGCTAATCATTGGCTGCTGCATAAATTATCGATTTTCATCTGAAGAAAACGGACACTGCCGATTGGCTGCACGAGTGATGGCGGAGATTACCGATCATTTACGGAGATATTTCCGTGATGTATCAAGAGAGGTGCAAATCAGCTGATCGTATATAAACAACAGATTCATGTGGTTTCGATAAGAAGAGCTTAATTAAAGAATTTGCAAGAATTGACGTTGCATCTTACATCTTTAGAAAATTGGAATAGATGTTATAAAACTGCGCAAGTTACCTTGGGAACGGTTAGCGATATATTTAAAATGGATATTCGCATTGTGATAGTTTTTGTGGGATTTATTAGCGTCTGCATCTGCGAAACACGTATGTATATTTTACGTCTGCTTGATTTACTACGCATATTGCTCTTTTTCTGCCAAAAACGTTGTATCTGCAGCTTTGATCAAACTGTAATGAAGAGGATTTAAAAAGGAGTAGAACGAAAACAGACAATAATTGAGCTTTATTCATGAAAATGTCCATTATTGCATTTGATACATATGATATTATATGTCTAGATCAGATTGAAACAAAGTGATGTCTGATCAAGATCGGCATGTCAGAAGACGTTATAATGCAGATACGAGCCCATTGTCTGCTTGCGTATTCCCGCTGTATTTATTACGTTTGCATGATGAAGAGTGTACGTGCCAATTCGATAGAATTGCGTAAAAATAATAAGTAGAGGAAATTATTATTAAAGAAAGGAACGCAGAGAGATATACGCGCATTTATATACAGAGAGGCGAATCTAACCCATTCCCGCACAACGAAACATTTTGACGCCGCGCAAAACAAATGCTTTGGGAAACATTGTGTAAAACGAAGAAATTGCTTTTACCAAGCAATTTCTTTATTTACCACAATGTTTCCTCATAGAAAGCCCCCCCCCCCCCCAAAAAAAAAAAAAAAAAAAAAAATACAACACCTTTCAAATTTGAAAATTCCAAAAATTGTGCAATCTGGTAATAGGTTAAATGCGTGTTATTTTTTTTATCTATCATACCATTTCAAATTAAAAAAAAAAACCTTCTCGTTCGCAATTACCGAAATCAAGCTTTCTTGATCAAGATCGCTAAAGCAACGGGAGTCATCATTATCAATAATTCTATAAATATGCCAATGTCTTAATTGGTTAGAACGTCATTGTAGAAGAATATTATGTAATATTTTCTAAGATATGCAAATGTCATTCGTTTACAACGATTGTCATAAATCCAAAGATAATTTAGTAAGACCAGCAGTTCGTTCTAATGACCCTTTCTTAACTCTTTCCCAGTCAGCAAAATTTCGGGGTGTTTCAACTTGAATGCTGCTGCAGAGAACAAAATTTTGGAAGTTGTTGAAGATAGGATTAGTAAAAGAAATACATGTTTAGCACAGACAATAAAACCTCGTAACTGCAGCTTAAAACAAGCTGCAGTAACGAGTTTTCCGTTGAAAAGCAGCGTGATTTATAAACATTTTCTTCTTTGTGACGTCTGGAAAAGGGTGAACCCTTTCCCAAATGACCAAATTTTAGCGTAGTCCCTGTAGAAAGATGCTACTGAAGACAAATTGAATGCTGCCAAAGATAAGATTTGTGTACAAAAATAGCCAAGAAAATATTGAGGCAAAAGGTGAAAGGTGATCAACAGCAGTTTCTTCTTTTGATTCAATGTTTCCCCAAGCATCTTCTTTTCAGGATGTCAAAACCAGATCTTGTTTGAGAAAGGGTTAAAGAAGAATGCAAATGTCACTGCCAGGGATTTTGCCAAACGATTATCACAAGGGCCAAATCTTATGGTTTGTGCGTTCCAGAGAGAAAGATAAACATAGATTTGTTATTACTTATTTTTCTGTTCGTACAACTAGCGGCATTTGCAGAATAATGCAAAGTAGCGCTTTTAGAAAGCATATGATTTAGTCAATATAAAACGTTCAAAAGCTGTAATTGAAATGCAAATGTTGCATCTTATTTGTTCTAGGTTAATATGAAAGGACAACTATTAAAGGGACCCGTGCTAGTTTTGTCGGACATGAAAACATGTAAAAGATATATTCAAGAAATAACGTATGTAATTGTCAACCCGCATAGCTAGATTATTTCTGCCTAAGAAAATTTCAAATAAAGTTCATTTGGTCATTCTAAATCAAGACTGTATATAATTACCTTACCCGCACTTTATATTTTAGTAATATATATGTATATGGGAAACTGGACCTTGATGGATAGTTGAAGGTAACAACGGAAAACAATGGACATTGCTTAACATTTTCCCAAACAATACACGAATGGTGTGTGTTTGGTCTCTCTTACGTTTGGCGCTTCAGAAATAGATGAACTGAGCAAAAGGCATTCAGCATACAAAATTACTTCACTTAGAGGATCCATTGTGTTTCACTCAAACAATATTTTTCTGCTTCAGCGATTTGAAAATCATGCGAAGGCAAAATGTGAGAAAATACCCCGGTTTTATTAATTTGCATAATTATGTGTTTTACTCTGGTTACGTATGATTTGGTTATCTGATATGTAGGTTTGTTAAGGATTCGGGTGACTTACTTTGTAATGTGAAAGAAATTATACATTAAATTGATTTAAACAAACTAAAATAGCTTTATTAATATGCAAAAAAGATGTGGAGACTGGAGAGTATCCAAAGATTCCTAAAGTGAATTCGGAAAAGTATTTATAATTCGACAAACGAGAGTGACCGCTGTTTACATGTACATGTAAACAACGATCACTCTCGTTTGTCGAACTATACAAGTCGGAAGAGAAATAGCGCGCATAAAGAAACGATGAATAATTTGAAACGAATTTTTTATTTGCTCATACGAAATAGTTTTCTCGTGCATAAAAGTCATTCAAAGAACCCGAGGGTAAATAGACACCGAATGATAGTAAATATTAGTAAATTAATTTCACTAATCACTCATTTTTGATTGACAGGTGACCTGTCAAAGTGTACATTTCGCCACATCCGGAAGGTCAATTTCGCTCCCGATCTAATTGATAATTATTGACAAATATTGACAAATACGTGATTATCCGAGACTTAAGATAACCATCTTTCATGGCTTCTTTTACCCCAAACTCCACACAGCGACAATGCCTTACATTATCACTGCAGACATATAAATCACGTGACCATGGTAAATGTCACGTGATATCGTAAAGATGGCGGAAATTTATTTATATTTCTGAAATCATTTCTTAATTCCAATTTTACTTTTCATTTGGATTCATATCTGACACATCATATTCTTAAAATATCGATAAACGCATGTTTACTTTTTTAAATGAAGATCAAAATAAAAAAATCAATTACCTGAAATCTTGGTAACTCAAGCTGTGCCGGCAGAGATCTCCCCAATCCCAATTCAGGGGAGATAACTGCGAAGGAGATTGCTTTTACCCTTCAAGCAGATGCCATTGATACCATCATCGACTTCGACGATCGTTTCGTAGTAAAACAGTGGTTTCTGTTCAGAGTATGGTTCTTCGTAACCATCTATCAAATAAATACAACATTTATTACTCGTACCCATTACCATACATTGGCGCCTTTTGATGCTATAGATGCAGGGCCATAGGAGCAGGGCACTAAAGCTGGCAAGAAAGCCAAATTTTTCTTATTTAACACTGGCAATTTAGGGAAAATCCAACTTAGCCCCCCCCCCCCCCCCCCATTGGTTCAGACACAGGGGATTGAGTCATCAATATAAAATTGCTTCCTAAGGGCCTGAGATGAAAATGAATATAGAAGACATTGTGGAAAGTGAAGAAATTGCTTGTCTCAAGTATTTTCTTTTGTATTTCGTCGGTGTGAATGCAAAACCTCGTATGTCGATTCGTGCTATTTTCAAAGTACACTCTTGTGTGTCTAGTTAAGACAATTCTTGCAGGTTTTGAGATATTTTTACTAATTAGTATTTATGACACATTATTTGTGAACAATATGTTAAAGTTTCAAGTTAAACATTTCAGTTTGGGAAAAGTTATTAAACTTCCTTCACCCCCCTTTAAAATTTTCCAAAATCGAGATACGAGGTTTGCATTTGCAACGACGATTTTCTACAGTCTTTTCGAAAATCTTCACCTGTTGGGGCGTCCAATAGCGTCAATTTGTAGGCATATCTCATGCGGGATTCAGACAAGGATGCAATCAGTAGCGTACATCGCATCTTAAATCCAATCCACTTGGTCAAATAGCCAATGTCCTTCTAATTACGGCAACAAAGACTAACGACACAATAGCTGTAGTCCAAACTTATAGGCGTTGCAGACGACAATTTCCATTGAACAAAATTTAACATTTTTTGGTCTTTCTTTGTAGAAAACATTGTGGGAAATGAAGAAATTGCTTGTCACAAAAAGCCTTTATTTTGTGGGGCGTCCAAAAGCGTCAATGTGTGTTTAGCACATGAAGCAGAGTCTGAAAAAGTATTAGACGAAATGGGAATTTTTCGTCCAATCCAATATGTTTATATATTAGACGAAATGGGATTAGACCAACTGGGATGTAACCAGCTGAAGGCTGGACATTCGTCCAATTCAATGTAGATTTATTTATATTCAGACCGTGAGATTACACACGTGCGTCAACACGTTAACTAGGCATTGTTTGGGAAAGGATAAAATGTACATTCGACCATTGAACTTTTGACCAGTAACATGCCTTTTTGTGCTTTTTACTGTGTTTATTTATTTGTAGTTAACCTTTTTCTCAACAAAACATGTGTTTGACGTCCCAAAAATAGAAAATTAAGTAGAGAAGAATTAGGAAAGCATTGAGACAAAAGAAGAAAAATTCTGATCGCCAGCATGTCTCTATTTGTCTCATTATTTTCTGTGATATTTTGTACATTAATCCCTTCTTTCTCAACACCAATAGCTTTCTAAGTGGAAAAGACCAAATGTTTAATGTTTGGGAAAAGGTTCAAATAGCTTTTACAACACGTCACCTTACGGACAAGGTTAACCCACTTCCAGCGGCAAAATAGGCAAGTCTGTTTTTAAGTTGCTAATAAAAGATACATCTTTTGGGTGTTTATAGTAAAAGGTATGTTATGGAACAGAAATTGTTGAAGTAAACGAAGAATATTGTGGTTATCAGCAATTTCTTCCTTTCTCTCAAAATTCCTTGAATAGATTCTTTTTCTACATCTGAAGATAAATGACCTGGCAGAGCAACTCACGCCATAAGCTGGGGGGATGCTCTGGGGATGCTTGCCTTGAGCTATGCCAGGGACGTCAAAACAGGTCTTGTTTGGGAAAGGGTTAATGGGTTTCACATGCAGGGGCACTCTCTTGCACACGGTTCATTCATTACATTCACCTCTGCAGTTGCCTCAGAGAGTATTGCGTCATCATCTGATAGATTACGTCACTTTCTATCACATCAAAACGGCAATAACAAATAATTTTTCTTTTCCAAAGTCCAAAATATGTCATACTTCACGTTGCTTAAAATTTAATATCATTTTCCAACGAAAATAATTTAATTTTTTTTAGATTGATGTCATTCATTCAAATTTTCTGTACGTTTCATTCTGATAGGGAACGATTTTATCCAGCTAACGGTGACGTATTTCGGACAAACAATAGTATTTCGTAAGTGTTGTTATAAAATCTCGCAACTACGACTTGATTCAAGCCGTAGATACGATATCATATAACAACACCGACGATTTATCAAAACAAAACATTAAACCTAGTCTATTTTTAGCACAAAATTCCTGCCATTGGTAAGGAGGCTTGAGAAAATAGTTCTATTGTATATGGGTTATTTCATCAACTATATCGCCTTTCAAATGTAACCAGAATCATCATTTCTTTGTCTACTTTATTATGTTACACATGAAACAGTTAAAAGGTAATAATACACGTTTTCCTCGGTTTGACAAGATTCTTGTCATTCATACGCCCAGGCCGTTGCAGAGATGTATGTGAGAGTAACGAACGACAACTCTGCTCGGAGATTGATGCAGGGGTCCCCTCCGCGAAGTTAGTGATGACACTTCGTCACCTACAGTTATCGATTAGCCAATCGTGTGTAAGATAACAACATTATGACGTAATAGCCGGGATTTCCCAGGGCTTCCCTGCTGATTATGGTCATTACCAGACCATGGAAATTCGATGCTTTTCAACAAAAACCTAGTCACTGCAGCTTGTTTTAAGCTGCATTTACGAGGTTTTGTTGAAAAGCAACAATTTACATTGACAACACTCGAGGACCGTTACAACCTATAGCATAGGTATAATTGAAATTCTAGACTAAGGCTAAATCTAAACAATTCAAAAAAATATTCTAAAGGAGAAACAAACAATTTCTTCTTTTTCCAGGTTGTTTCAATCAAAAAGAGTTCGTATTCCCAGAGGCAAATGACACGCGATTTCATTTTATCGGGGACGTCCAATATGTTTATTGTGCCAATTGTAGATAGGGCGGACTATATGAGGAAGTAAAATTGCATGTAATATAAATGTCATTCTTACCAACTTAACCCATTACCAGACTGCAAAATTTTAGACTGGTTAAAATTAAAACATGGATGAAATTTGATGTTTAATTACCACAATGTTTTCAAAAGCCTCTATCTTGTGAGGATTCAAAATGTGTCACTGTGTGGTAAATGGTTAACTCTTTCCTAGATTTAGCGCGGAACCTGGAATTTGTCGTCGCTTTTCAACAAAAACCTCGTAACTGCAGCTTTTTCGTTGAAAAGCGACGATATATTCAAACAGTGGGGTTACAGAAACGAACCATATTAGACTATTTTATCTATGGAGTCCAAATAAATTATACGCCTTTCCCCATTCACTCATAATGACGCATTTTGGCGCCCTGCATGAAAAATAAAATGCTTTCGAAAACATTTTTTTTTAAATGAAAAAAAATGCTTGTGACAAGCAACTTCTTCATTTAGGAAAATGTTTGCTCCGAAGCAAGTCCTAAAAATGTAAAAATCCATTCACTTGAAATAGTCGTCTGCAACTTCTTTGAAAATAGTGCAGTCTAAAATTTTGCCGTTTGGGAAAGGGTTAACAAGAAAAGTAATGAAAGAAAAGAGGATTGCAGTCTATTTTCTTTGTTTATAATCGAGCGAGGTTTTCTCTATGTTAATCGTTTTATACGGATGTCCTTGAAAAGGGGCCGACAAAAGACCCGGATACATACATATTCCCCTGAAACAAAGGGGATCGAACGGACGTTAAAATGCACTACTGGATTGAATATCGCTGCTTTTCATCGAAAACCTCCTAACTGTAGCTTAAAACAAGCTGCAGTTACGATGTTTTCGTTGAAAAGCGACGATATGTCGTATTTGAAAACGGACCTTTCTCATGTAGACCTACAAGATGTGCATCCATGTAGCCCTGAAACTCAACGATGTACATCTATCAGCATTTTCATATTTTGCCTTATCTCTTCCTAAGCCTTTTTCCCATAAACTGCGTTGAAAGTACACGTCAGTATTGTTTCCCAAATTGGGAAAAGGGTGAATCATAATTACGAAATCCAAAATGGTGCTAATTTTCCAGCACCACATGTGAGAGAAACTCGTTGTTGTATCTCACGAGGTGGTCGCCTCAGTAGCCATACAATTAGCACCTACATTGTGTATCGAGTATTTGATTAAATTCAATCTGATTCAAATCTGACGTTAACTTACAGTAACATTTGATAGGCACCAGTAAGGGATCGCCTTTTATTTAACTTGGTAAACCTGAAATCGGATTCATTTACTCGCTCTCATAATCTTAAACTTTAGCGTTTATTTTATTGGTCATAAGAAAAGGTCATAAAAGAAGACCCTCTTACTGGCGCTTGTAAGTTATTACCGTAAGGTAACACAGGATTTTAGCCAGATAGGATTATACTAAACCAAGGATAGAAATGTCACTAATCTTGCTTTCAGAATGATAGCAGCTAGTCTTCATTTATAACATATACCGGATCCTTTATGTTCAATCTGATCTCATTCTCTACTCTGTGCATGGATACATTCAGCATTACAATGGTTATTCGAAAAAAAGTTTCATCAGATACAGTTATTTTCATGACATGACACATTGGCAGATACACAATTATCTCCAGCATAGAATTGCGCAAGTGCCAGAGACCCAATCCCATATCTTGTATTGGTATTTCCTAAATTGAACACAACGTGCTAATGAAATGTCTGATCCACGATCTGGTTAGAGGGTCTTTATGGCACGTAAAACGAACGTGGGTCCAGATCACCCTGTGTATAAACGCACTCTGATCAAGATCCACGTTTTTCTCTTGCACTGTCTATATAATCCGTAGCAAAGGTAAGAGAGCAACAACCGTGGTTGACAGAAATTAGTCGTCAACAGAACACCGCGGTAGGGAATGTTATAGAACCAGCATTATTATTTATTGTATTCACTGGTGGTGAACTCGGCCAAAGCGAGGGACGTTTTTCGCTACAACAAGGTATAGATATTTTGCGTTTAAATATATGAGTTTATAGATTTTTTTCTAATGACAATGAATCTGTTCTAAGAATAGACCGGGTTTTACCGTTATGTATTGACAAACCGTCGGTATTGTTATAAAATCTCGTAACTACGGCTTTATCAAAGCCGTAGTTACGAGATTTTAAAACAACACCAACGGAATACATTGATCGTGAAAAAACATCCCTCGCTTTGGCCCAGTTCACCACCAGTAGTATTTGCAATTTTTGAATTAAGCCAGACGTGCTAATAAAGCATTTGTTTACCGATTATCGCATCTTTGGTTTCGATGAAAAGGTGTTGCAGACAGAAATGTTAATTTTGTACCAAAGTTATATTCGTATGGCCGAAATTGTCAACGTCGAAAGTACATAAATATTTGCCAATTTGTAGCCCTTTATCTTTTGGCAAGAAAAAGAAGTAGATCTGCATGATGTTTGACCGCAAAAATGATGGCGACGCAGAATTAAAATATGTATAGATCATCATCCACATGTATGTATTTACATCCAAATAATTTTGATTCAAACACATAATTCTCGCCAGGTTAAACAACGATACATACATGCCATTTTTTTCGAAAACAAAATCTGATTCTCTGTTATTTAGAAACGATGATTAGTCAATAATTAGTCTATAAGTATGCAATTAGGTAATTCCGTGCTTATTTCAACTTATTATTTTTCCATTTATTTTTCGTAAAAAAAAAGAGAACCAAAACAACAAAATTTTATTCTTCAGCGAGTCCAGATACCGGTCCAGAACAAGTACATATAAGTTATGGCGACAGTTCTGACGTCATGGTGGTCATGTGGTCGTCACGTGACGAGAGGCACTATAATCTATCATACGGAACATCGCTTGACCGGATGTACGAGACTACCGGAAGTGACGTCGTCAAACTACCAAGCTGGCTGACGAAAGCGGCTCCATTTGTATACAGGGCCGAACTCAAGGTAAAAAAGACAAATATTTGATAGAATTTACATAAATATGTATAAAAAGCAAACTTTGTAACTCATGTCACCCTGAATTTGAAAATGAAGCCAAATACTAGCATCCAATGGATCAACATGCGAAAGATTTAAGTTTACATGAAACAACAACGACTGTCGAATATGAATTAGTCCATATTAAGCGTTTTGGTAACAATACTCTCGAACCCAAAGCGTTTTAATGTTGAATGCACGTGCTCTTTATCGCGTTATATTGAACGCACGTGCGTCAACATTGTTTTCTCCACATATTTAGGGAGCCTCTTGTTGATAATGTCGATTTGTGACTATTTTTAGTAATAATTTTCATGTATACAATGTTGATTTTCCACCAACCCATCGTCTTTGCCTTCGGAAGTGTGTTCTGTGGGTACAGACTAAAACACAAGTGAAAGGACCTTATTGGTGCCAAAATGAGTTTAAAAAGTTCATTTTCATCCGCATAACCATCTTCGCAAGCCAAGGGTTACTACCTCCACTTTGTTCCTTACGAACCCTTGGCCGCTCGCTTCTATTGAAATCGAAAGTACCACCATGCCACCTTTCGGCGATAAAGAGTCGCGGCCCTTTGCAGTTGCTATTTCTGGCCAATCAAAAGCCTCGTACTAAAACGTGTTAGGCGATGCATCAAATACGGATATCGATTTTCACGTCAGCCGTGACGTTTTCGTTTTGACAAAGACGGCTTGTTTAGTGTGTTTTGATTGGATAATGGGAAAGTTATCGCGTCCAATGAAATCGCACGGTGGTACTTTCGATTTCCATAGAGGCGAGCGGCCAAGGGTTCGTAAGGAACAAAGTGGAGGTAGTAACCCTTGGCTTGCGAAGATGCCGCATAACTTGATGCACGATGATCAATCAGATGAATAGCACTTGACCACTTGACCCATTACCACTTGACCCATTACCACACAATGACTCTTTTTGACTGCCTGCAAGATAATTGCTTTAGAAAACATTGTGGGAAATGAAGAAATTGCTTGTGACAAGCAATTTCTTCATTTCCCACAATGTATTCTTGCCTAAAATACCATAAAATGTGAAAAATAATTTACTTAAAATTGTCGCCTGCAACTTTTTTCAATTTCGAGCAGGCGAAAATGTTGCCGTTTGGTAATGGGTTAATGTGATAGCATTGACTAAATGTATTCACATCATCACTGTATTCCATTATGTTATAGGTGATTAATAGATGCTTTTTTGCATTAAATTGACCTGTTGTTAACCTTTTTGTATTATTTTCTATACCCATTGTCTAATGACGTTTGGTTTATAAAGTAAGATTGTTACATGTCACTTTGATAGGCACGTTTTTAATGTTAAATGAGAAATTTATATAGGCACAATGGTTGCATTGGTAAGCGCAATTATTCTTTAAATGTCAGTTTAGATTTTGTATTAATCCTTTCTCATACGACAAAATTGTATACCTGTCACCATTGAAACGAGTTGTAGACGTCAGAATTAATGATTCTAACAATAGAACATGTCTGAATTATGTCATTCGCTAGAACTGACACAGAATAATGTTAGGTCTAGAATAATTAAGGTATTCCATCCATCATTAGATACCAAACACTTCAAACAAATTCGGGCATCATCTATTGCAACGGAAATTGAATATGGTATTTCTCGTCAATTTCCGTTACCACGTTCGACGTCCGTAGTTGCACGGAGTGTGCAATAGTATCTAATGATAGATGGAAAACCTTAAAATTGCATTCAGACCCCGGATTCTTTTACCCTATTCTTAGCAAGTTAGAGTAAAGGAAAGCCAATCCGGTAACAGACAAACTAGTTCGTATTTTGTAAAAATATGATCTATTTCGTTACAGAATTTAACAGAAGGCACACAATATTTCTACAGAATAGTCGAGTATTCTCCGGACAACGAAACGATGCAATTTCAGTGTCAAAACTTCTCCTTTACCACACAAGCTAAAATACAAGTAAGTCTAGATCTTAGCCATTCAAGTACCGTCGTTTTTCATCGAAAACCTCGTAACTGATGCTTTTTTAAGCTGCAGTTATGAGGTTTTCGACGAAAAGCAGCGATACCCTTTTACATCGTGCTTCTTCAAAGCCCGTGTTTTAACTTAACCCTTTCCCAAACGTCAAAATTTTAGGGTGACCCACTTCAAAAACTGACACAAATGACAAAATGGAAGGTATTTAAGATAGAATCTGTGTAAAATATGACAAAGAAAATATTGAGACAAAAGGAGAAACTGCTGGTATCAGCGGTTTCTTCTTTTGTTTCAATGTTTTCCCAAGCCTTTTCTAATAGGGACGTCAAAACCAGACCTTGTTTGGGAAAGGGTTAAAACCTCCATCCCGGAATTCGATCGCCGTCACGGACATTATAATCTTTATTTACCTTTATTCGTACAGATTGGCATAATATATAACCATTTTTACAACTGTTTTACTAAATTTTATGTTATGTTATTTTACACAATGCACAATTGAAACATTGCATCTAATGGTTGTGCTAAAACAAGCAAAAAAAAATGTCACGTGTTTTTTTTATAGATTAAATGAAATACCATTTGCAGAGCAACATTATCTGAAAGTAGTGTATAAATGCATTCTAAATCTATTTTATTAGATCAGACTCACTGCATCCTTATACAGATTTTTCTTATTCTACGCTGCCTTTCAAAAGAACAAGCAAATTCGTTGAATTGATATCCCCCGCCGAACATATTTTCATTGTCAATAAAGCAGCGCGGAAACGAATATAACTCTGTATGTATATGGCTTCAACAGAACGAATATCACTCTGTATGTATATGGCTTCAACAGAACGAATATCACTCTGTATGTATATGGCTTAAACAGTCAGGGGCAGTAACTCTAAATTCGACGGTCGAACAGGGTAACCCCGACAATATGCGCATGTCCTCATTGTAGTAAAGCTGTGTGCCAAGTTTCATTGAAATCTGGTCTATAGTTTTCAAGAAATAGCGCGGAAACGAATATCACTGTATGTAAATGGCTTAAACAGTCAGGGGCAGTAATTCTAAATTCGGCAGTCGAACCGGGTAACCCTGACGATATGCGCATGTCCTCATGGCTGTGAGCCAAGTTTCATTGAAATCCGGTTTATGGTTTTCAAGAAATAGCGCGGAAACGAATATCACTCTGTATGTATATGGCTAAAACAGTCAGGGGCAGTAACTCTAAATTCGGCGGTCGAACCGGGTAACCCCAACGACATGCGCATGTCCACTTTGTAGTGAAGCTGTGTGCCAAGTTTCATCGAAATCCGGTCTACAGTTTTCAAGAAATAGCGCGGAAACGAATATCACTTTATGTATATGGCTTAAACAGTCAGGGGCAGTAACTCTAAATTCGGCGGTTGAGCCGAGTAACCCCGACGATATGCGCATGTCCTCATTGTAGTAAAGCTGTGTGCCAAGTTTTATTGAAATCCGGTCTATAGTTTTCAAGAAATAGCGCGGAAACGAATATCACTGTATGTATATGGCTAAAACAGTCAGGGGCATTAACTCTAAATTCGACGGTCGAACCGGGTAACCCCGACGATAAGCGCATGTCCTCATTGTAGTAAAGCTGTGTGCCAAGTTTCCTTGAAATCCGGTCTATAGTTTTCAAGAAATAGCGCGGAAACGAATATCACTCTGTATGTATATGGCTTAAACAGTCAGGGGCAGTAACTCTAAATTCGGCGGTCGAACCGGGTAACCCCGACGATATGCGCATGTCCTCATTGTAGTAAAGCTGTGTGCCAAGTTTCATTGAAATCCGGTTTATAGTTTTCAAGAAATAGCGCGGAAACGAATATCACCTTGTATGTATATGGCTAAAACAGTCAGGGGCAGTAACTCTAAATTCGGTGGTCGAACCGGGTAACCCCGACGATATGCGCATGTCCTCATTGTAGTGAAGCTGTGTGCCAAGTTTCATCGAAATCCGGTCTACAGTTTTCAAGAAATAGCGCGGAAACGAATATCACTCTGTATGTATATGGCTTAAACAGTCAGGGGCAGTAACTCTGAATTCAACGGTCGAATCGGGTAACTCCGACGATATGCGCATGTCCTCTTTGTAGTGAAGCTGTGTGCCAAGTTTCATCGAAATCCGGTCTATAGTTTTCAAGAAATAGCGCGGAAACGAATGTCGGACGGACTGACGGACGGACGGAAGGACGGACGGACGGACGGACGGACGGACATGGCAAAAACAATATCCCCCCCGAAAAATTTTTTCGGCGGGGGATAATAAGATATTCCAGTATAACAAGAGTATGGTTAACTCCAAAACGATTTGATGTACACCTAATTTTTCTTTCACCTTTACTCTAATCGTTTTCGGTATATTTCAGACGAAGCCCATGAATTACCTTGTATACGGTGATATGGGGATCTCGGT
The DNA here is from genome assembly GCA_963680895.1 of Fragum sueziense. Lineage (NCBI taxonomy): Eukaryota > Metazoa > Mollusca > Bivalvia > Cardiida > Cardiidae > Fragum > Fragum sueziense. Next base: position 42,390,117 of record OY804599.1, read on the forward strand.
TGATACACCGACCTACGACGTGCTAGAAAGACTGGTAAACTCCGGTAATTATACGGCAATAATGCATGTAGGAGACTTCGCTTACGATCTCAAGTCGGCGAAAGGCCTAGTAAGTAGCAATTTTATAGAGTCGTGAACCTTGAGCAAATAGGATGCGTTTAATTTACATAAACTGCAAAATTCATATACTAGTATTACTCCAATTCCAATTGTGTTGCTGACAACGAAATTAGAGCTACAAAAATCATAATATTTGATATCTTATCATGGAAAGCAATTATTCAAAAGGGGAAATTCTAGTCACTAGCATTTCATTCTTCTGGCCTCAATCTTTGTTCTATTTTCCCTTTTGAAGACGTCATAACGAGGCGTTGTTTGGAAAACGGTTTGCATATCAAATCCTTGGGGGGAAATAAAATCATAAGCAATGACTGAAATAAAAGCAGACAAGAAAGCGAATGTACTTTTAATGTGTCATTTTACTGCAAATATTTTCCAGCTGGGAGACCTTTTCTTCAAGAAGATTCAACCTTTTGCTTCAAGAATTCCATACATGCCAACTCCGGGAAATCATGGTAAGTATTCGTCAAATGCAAATTTGTGAATCTTGATATTGAGTAACGTCGGCAATTATCGACCCTTTAAGGGTATATTTGAAATAGCTCCGAAAGTATGTGACGATTGCTCTTATCGAAACTGGCAAATGGAACTATAACTTTCGCTGGTCTGAAACAACCAATCAAACGCAGCGTAACAAGGTGTTTACTTTATTCTCCATTCTGATTTACTAGGTCACCCAACTCTGTTATTATCGACCCAGGGAGGCAATTATCGACCCCCTAAATCATTTTTAAAAAATAACAAGATTAACTGTAAGTCAATAAGAGATATGCTTTCGAATCGAACATGTATGCCATTAAGAAACATAATTAGAGATATAGTTAGAGTTAGAAGTCTTTTTTTATGAATTTACAAGTAAAACACATGGCATTGGGAACTCAATACAATTTTGTTTTTATTTTTTTAATATATAGGAAATCTAGTAACTTCTAAACAAACACTGCCTACTAATCGCACAGTTTGGGAAATTGTCAGCTAGTCTTAAATAGATGTTGTGTCTTATTTCTGTATGCATATCATGTCCATAGATAGCTAGATTAACAAGTTAATGAATTACAAACAAACTTGAAAAATGTCACAATATTGGTAGACAGTTAAAACGATAAGTAAAACAAGCAAGAAATGATTTAAAATGAGTTTGACTTTTTTTTCAGCAGACTGACCAAATTGACCGAGCATAATTCCAGTTTTGAATAACATGTGTAGATCTATACGAAAATGCACTGTATGTTGAAACAGATAGTGATGCAGAATTGATCAGGCTGTTACACGAGCGCTGGTAGCTGTGAATCTGATGTCACTTCACTTATTGGCAATGTGGACAGATAAACAATAAGTCACTCCTTTCTTCTGGGGACATATCTCGCAGAGCTCCTCCACCAACACAATTTATATGCCACCAAGAGGGGCAGGCCTCGCACCCAATCCACTGAAATCGACTACCTACGCTGGTGTAACACCCTGGGCAGACCTCCTCGAATTCTACATCACTGTCTGTTTCAGCATATTGTACCTTTTCGTTATTTTCATCAGATGATTCTGATTCAGACAAATGTTTTCTTTTTTGCATCTTATTTCGTTTCAAGATTTCTTTTTGTTTTTTTAGTTGCTCTCTTTCCCTCCTTTTCAGTTCACGCTCTTGTTTCTTCCTTTCCATGTCTTTTATTTTCATTTGTTTCTTAATTTCACGTTCTTCCTTTCGTTTCTGTTTCGCAATCTCTTCTTCTTCCTTCTTTTGTCTTTTCTCTTTCAACAGTTTTATTGCTTCTGTTCCAGAAATAGCTTTCGGAAGCTTAGATCTGAATGTGTTTTTCTGCTGTTTTACTTTAGGCTCTGGAACAGTTAGGTGAGAAAAAGCTGGGGACACATAACAGTGATCAAAACGAACAGCTGTCTTGGGATAATTACTACATGTAGCTTCCTGTACAACGATATTAGTGTTAATCTGTTTTAATGGCATTTGGTCAGAGGTATCAGGTAAAGTATCACTTGTGGCTGACTCATCATGAATACTATTATTGACGGATGAAGTGTTTTCTGGTAATTCAATAAGTTCTTTAGAAATGTCATGATCCGACTCATCTATGATTATTTCAGGTGCTTCCATGATATCTAGGTTGACGAGTAGTCCAGATGCACTTGCACTAGTAGATGGAAAAGCAGTGGTCGAGGGTTTAGGGGGGATTGGCGATTTAACTGTCATCTTTGAGGGACCAAGCTTTGTCATGTCAATACCAGAAACTGATAGCGGGAATAGCCCAGCTTTACGAAAGCCATGTGACGCATTTTCTAGGGTTGCCACCTTATCCCACGTCATTTTGAAAAGGGCTGGAAAATGTTTCTTTGTCAACACTTCCCCAATATGACAACATTGCCACTCCTTAATCATCGCCTTCCAAACAGACTTCATTGGTGCAAAGAAGCCGATGTCACACGCCTGTAGTATGTGGGTGGCGTTTGGCAGTAAACAATAAAGTACCACCTGGTTGTCTCTACAGAACTCAGCAGCCTCCAGCGAAATATGTGTGGAGTGTCCGTCCACTAACAAAAGTATGGGAAGTTGAATATGTTTCTCCTGGACGAAGCTCACAAGTGTTTTAAGATATTCGACGAATGCATTGGAGTCCATCCATCCATTGGATGTATGGGCAAAAGTTGCCTCTGGAAAGCCATCAAGCCCGACATCACGAAATCGTTCTCCGGGATACAGAATCATCGGCGGTACATATTCTCCAAAAGCGTTAAACCCCGCCATGACAGTTATCTGTATCTTTGTACTGCTTACTACATGGTACACGTTCTTTGCTCCTTTAGGTGCCAAAACTTTTCCGGTTTTTGTCTGAAGAGGGAATCCGGATTCGTCCGCATTGAATATGCGTCTGGGATTATTTACCATAGATTCGTGATCCGGAACTTCATTTTCTAAATATTTGAACAATCCATCATACCAGGAATTTACCATGTCAATATTTACAACAGCTCTTTCATGTCCTAAACTCATCGGGGTACGTATAGCGATTTCTGGATTTCTCCTGCAGAAGCCGGCAAACCAGTCCTTTTGTGGGAAATTGTTGTGAAATGGGGTAGGCCGACCGTCCTTATCCAAGATATTTTTCACCTCAGAACAAAGTTGTCTTCTCGATAAAGGATAACCAATTTCTGCCATGAGTTTGCTGTAGTTTACAAGTACACTTTCTTCAGCTTTACTAAGAACCGTCTTCGGTCCTGGTTTTGTAGGCGGTTCCGGAACTCGCCCGCTCAATTTGTCCAAAAGAGTTGTTTTTGGAACACCAAAAGTTTTGGCGGCGGCTTTCCTACTCATTTCACCATTTTTGACCATCTGAATGGCCAATGCCATTTGATCGGGTTTGTATTGCAACCTCTTCTTGGCCCCAAGCTGTGCAGCCATGTCACTGAAATCCACAAAGAGCATGTTGCAGGTATATAATATATATGCATGTTTATCAAAATTACCCTCAAGGTCCGATGTTTCACACTGTTTAACTGTTTATCTTATAGATATCTTATAACGCAACGGAGATCATATTATTCGCAAGAACAGTCTAGAATATTTCATAGCAATTGCTGTATGCCTCTAGTATAATGCGAAGTTCGTTCTCTTTTGAATTTTCGCATTTAAAACCAATGCTAATGTTTTGCATTGGTCCTGTTCGCCTGGAAAATCGTTCAATTTTCCCCTTTGCCCTCGCATAGCAGAGGCCACTTACAAAACCCCTTTCAAACAGTTTAAAAACAAAACTGGCATCCTCACGTCTTAAATAAGCCTTTATACTTCTATGTTCCCTTTCCTCGTAAATTGCAATCGCATTTGGGTCATATTGATTGTTCGTGTCAGGTTTACAATAGTAAATCGGCCCCATCTCCAGCTCCTGACGGCCGTAATGATGCATGCCTACACCATACAAATTACGGACAACAATGTTTTTCATTTTTGTCTGAAAAAGAAATATTAAGACTGTTCATCGTCAGTAGTGCAAAATATACTTTTGTGAAATTCTGTGCCGAAGATTCGGAAACATCGGACCTTGAGAAACCTAGCCACATACCTCAATAAGTACATATACGTAATTTTGTTATTAGGAAAACATTATCATTAGATCTATTATTATTATTATTAGATCTATTATCAGAGTCTATTTATATTTTATTTTTATTATTGAATAATTATTAGAGATCGATTTTAAAAATAAATATGCCTTTTATTATCTATAATACCAATTATAGCATTTTAGTTCAGCTAAGCGCAGTTAGAGTAAGTGGGGGTCGATAATTGCAGAATGATGAGCTTTCATCTGCAATTATCGACCCCCCACCGAACCAGACTACTGCTGTAAGAAGGACCCCAAAACAGTTTTGGATTTCATTTCTGATGTTATGTTCTTAATAAAATTATCAAATCCCGATCAAAATACAAAAAGTCGAACAACAGTAATAGAACGAAACATACCACCCTCCTTATCGGCGCTCGTAAGAGTGGATTTTTCACAAAGTAAAATTCCGATAGTCGAAGAAAAAATGCCCAAGTAGCCCGCTATTGAAACCGGAAGAGAAAGAGTGTCCGATTATAATGACGACATTATGACGTAATATGTATTACATATACTACTTTTTCTGGGAATCAATTACTTTTCTCAGAAAACCAACTTAACCGGAAAAGGGGTCGATAATTGACCTGGGTCGACATTAGACTCCGTTACTCTAATACTTTTTATTGGCGTCATTTTTTGGCCTTGAAGAGGCCAAATTTAGCATGTCATTTTTCTCAGGGCGTGCTGAATTTTTATCTTGTGAAAACGTTGAACGCAGATATATAGTGTTCTTGCGCGATGAAAAGTAAATCGGAACTGGACTAGATTTATACTACTTTATGCAGATTTTGTAAATTTCGACCCATGTACATTACAAAAGAAGTAAATACATACGTTGATAGCAGTAAAGGCATTTAAAATCGTTAAAATATTTACAATCAAGAAATCGATTGCAACATAATATTATGCGCGGATCCATTCGCCTTCATATATAACCTACTCTATGTCACACGTTGTTCAACAAGTTCAGTGGTCGAGCGGTAATGGCGAAGTCTCAGAACTCTGGGGACCGACGTTCAACTCCAGCCATCAGCGTATAATTTTTATTTTTTTTTTACGAAATACTCGATGTGCAATAAATATCTTAGATCGTTCATTTGTATTTTACCTTACCTAAAACCTTTCCAAACAAAATTTTAGATTGTTCCAAATTAATTACGTAAAAGTGCAAACATAATTATTTGAAATAAATCTAGCTCGATTATCGGCCTGTCCGATCAGACCCGATGTGTCCGAAATAACCTGTCGTTGATGACTAATTTTGTTTTCCTCCTACCCGGTTTTATACGCTTAATACTTCTCATTAGGCCTACCGATGCCGGGGAAAAGGCTTAGAATTTTCTGATTGTGACATAAGATACAGTTTTTGTCTTCACCTATCTAAATAATGGCTGACGATCACTTAACTGTCCGAAAGTACCATACGTTCCTCTAATATTTAAAGAAACTCGTTCATTGCAAAATTTTCCGTAAATGTTCGTTTTCCCCCGCGAAAGAACTATTGGGTCCATAGAAATACCGGAACACCATGGAACGCATAGTAATTACCGGAACACACGGAACGCGTCAGTGATTACCGATACACACTTGAAATATTTGGTTTTCCAATACCGTAGGTAATAGTAACGATTTGTTATTCTTTAATCTGTTTTAAAAATTTGTTATTTATATATCTATGTATTTGTATGTGTTAGATAGTTATGTTTTAATAGGCAGATTTATGATTTAATAAGGTTCTAAATGATATATTGTGAAGATATATAGAAATAACATCACGATTTGTCGGCAATGCTTTAACTTCATTTAATAAATCGTTATTCAATCCATTACTTCATCTTGATTGTTTGAACAAGATATAAAATATGGAATTTACCATTATCTCACCCATTCCAAAATGTAAAAAACTTTTGACTTGTCAAATTCCAAAGCTAATGCAGACGACATAATGGGCATTAATAAATTTGGAAATTGTGCTCAATATAGCACACACAAAAAAAAAATACTGAGCAGAACGTACATTTTCTAATTATGCCGCATTGTTATCCAAAAAAACATATTTTACCAGAGGTGTAAAGAAATATTACAAGATATACAGTTGATCTATTGTCAAGGTCATCTCCAATCTTTCTCTAGAAACAGGTATTGTCCCCAAAGATTAGAGAAGTAAAACAGTAGCACCCGTCTATAAAAAGCTGTCCAAAGTATAAATCCAGCAAGTATAGGCCAATCTCTTTAATCTGCAAAGCATCAACAATTATGGCGCGCATCCTGATAACAAACATCATGGGTCACTTTGATAAGAATAATCTACTTAGCCAGTACCAGCATGGCTTCAGAGCAAAACATACCTGTGAATCTCAATCGATTAGCCTTACCCAAGAAGCATACGACAATCTTGAAAATGGTCAACAAGCGGATATATACTTGAAATGGATTTTAGTAAGGCATTTGATTTGGAACCACCTCCCTATAGCCGTCTCAGATGCTACTACGCTCAGGGGCTCAGGGTCGCCCTACCACAGCATTCTGCGGCCCTACCCAGTAGCAAGTAACCGGTTGATGGGTGTACATAGTTTTAACTGTACCGTATAGACTTTTAGCTATACATAACCAATGGAAGAGGTGATTGTCTCATCCCATCGTAGGTCAAATATACATTCTATGAAGAACCCTGACCTAAACCGGAAGAAGAAGAAGGTTGATCACAGCAATTAAATATCCAAATTGAATAAGCTGGGTGTCCTTCCACTGATCTCAAGATGGATATAATCCTTCTAAAAGGATCGTTCTCAAAGAGTAGGTATTGATGATCACTCATCAACTACTCTACCAGTTCTCTTAGGCGTCCCTCAGGGTTCAGTGCTCTGTCCATGTCTTTTCTTAGTCTATATAAATGACCTACCAAACTGTATCCAATCCAAGACCAGACTATACTTGTCTGTAGAATCGGAAACTCAGGTGAGCGATATAGGGCCATCATGGCCCTCTTGTATATAATTAGTTTTGCTCGCATATTTTTATATAATGTCAAGATAATTTGCTATTGTGTTTCCATGATATTTCATGTTCTCTTATATGTTTTGACCTGCATGTTATAATTGAAATTTAACCAAAACATGTCTTTTTCAACATAAGAAAATGCCCACAAAGGGAAATTTAAAAAAAAACTTCTAGCTTCAGCAGCAAAATAATAACAGATTTATTAACCCATTCCCACATAATGACTGTTTTTGACTCCCCTAGAGATAATGGGTTTGAAAAAAACATTGTGAAAAAATGTGAAATTATATTTAGTAATTACTTGAAATTGTCGTCTGCAACATCTTTGAATTTTGTCAAGTCTAAAATTTTGCCGTTTGGTAATGGAATGATAAAGGGTTTAAAGAACGACATGCACTTATTTTTTATATAATGTTCTGATAATATGCTATTGTGTTTCGATGATTTATTAACCAGGGGGCAGGGCCCAAATTATTCATGGTCTTAAGACCGCTTTTGGTCGCAGATTTATTGTTAACACAATTTGGACAGGAATTGATCATGCAATAAATAAAAAGGATAGATCTGCAATCGAAATCCTTCTTACCTGATCCTTGATAATTTGGCCCCCATGATTCTAGTGGTCATCCAGTACAGATGATTTCTGTTCATTTTACTTTTGTTTCATACCATACAGATGATTTCTGTTCATTTTACTTTTGTTTTATACCAAAAATCTGCATGTGTTCAAATTTGTTCGAAACTTCTTCAAAAGAAAATAAAAGATTAAAATGTTACTCTTGTTATTTTTCGTACACTTTCCAGGCCTTCAGCACTTTCAGCGCTTTGATTATTGCTGAAGTTGAAGAATATTTAAACTTTCTCATACCAATAATCTGCATGTGTTCAAATTCTTCAAGGCCTTCAGCGCTTTCAGCGCTTTGATTTCTTTATTTTGTCTTACATACAAAATAACTTTCTTTTTGTCTTTAACTTCTCATTTCCGATGAACGACGTAAAAGCAACAATGAATACAAATGCACAAATTAACCATTTCTGTCTATAAAATAGTTTTTTTCAAACATGCACTGTGAACAACTTTATTGTTGCATCCATACTAATTGATATCTATTTGCACTTTTTTCAGAAATTTTCGACGACTTCATCGATTACAGAATTCGATTCTCCACCCCAAACACACAATGGCCTATCCCGATCAAACAAATGTGGTACAGTTATAATGTTGGACTTGTCCATTTCATCAGGTTAGTAAATGTGACCCGTCACGCTAAAAGGGACCTTATCCGAACTCCAAAAATCCAAATTTTGACAAACTTGTCAGACTAAGCACAGGTTAACCAGATCCCGTATGCGAAAAATGAACACATAGTAAGATAGGGAAACCATTCTGGATTTAGAAAATTACATACAAGTGAAAAGTGTCGGCCATAGTCTGGCTGCGCGGATTGCGCAGACAGACTAGGGTTGATATTTTTCACACATCCGATAAGGTCCCTTTTAGCATGACGGGTCACAAATAATATTTTGATCATTATTTTTAGGTTTCAAATGTTCATCTTTGAAATCAAGATAAAGCTCGTGCAAAACAAGCCCTTTCTGAAGAATATTAAAAAAATCTTTGTATTAGAGAAACCACTTCCGATCATCAGCATTTTCTCCGTTTTCCATTAATGATCTATATGCAATTTCTATCTTTAGTAAGAATTACTGGTCGTGTAGACTTTCTTTCATTTGCAATGATATTTAAATTTAGCCCGTTGTCCGGCTTTTTCCGTGACAACGGAAATGACGAGCATTATTCGAAATCCAAAAAAAAAAAAAAAAAAAAAAAAAAAAAAAAAGGCCACCTCATTAATCTCATTGAAACCAATAAAAAAGCGAGATGGCGCTGAAGTCGGACGATGTGTTTGGTATTTAATGATGGGTGGATTACCTTAAGGTAAATCATCATGCTCGAAACAACCTGCGCACGCCTTCATGAACGTTAGGTTAAAAGCCTCAATGGTGCCTCGTTTCTACAACTATTTCCCGACTTACAGATAACAGGGGCTAAATGCTGGTTAGAAATAAAAAATGTTTCAATGTCGGTAAAACCCTGTATCTCGGATATCCATTCGAATCGTCTTGTCGATTGAGAATCCACAGCATGAGGTTTGGATTATAAATAACAAATAAAGAATGACTTTACACCCTCTTATCTAATGTTTATTTTCCATTTTCAGTTATTCAACAGAAGTTTTCTTCACCTACAACCAAGCTTATGTCTGTAGACAATTTGATTGGTTGCTGCAGGATTTAATCACAGCCAATAAGAACCGAGATAAGCAGCCGTGGATCGTAGCTCTAGGCCACCGACCCATGTATTGTTCGAACAATAATGGTGACGACTGTACGAATAGGTTTCTGCGACGTTGGGTTAGATATGGGTAAGATATTTAATTCTTTTTCGGTTTCTACTTTCTCCCTTTTTGAAGCAGCTGAAAATGATAAATTGAGGCGCGTTCTATAGAGCGAATTTTTTTTAAGATTTCTTACGGTGTTTTGATAAAGAGTTTTTAAGACCAAGACTTGGACCGAGCTGTTCCGAATGCTCCATATTTATACAAATGACGTCATCATGACGTCATTTGTATAAAGTATGGAACATTCGGAACACCGCGGTTTATGAATTATGGAGTGTTCGGAACAATTCGGTCAAATCTTTTTTATATTGTTTGTACAAAGTTGACCGAGAGGTTCCGCACGAAGTATAGGGTAATGGCGTCTCCCATTGAGAGTCTTAAAAATCTTGCTCGAAAGAACGCTTTATCCTTTATCTCAAGATATCTCAAGAAATCTCGCTCTAAAGAACGCGGCTCTGATTTGGTGTCAGAGATGTCAGACGTCGGAAATTTGTGTTTTGAGCATTGTCTACATTTAAAGGGAATGAAAATTTTAATAGCTAGATAGGCCTATCAACAAAACTTTCTTTTCGGCTAATATTTACATTGCTCAAATGAAATAGTTTGGAAATAAGTATAGCCAATTAGCCATGGAACTATAGTTGGAAAAGGATTGAAATAGCTCGTGCTCCTTTTCCCATAATATTCAAAGTATGACGTACTTGATGAATAGCTATATCCTAATGTCATTTAATCGAAGCTAAACAAAAATAGTTGAGCCGAAATCCGGATGTCTCGAGGTTTAATGAATTCGTCACTTCCCCGACGAATTCGACACAGTGCGTTTCAGCTGTATGCGTTTTCTTGTATTTCCAGGCTAGAAGAGCTATTCTACGCTCAGGGTGTAGATCTCATCATACAAGCTCACGAACATTCTTACGAACGTCTGTGGCCCGTGTATAAAGGTGACGTTTACGGCAACAATTACGTCAATCCACGCGCACCTGTACACATCATTTCCGGTGCCGCTGGTAACGTCGAGGGAATAGAGTACATGTCAAAAGGTAAACATCTTTTCTTCATTGGTGAATGTTAAAGGTTCGCCCTTTCCAAAAACAAGACTTGCTTTCGACGTCCCTTATTGAATAGGCTTATAAATGAAGAAAGTGGAACAAATAAGAAAATGCTGATAACCAGCATTTTCTCCATTTATCTCGATAATTTAATAGTACATGAATTTTAATTAGTTATACACAAATCCTATCTTTATCAACATCCATTTTGTCATATGCGCCAGTTTTACATTTTGAACAGCCAAACATTTTGTTTTTCGGGAAAAGGCTAACAGGTGACAAGAAAAAAGACTTCATGGAAGGAAGGAAAGTCATTTCAATTGTTATTGTAGTTTTAAGCGCTATTTAAGTAAGGTGGTAACGGAATATAACAAGCGTATCCGGATTCTGAAAATACGGATTTTGAAAATCCGGATACCGTCATTAATTTTTGTTGTACCTATCTCGGAAACACTAACAAAGAGGCGGAATCGTAATGAATTTTGTGCTAAAAATAGACTTCGTTTACCGTTATGTTTTGATAAACCGTCTGTCTTGCTATAAAATCTCGTAACTACGGCTTAATCAAACATCCGCTTAATCAAACACCCGCGATATACTATTGTTTGTCCGAAATTACGTCACTGTTTAGTAGATAAAATGATTCCCTACTGCGCGAAGTTGTTGGTATCTAATGATGATAGATAACATTAATAATGCACAATTTATAACTATGTTACATATTTGTTTCAGGAAACAAAAATGCGTGGTCAGCATTTAAAGCGGACAAGACGAGCCAGTACACATTCGGGCAGCTAGAAATCCACAACAAAACACATCTCTATTTTGAACAGAGGGAGGCTAAAGAAGACAAAGTCCTGGACGGGTTTTGGTTGGTGCAGAAGAATCACGGACCTTTTATAGCCAACGTCACGTGCTCGGGTCAATACATACATCCGTCATGCGCGTGCCCTCCGCCCATTTTGTATATTTATTATATTGTTGGTGCTGCGTTAGGTGTTGTTGTTTTGGTAACCATTGTGCTGGTTGTTTTTATTATTTATAGAAAAAAGTGTAAAAATTCTCACACGAAATCTCGTAAAATAAGAAATAAAAGTGACAGAGTCGCGAAATATACGGAGTTGCATGAGGAGGGTGAGACTGAAAAATTGAACAAAATTGAAAGTGATATTTCAGCCGAACAAGAACAAAGGCATCCGAATCAAAAGGTTCCGGATGGAACGACCAATGAACTGTCAATCTATAAGTCACATGACAGTATATCTATAAATAGCGAATTTATGAAAGAATTTGATGATGTGACACAGCTACTCCGATGATATGTGTATCATCGGTGTTATTGCAAAACCTCGTAACTCAAGCTTGTATCAAGCTGGAGTTACAATGTTTTGCAATAACTCCGACGATATTTAATCATTAACACGTGCCCAATCAACATTTTATTTTAACTTGTACAATTAAGAAGCTGCTGCAGATGACAGAATGGTGTTATCAATAAATGATAAATGTACAAGATAGCATATGGAATATTCCGAGTCAAAAGATATAATGCTCGGTACAGCATTTTTCTTTTTCGACTTGATCTTTCCAAAAGCGTTTTCCTATCAAATACGACAAGCCATGATTTGTTTTGGGTAAGGGTTAAAGTGCGGCCAAAAGTATTATCTCAGGAAAGGTTATATGCAAATGGCACCGTTTCGCCAAAGGACGCCGTCTGGGCATTGTGAATAGAATCGATCGCATCCGCCAGTCCGCGCTGACTATGCATGCTGCCAATGGTCGACACTTTATGAATCAAGATGGATTTTTAGCTCCACTGGCCTTTCAGGCCAGCGGGCTATTGTCATGGCGGTGTGTCCGTCGTGCGTGCGTGCGTGCGTCCGTGCGTCCGTAAACGTTTTCTTTAAAAATCTTCTTCTCAAAAACTGATGGGTGGATTCAAACCAAACTTCACAGGAATGATCCTTGGGTGACCCTCTCTTAGATTCCTTCAAAGAATTTGGATTGAACCAGAATAACGTGAGTTATCTGCCCTTGAATGTCAAAAATAGCAGGTTTTGACTTTAGTTTTCTTCTAAAATCTACAAATATTAAACAATCAAAACAAAACTTTGACAGAATGATGCTGACTACAAGATCTTGCCTTGGTAGAATTTTCAGCTTAATCGTCATGAGTTATGTGCCCTTGAAATTGATAGAATTGCCATTTTCGGCTCTATTTTGACTTTGTTTTCACTCTAGCAACTACAAATATTGATTAAACAAGACAAAACTTTGACAGAATGATGCTGACTATAAGATCTTACCTTGGTAAATTTTAAGCTTAATCTGCATTTTATAGTATGAGTTATGTGCCCTTGAAATTGCCAAAATTTGCCATTTTCGGCTCTTTTTTGTTGGTTTTGACTTTATTTTTACTCTAAAATCTACAAATATGGACTAATCAAGACAAAACTTGGACATAATATATGTAAGCATTATATGCTGTCTGGGTGTAATTTTCAGCTTGATCGGAATCTCACATCATGAGTTATGTGCCCTTGAAATTGCCAAAATTGCCATTTTCGACTTTGTTTTCACTCTAACAACCACAAATATTAACCAATCAAGATGATACTTGGAAAGAATCTTGTTGACAACAAGATTTGCTTATGTGTAATTTTCAACATGATCACACTGTTACAATTTGAGTTATGTGCCCTTGAAATTGACAAAATTTCAGTTTTCAACACTTTTTTCACTCTCGAAGCCACTAATATTTACTAATATAGACAAAATTTGAACAGAATGATAGTGACCATAAGATCTTGCATGCGTTTAATTTTCGATTTGATTTTAAATATACATACTGAATTATGTGTCCTTGAATTTGGAAAAATCACAGTTTTCAGTTTTATTATCGCTCTAACATCCCTAAAATATTAGTCAACCATTTACTTTCTTTTTGCATTGACCACATGATTGCTGCTTTTGACTTTGTTTTTGCTGTAAGAACCACAAGTATTCAAAAATCTAGTCAAAACTTGGATTTAATATTAAAAGAAATTCAGGACTGTGGAGCGACTCAAGACCTTCAGGTCTTTCTAGTTCGAGTTATAGGTCCCGATAAATGACCTGGTAGAGAATCTCAAGCTTAAAGCTCGAGATGTTCTGCCAGGTCAATTATCGAGACCCATACTCTATCTTCAGTTTTGAAATGCAACATCTGATTGGCCTCTGATGGGATATATTTTCATAATGGACGTTTTTCAACAAATACCTCGTAACTGTATTTTAAAACAAGCTGCAGCTACGAGCCCTTTGAAGAAATCCCACGATTAATGTCTTTGGTTTTACTTCCCGGACGGTGCCTTTTAGCTTGACCATTCACAATTTTTTTTTTTGCCTTCTACATAAGTCATTCCCATTTCAGACTCAATTTCAAATCACTTTTATCTTATAGCAAAGAACGCATTGAGAGAAAAAAAATACCCCCAACTTTTTAGTTTATCTAAATGTTTTTCATCGTAGTCTTTATTAGGTCAAAATCAGAGCTTGTCCTGGAAAGAATTATCTCCAGCTAGAATGATACCTTATGTGTTCTAGTCTTTTCGTGTACATAAAAAATGAGTCAGAGTCTGGTAAAGTGACCGTTATACCATTTTGAGACCGATATGGAGCTTGATCAGACTTATACGCAGTCTGATCAAGATCCATGTTGTTCTCAGGTATAGCTCGACAAACGGAAGTGACCGCTGTTTACATATTACAGATTTCATTTGACATGACACAACTTTACATGTAGATTTTATTATCATAAATTACACATCCGAGCTTTTTCCGAAAAAATAATTCAGTAATATTTCCTTGCACACTTTTTATACCAATGTACTATGATACAAGTCTTTTTGGAGTATGTTAGGTTATTTAACCCTTTCCCAAACAAGACATGGTTTTGACGCCCCTGATAGAATAGGCTTGAGAAAACTTTGAGACAAAAGAAGAAACTGCTGATAACCAACAGTTTCTCCTTTTGTCTAAATGTTTTCCTTGCTATATTACACATAAATTTCATCTTCCACAGCATTTGTTTTGTCGTCTGCAGCAACTATTGAATTGGACCACCCTAACGTTTTGTCGTTTGGGAAAGGGTTAAAAGAAATATGGATATATTTCGCATAAAGGTCAGTTCCATGTCAAATGAAATTAGCTATAAATAGATGTACGAGTAAATAGAGGTCACTTTCGCCTGTCGAACTTTAGTTTCTTCATGACCTTTACCCGGTGGCGGATCCAGAGGGGGTTCGAGGGGTTCAAACGAACCCACTCTGTAGCCAGATTATTTCATTTTCATGCAGAAATCCAGTCAAAATTGTGTGATACTTAAAAAACGAACCTCCCTTTTTATAAAAACGAACCCCCCTCACAGAAATCCTGGATCCGCCTCTGTAAAATTACCAACCGTTAAACAGAAGCATCTTTAGCTGTTGATCAGACTGAACTTCTGCGATATCTGATCTGGAAAGATGGTGTTATCAAATGTTATCAGGGCCATTTTCCAGGTCCATTTCACATAGTGCATTAATATTGTTATAAATGTAATTTTTAAAAGTATGTTCATTAAATTTTTACATCTTTAAACTTTATTGCTCCTTCTGTTTGTCTTACGGTAAACCCGTTCCCGTAAAACGAGTCAAAATAAGCCTAAACGGTCTCCAAAGCATTGACTTCATTTGACGACGGTCTGACCACAATGCATAATATCAATAACTTTTGTGCTAGAAATATAGACTTGGTTTACCGACGTTGTGTTTTGATAAACCGTCGGTGTTGTTATAAAATCTCGTAACTACGGCTTGTATCAAACCGTGGTTACGAGATTTTATAACAACGCCCATGAAATACTATTTGTTTGTCCGAAATAACGTCACGGTTAACTTGATAAAATCGTTCCCTATTATCATTAAATTAGGAAATCAACATGTCCTCCTCTTAAGGTATTTCATCCATCATTTGATACAAAACACTTACTGTTTCCAGATAATATCGTCAATTTCCGTTTCCACGGATGGCACTCGGATTGCACGAAGTCTTTTGTATCTAATGATGAATGGAATACCTTTATTCAAGATTGTCGACACAGTAATAGGAATATTAGGCCTACATCTACACGAATGATCATAGGGCCTACTAGACAGATTTTGTTATGTGCAACTCATTTTGATTTGGACCCAAATAAGATATTGCCCTTTATTAAAGGGTTGAAATAGTCCCATGATATTTGAATGTTCCTCTAAACGAAGGACTCAAATATTTTCTATCAAGGACACCATACCTTGTCTTGTTCGGGTAGGGGTTAATGGATCTATTTGTTTCTAGTCTTGTTTTCTTTCTCAAAGGGAAACAACTCGTACAGGAATATCTGCATGTCAATATCATTGTCTCCCTTGTTCTAATCAAGCTCAAAAAACCAATGAAATGGACATAGTTTCCTTTCAGACATAGGTTGATATGGAAGCATGGTACCCCGCGAGGGCCATTTTCCTTATCCCGGTTCATTTTGACTTCATGACTTCTGCATATGTTGGTGGTGGTGCGCTAGGGTTGGATTGTGGTTCGTTCTGATAAACTTGTGTTGTGGATCGTCTGATTGAGAATTTGGCACTAAATCAAAAGGTATAGGCTGGTAAGACCTAGTTGGCGCTGGGTCTGAGTTTCCATTTTCATTATTTATAAATGCCTCATCTGCATAATCACCGGTCACGTGATAGTCCGCCATATTGGTTAGGTCATTTCCGTTATTGTTCGGATTGAAACCCGTCAAACCTCGTCTTTTAATCAAATTCACGTTCAAAGCGGACGCAGTTTTATACGACAATATAACCGCATATACGCTAAACGCAGAACCAGCAAACCTTAAAATCAAAATAGTAAGAGCGATCTTTTTATTGACCTCAGCTACATGGTCTTCGGTGACGTATGTGTAATCTTCATCCAGATTATCGAAATCGAATTCATCTTTGTTGCCATAGGTAAGTCCCTTCACAGCTACTATGATAATACTGAGTATGTAGACCATAATAATTGATAAGCAAACTCTGTTGTTGTAAAAACCTGTAAATAAAAAATAAATGAAAAAATAAATGAATAAATAAATGAATAAAAAGATTTACCACAAACCATACTGACAGAGATACTGATGACTTCGTGCGCTATCGGCTGTTACGTCACCGTTTTCCATAACAACGGAAACTGACAAGGTTATCCGGGTTGTCTATTTCCGTTACGATGGATGACGGAAAAGTTGCATGACTTCTTTAGAATTCAATGGTGGATTAAATACCTTAACCGTCTCCGATAACAACAGTTAGGGCTTATCGTATTCTTAAAATCGTATATATGACAAAAGGAGAGTAAATGAAAAGGCAATTTTGTACAGTACCTGTTCATTGTCTATAAAGTATCGGAGGAAAATAGAAATTAACTTACAAATATATTTTCTCAATACTAAATATATACAAGGTTTCATATTGAATATCTTTGAAGGGTCCTATCTTTTTCCGTCACAGATAATGTGTTTGACTTGGGGGAATATGGAACGAGTGGTGTTTGTCTTTTGTTCCTCAATAAATGGCCGATGCACAACCTTGCGTTTATTTATCATAGGATAATATCGTCCCATTTCAACGAAAAAACTCGTAACTTCAACTTGTTTTAAACTGCGGATTCGTGGTTTTTGTTGAAAGGCAATGATAGGTTTATTATAGGATGCTACAATTTCCGAATCCAACTGCCTATGTTTGACTAGATAGACTTAAGCCATTACCGCACAATGACTCTTTTTGACACCCTACAAAATAATGGTTTTGGAACACATTGTGGAAAATGAAGAAATTGCTTGTGACAAGCAATTTCTTCATTTCCCACAATGATTTCCTACCCAAAAGACCAAAATGTAAAATTTCGTTCACTTGAATTGTCGTCTGCAAGGTCTTTGAATTTGGACCAGTCTAAAAATTTTTCATCTGGTAATGGGTTAAAATACGTACCAATTTCTTTACTTCTTTGTTTTTACCCTCGTCCACTTCTGCTTGTAGTAGGCCTACATTCATGTATATGAGAGCCGAGATGATCGTCAATGCGATGAGCTGTAAATTGAAACGAGAATTATCTTTGAACCTTACTCATTGGGCAACAGAGGTGCGTTCTTTAGAGCGAGATTTCTTGAGATATCTTGAGATTTCTCAAGATGTTTTAGGATAAAGCGCTTTTTGGAGCAAGATTTTTAAGACGACCACCGGGAGCCGCCATTGCTCTATACTTCTTTTGGAACCCCCGGTAAATTCTGTACAATTTATATGGGATAGAATTGACCGAGTTGTTCCGAATGCTCCATGATCCATAAACCGCGGAGTTCCGAATGCTCCATACTTCATACAAATGACGTCATGATGACGTCATTTGTATGAAGTATGGAACATTCGGAACAGCTCGGTCAAAGTCTCGGTCTTAAAAACGCTTTATTCAAAACACCTTAAGAAATCTTAAGAAATCTCGCTCCAAAGAACGCGGCTCGGCTTAAAAATTTCAGTCCATGATAAGACACCAAACACTTTGTGCATATTCGAGTGTCATCCGTGTTGATAACCAGAACTTTCTCCTTTTGTCTGGATGGTTTCTGTGGTATGTCATTCACATTTCTTACCTATACATTTTATTTTGTCGTCTGCAGCAGTTTTCCAATTGGGCCACTTAATATTTTGCCGTTTGGGAAAGGATTACATTCGGTTCCAAAACAGTTTATATAAATAAAAGAAACGCTCATACATAGTATCACACCTGTGAAGAAAGTCCCAATGAAGTATGGTGGGTTAGATCTGCCATCATGTTGAACGAGACAAACAATGCCGAGTACCAGAAACGTTAGGCCGAAAATTCCGTGAATTATCGTCACATTTCGGAAATGGCCTCGTATACTTTGTCTTGTACATCCGACGCGGGAGCCTGATTGGATAAAAAACATGGCATAATTATAATACTATTGATATATGATAATTTGAAACTAATTTTGTATAATCAGATTTAGCTGTTCACATTATGAAATGTGACTGAAAAACTATTGGCACCAATGAAGACTAACACCAACCTAATTAAATTTTGAGATTGACGTAGCTCTTAACACCAGCGTATAAGCTTAAGCATATACAGTCCCTGGTACCAGTTCAATTAAGTTGTCTGTGACTGTACGCAAAATATCAATGGGGCTAATAAACAAACTGATTAGATGGTTTGACTGTTTACAACTAAATCAATTAGCAATATCTACCAATAGATGTCGCCAACGTCGATTATCATCTATCTATGGTGGGCATTCTGGGTTAACTACTTTCAAGATGTCAGCGCCCGTAACATGCATACACGTGGTACTTCCTGTCACGCGGCACATTTGATTCACATGCTTGCATAAAGTAAAATGAATAATCTGATTTGAATCAATTATTTTATTCGATAAAATTGAGACGAAAATCAAACTTTATTTTGCTGCAAATGTAGTTTTTATTGCAATTTTCTGCTAGTCTGGCTTACCTGCCCCTAATACTGCGTTATTGGGTCAGGCACACATCATTCATGGATGCGCCCACTGGGCTGATATTTTATCAAAGGTAAAGAACAAAGTTCTTTATTTTTGTGAGCAGGGAAGGGTCATTAGAAGAGTAGATAGGTTTCGGTATATTTTTAACTCTAGCAATAAAAGTTTTACATGACCGCAACGCTAACCCGAATAAAACGGTTTTAAATTATGTACATGAAAACTATATGAACGCAATTTGGATCCATTTCTTATCAGTAGTCCGATTAGCTCAGTGGTTAGAGCGTCTGCCTTGTGTTCTAGAGATCCCTGGTTCGAATCCCAAGAGTGATACATATTTTAGCCACACCCCTTTTCTTTTTACATTGTTCATACCATATGGTTCTACATATTTCAAAGACGTAATAAAAACACAATTACCAATTATGTTTTAATTGCATCTTAATGATTTCTAGAATAGTTTGGTTTGAGAAAATGTACTAAAACAAACAGTAGACGAAAAATATTTGCCCAATGTGGGATTCGATCCCTGGACCTTTGGAATCAAAGTCAGACGCTCTATCACTGAGCTAATCGGACTACAGATTAATATGCTTCCAAATTGCCTTCATATAGTTTTCATGTACATAATTTAAAACCGTATTATCTCGGGTTAGCGTTGAGGTCATGTAAAACTTTTATTGTTAATATTAAAAATATACCAAAACCTATCTACTTTTCTAATGACCCTTCCCTGCTCACAAAATAAAAGAACTTTACTCTTTATCTTTGTAATTAAATTATACCACTGGAGGCGGCCATGTTTAGTGAGTGCCTGACGTACTAAAATACATAGTACGACAGGGAACCAGACTAATTTTCTGCTTGCTACTTTTCGGCGACAGGATTTAAGAGTTATGTGCACCGCGTAGTGATTAAGCCAAAATAGGATACCCAGAATGCCCAAATCAGTCAGTCCGAAAATAGAAAAAAATAGACTGGAAATTTTAGACTGACTACATAGTCAATGAATCAATTAGGTTATTTCATCTAAGACCCTCCCGCGTCCCCCGCACACAACAGCCTCCGAAAGTCGTCCTTGGAGTCTTCAAACGCCGCTCAAACGATTAGTATTTGTTATTTTTAGTAACATACTCTCGAACCCAAAGCGTTTTAATGTTGAATGCACGTGCTCTTTATCGCTGTATATTGAATGCACGTGCGTCGTCATTTTTCTCCACATATTTAGGGAGCTCGTTTTGATAATGTCGATTTGTGACTATTTTTATAATAATTTTCATGTATACAATGTTGATTTCCCATAAACCCATCGTCTTTGCCTCCGGAAGAGTGTTCTGTGGGTACAGACTAAAACATAAGTGAAATGACCTTATAAAACAGTAAAAATCAATCAATGTTGAAATCTTGCTATATAGCGGAGGATAATTCACCTGGCTTTCCATTCGATTAGCATGGGCTGCTCTGCCAGGTCATTTCTCGTGAGGTATACCATAGTACGATGAGTGACTAAAACATACAGAAAGAGATAGGCCGACTTCGATTCAGACTTTCGTTGGGGCTACTCGCTGTTCCATCAGTTGTATTCACCCCAGGTGATGTATCATCCGATCAAAATCTTTGTTGACGTCGACAATGATTGGTCTCCTGCTTTCAGACAGGCATAATGGTCCAGTTTCTTAACAATGGGAATGGGGATGGTCATATTATTGCTGCAAAAATGGCGACAAATAACTCGAACTTAGCAGGAATCAATGTCGGTCATATATCAATAAAATATGTATACAGTCAAAGGGAGATAACTCGATCCTGTATGAATACGGCGAGATGGCATCCATACAAGTAGAATCAGAATGAAGGGGAAATTGAGATAACAATGAAAGACCAAGAGGCACATAGAAACCCATCTAGAGATTGAAAGTGACACCGTAAAAAAGAGAATAGTTACCTTCGTCTGCATCCACCATATTAATGTTACAAACGTGTTCTATTACTATAAGCAGGCATCGTCCATTTCATTCCCTTTTATGTTTTATAGTCCATATGCGATATAATTCCATTATGTTTACAAAATTTAACGCTGGCCTATGACATGAATTATGCAAAGAAGCGAGACATGAGCAGATGATTTTCAAACCACCATAATTGTAGGCTTCAAATTGTACATAGCGGAATGGATGTGTGTAACTGCATTATTTTGCATATCATGGTTTGATTCTTACAGGTGTCGAACACCTGCAAGATTCGAATCAACGCATGCAAAATTGCATAATGATTTGCAAACATGTGCCATGATATATTAACAACACTTCATGTATCATAAGCGGCCCATACACGATCAATATCATTGACAATATTATTGAGTCATAATATTGACAATATTTTTCTAGCCACCCATACACGATCAATATTATTGACAATATTAATTTAGAGAACAATCAACCATAGGTTACATAACGTTAATAAAAATATTGAAGAAAATCTTTCAGCGATCGCAGATATTCGTCAATAGTATTGACAATCCTTCAATATTGCCCATTCACGGTCAATATTATTGTCAATACCAAATATTGACAATAGTATTGTCAATAATATTGGTCGTGTATGGGCCGCTATACGATCCATTTATAGTACAAATCAGGTCAAAAGTCACGCTCTACATTTCACGTAACCAGGTGTAAAAACCAATATAGCTAAATATAGCAAAATGTACTTTAAACCAAACACAGTTTCTAACGCTGCAAGCTTTTTTGAACTAATGAGAAAAAGCTGCATTGTCGACTCGTATCCAAGAGGGTATTTTAGAGTGGTCAGTGCCAAAGTCTTGTAATTGCACATGACACTGGATCTGGAAAAGGCATCTTCGCGAGCCAAGGTTTCTTCCCTCACTTCGTTCCTTGTGGAGCAAGGAACAAAGTTAAGGTAGAATTGTTGGCTTGCGAAGATGGGAAAAGATGGCCTTATCCTAATGTGGTATCTGATATCAACACGTGTCCAGTCACGCAGTCTGATCACAAGGTGTATCTATATGGACAGCTGGTCAGGTGATGTTTTTTCAAGGTAGAATATCCGTAATGTGGCCATTTTGAGATTCATAAAACACTTGTTTTTTTTAGGGGCGTCTTTAGTTACTCTTTACGTATCCGATCTTATTCGGGCGACGCCGAAAACGTTCGGCGGTGGAAACTTCCACCGCCGAATGTTTTCGGCGTCGTCCGAATAATTCCGACTTCGCGCGAATCTCATTAGGGGTAGACTAGCCCAATACAAAACTATATGGACTACAACTATTACGGCGAGAATTGACGTGACCTACACAAGAACTTTTGGAGAAAATCACCAATAGATCCTTTTCTGTTATTACATGGTCGATTTGAGAATGGTTTGAAGCAGAGGAGGCAGAAGTACAACAAGGATTTGCTGTATATGATATAGGTCTGATAAAAAGTTATTGGCGAGCATTTAAAATTGTGCTTGCTCGTCAATTACTTTTTATCAGGTGATATTTGGAAGATGTAGAAGTAAAACAGGGATTTGCCGTCAGTAGGTCTGTCAGAAAACAGCTGATGAAAGTTATTGGAGAGCATTCAAAATTGTGCTTGCTCGTCAATTACTTTTTATCAGGTGATATTTGGAAGAGGCAGAAGTACAACAGGAATTTGCTGTCAGTAGGTCTGTCAGAAAACAGCTGATGAAAGTTATTGGAGAGCATTCAAATTTGTGCTTGCTCGTCAATTACTTTTCATCAGGTGATATTTGGAAAATATCACCTCATTTTGTCTCCTTTTATACTTTAAAGCAAGTTCAAAGTAGTCTCATTCTAACAAAATCATTGAAGATTTTATCTAGTAAACAGTGACGTAATTTCGGACAAACAATTGTTTATCATGGGTGTTGTTATAAAATCGCGTAACTACGGCTTGATTTAGGCCGTAGCTACGAGATTTTATAAAGAAAAAAACACCTACGGTTTATCGAAACACAACATTATTTTTAGCACAAAATTCACCACCATTGTTGGTGTCGTTGTGCCACGTGAATCCCCGCGGTGAATATACCCTGGCGGGAAAAGAAAGTGTCACAGACCCGTTTTGCTCTAGTTAGAAGCTATTGATGCTCTGCCAGGTCATTTTTCGAGACATATAAACCTCTCTGTAGGCCTCTCTGTAGGTAATAAAAGAAAACAAAACATTTTCGTAACAAAACAGAATACAAATTAAAATTACAATATACAAGAAAATTATATAAAAATTGTCTTATATTGACAAAAAGTACAAAAATGTATAACAAATGCACCAAATACGATAGATTTGAATCAGATCTTTGGTAAGCTTTATCAGTTTGATTTAAGCTCCTCAATTTAAGCCTTTCCAAAACAACAAAATTGTAGATCTAGCTGTCGAAAGGAATTGCCGACAATAAACTTATTTCTATCAGCCCTTTTCCCAGCGGCAAAATTTAAGAGTGGTCAAATTCAAAGGATGCTGTAGGTAACACCATGAATGTTTATGTTGATCGTATTTGTTTAGAATTAATAATAGAAAATATTGAGACAAAAGAAGAAAATTCTGATTATCAGCATTTTCTCCTTTTGTCTCAATCTTTTCAAAAACCTTTTCTGTAAGGGACGTAAAAACCAGGTATTGTTTGGAAAATGAATAAATGTAAAAAATGTGTGTAGTAGCTTAGAAAATAACGAGGGAGAATGAAATTTGCTAGTTATCATCTCAATTCTTCTTTGCAGCCAATGTTTTCCAAAGCCGTTTCTTTTATAGAAGACAAAACGAGGCCTTGTTTCAGAAAGGGTAAATACAATCTTACGTCTGTTCTTAGATACAATTGAATATGGTATACAACAAAACAAACATGGGTTGGAAATCGCTGCTTTGCAACAAAAACCTCGTACATACAGCTTGTTTAAAGCTGCAGTTGTGAGGTTTTCATTGAAAAGCAGTGGAATATGGAAACTGACCTTCATGGCATTTAATACCAATATATGTAGATCTAATTCAGCTTAGATGCATAGGCCTACGAACAATCTCTAAAAGAGTCATGTTTTCATGAGTCTTTTTGTTGACTTTTACACTTTCTCGACAGTTGGTCAAACATTCAATATCACATTTCGCCATCACTGACAAAGGATTTCAGAAAACATTTCGAATGATGTCGAAAAATGCACGAAACATAACATTCCATTTCAACAACCCCCCTCCATTTGTATATACAGGGTGTTTCATAATATCTGTTACCATTACGAATAGGCATAAGTCATTGGTGTTACATACAATGTAGTCATCATATACATGTTTCTAAAGGTTACATAATGAAGTTTTTTTGTCACACAACAGTTAAGGGAAAATATAGGTGTCATGGCGTCTTTTTCGACGTCATTAGATTTGGTCCGTTTTTCAAAATGTTTCCACAGATTGACGCACGCACAGAAGATGTCAAAACGTTTGATCAAATATTTATCAATATCTGTTATCATATCTATGGATAAACAATATCCGGCCATGAATTCTCAATGCAGATGCTTAGAAAAATCATAATTTGTCTATATAGATCATTTCATTATCAGAATTGAACAGTATGGACCGCCTTAAGTTCATCGGTAATAACTTGACCTTTCTTTTCCGAGGACAAAACTTGTGTCATTGAGACAATCAATAGAGTACACTATCTGCATATATTAAAGAGGAAATATGTTTCAGCATTGAAGCGAAGAGGTGCAGACTTTAATTTCCTTTGATTCAAGCAGGATAGTATTGCGCCCCGCACTTCCGAGGAAGTAATTGTTTGGCTTGAAAAACATATGGGAACCAATGAATTTCATACAGGTCAGATAATGTGTAGCTTTTGCACTCTCCATATCTCAGTCTGCTTGAACCTTTTCTTTGATATTTCTGAAAGAGCATGTGCGTACTACCATGTGGCAATGTCCATAGATGACTTTGAATAGCATTCCATTTGGGAAATCAGAATAATGCTTTGCACACAATGAAATTCTGTCATTAGAAACTCTAAGAAACGTGTTGACGTCGTTTTGCAAGATGGATGACGTCATCTAGAGCGCTTTGTCGTAAAACTGTACTATATGTATGAGATTGAATTAGTGTCAATCCTGAATGCAAATATACTAATGTTATATGTCAAATAAAACTTTATTATGTCTATTTTCACATTGTACATTTCATTTAAATGTGCATTTTTTAATGTCAACACACTTATGATTCGAAATGGTAACACATATTATGAAACACCCTGTATAAGTTTTCCACGTAACATTTGAACCGTGATCTAGGAAAAAAGGCAAGATTACGGCATTTGAGCCTAACGTGTTTCCAGATCAGCCCGTACCCAAATCGCTTTCTTACATTTGCTGCAGGTCGCAACAAAGCTATTGGAGACCAGTATGGATCTTTATTAGCCCTTTCGCTGCCCCGGGACGGGTATACCCGTCCTGCGAAAATGTCGTCAAAGTGCCCCGGGACGGGTATACCCGTTTTTCGTCAAATAGTTTTTTTTTGCAAAAATATCTGAAAATGAGACTAAAATGATGGATTAAAAGATTGAAAACAATACTTTGTTAAGTTTTAAATGTTTTTTTTTACAAAGAATTATATATATTTCACGCTGATTTTTAACGAAAACACCATTTTTTTTTTCAAATTTCCTAGAAATGGCCACGCAAATACGGAGCCATTTTGAAATAAATCTGGCAGCGAAGGGGTTAGATTACGTGTATACGAGGCTGATCTGGATCAAGGTCGATGTCAAATTCCTTGCTTATCTAAAGTCGTTTTTTCCAGATTCTGGCGGCTAATCTTTCTTGACATCTACACCCAGTGGATTTTACACGATCTAGGATTTCGTGACTTGATAAGGGCTTCACAAAAATAGATACAGGATACCTAAGTATCTAATATTTAAACCCATTTCACACACAAACACGGGTTTTGACGGCCCTACAGAATGTTAATTAAGAAACCCTTGAGAGAAATGGGAAAAAAAAAAGCTTATTTTTTTTCTTATATCCGAAGGTTTTAAAGGCAAAAATGTAGATTTTCTGTATTCAGTAGCATTTTTAATTGTCGTGCGCAATACCGTTTCATCAGACTGGTCTAAAATTGTGTTACATGTATTTTTAATTAACAATTTGATAAACACCCTTACGTTACAAACGCGTATTTCTATCTTCTGGCGAAGTGTCTGTTTGGTCAAATTCGCTGTATGGAGGAGGTGGTTCGTCCGGAAGTTCTGTGATCACGTGATTCACATCATGCGCCTGCGCAGTCGGTGTGTATGGCGGAAGTGGGTGGGGTGGTTCAAAACCAAAGTTCGTAAAGCCGCCATATTGATATGGATTATTCCTCTCATACTGTTCCATATATGAAAACACATTTTGCATTCTCGAAGTTCGGCGAAGACCACTTCTTACAGTTCGATTTCTCAGAATAGTATTTTCAAGTCCAAAAGCGCGGCCATATTTTCTTATAAGGCAAACACCTATACCGGATGTTGCGAGTGCGCAGACTCCGAAGGCGAAATTTATGGCTGCGATGATCCGGTTCTCTGTCACGTGATTGTCTCCATAGGAACACGTGGTTTCTTCTTTACCCAAACACAATCCATACATCCATAACAAGGCCAGGCCGACAACAGTGCCGAAAAACAACAGAAACGAGCTGGTGTGGTGACAGTTTAACTGAAATAGACGTGCTTTCTAATAATTCAAAGTACAAATTTAATAACAATTTCCAAAACGACAATATTTTTGACAAGCCTAGAAAAAAAGAGGAATTGCATTCGGGAAATGTTACTTTGTGCAATAAAACATAGAAACTATTGAAATAAAAGAAGGAAATACATATAATCAGGATTTTCTTCTTTGTCTTGATGACGGACATGTAAAGAATGGTGTTTACTCTTAATCAATGTTTGTTTCAAAAGCTGTAACAATAAAGGACGCCAAAAACCATGTCTTATTCGACAAAGTGCTCATTCTGACTTATTACATTTCGAAGTACAGAAGGAAAACATTTTATTGTCGTAAATTGTATTATCATTCTACTTACAGCGCATGTAACGTCCTTTTTAGCAGCGTCGTCAACAGAAAAGGCTGGTCCTTTATTGTATATACGAAAAGCAAGTAAACTGGAAAACAGCATCTGTAACAACAGACAAAAATAGGGATAGTAAACAAGGGCTGTCTCAGGACAGCATAGCAGGACTATCAAGTGATGGGTATATAACATTTTAGGTCCGAAAAGGGTATATGTTCGATTCGATTAAATGCCAAGGTAACGAATTCTTGTCTAAGGCTGATATTATGGTCACAAAAGCATGTGCAAAGTTTGAAAGCAATAGCTAAATTACAGAAAAAAAGTTATCGCAGATACAGTCGACACTCGTTGTGTCGAAGTCAGAGAGGTCGTAAAAATACCTCGACATATCCGGATCTCGACTCATCCGAGTTTGATTATTTTCGATGAAAACGATATTCGACCATTTTTGATGGGCATCATATGTGTCCATGATTGAAATATAGTAGGAAAAGGAAAGAAATTGCTCGAAACGAGCAATTTCTATCATTTTCCTACTAAATTTCAATGACTGTATTTGTTTCGAAATTATTTTGATTAAACAACTTGATAACCCATTGTTGAGTTCGGGATATGACTTTCACTTCGACTTAAGCGGAATTTAGACTTATCCGATGTCGACATAACGCGTGTCGACTGTATACCGGTATGCAAGTCCAAACGGGTAAAAATTCCATTGATTTACATGTAATTAGTAATGAGTCAAAAGCTGTTATATAAAGAAGTAAAGTGGATGTTGATAAAGATAAGAATCAATGTATCGCGGAAAGTATAAAAATCAGAAGGGTGATACTAGTATGTTATTCTGGTTCCAAGGTTGTCTCAAATGATATATCGTCGGTGGGAAGTCTAAACCTCGTAACTACATCTTTTTCAAGCTGTAGTTACGAGGTTTTGACTTCCGACCAACGATATAATTATAACTTAATTCTTTATAGACTGATCACCGATCAACTTGCATTTTAGCATATAAAGTCATATTACTATTCGAGCATACCTTTTCGATTCATTCTTTTCCAAACGATGTAATTGTTTTGATATCTGCAACAGCTTTTGAATAGAAATAGTCCAAATATTTGTGATTAAAGGGGGATGCTCCAGTTTCCTAAATTTTTTCCCAATAATAGAATTTATTTATATTTTGTTTGTTGAAATTGCATGTTATTACCAATTGAGAATTAAAATAAAAAAGGGTGGTCAGCGATATTGTTTGAATTTTATAATCATTCGTAATACATATCCCTACATCAAAAATTGCATAATTTCTTGCACCTTTCCAAGGTCACTAAAATGCTAATAAAATGCTGCATATTCATCGTTTAGTCCCGAAAACGGATTTAAAGTAACATGTTACATTTAATAAGAACAGAAAACCCAAAATAGGTGCTATTATAAACGCGTAAATGTATAAAACAGCATGCTCACGTGTTCGGTTAGACCAACGAAGCTGGAGTGTTTTATGTCAAAATTTGCATATTTTTGGAAATATTTCAAGTTCTAGCTAATAGACTTTGATAAAACTCCCTCATTGTATTAAGCAACATGTCCTGGTAATAATTCAAAAAGAAAATGTATAGGTCAGCGCACCTATTAGTGAATTACAGCAATTTTTATCAGCTACACATGAATATAATGACGCAAAACAGTGGTAACAGCATACACACTTACGACTGTCTTGCTCTAAATAATCGATTTCCATCTTGAGGAAATCAGTTTCGCATAATAAATACACTTTTACCGTCGAAAAAGGTAAATTGTAATGATGTGTTATATTATTGCAAATATGGTAGCGAAACATATGGGTACGAAACATTTAATTTACTACAGTAATGACCGAGTGTTCCGAAAAACTGGAGCATTCCCCCTTAACCCTTTCCCAAACAAGCCCTGGTTTTGACGTCTTTAATTGAATAGGCTTGGGAAAACATTGAGACAAAAGAAGAAACTGCTGATAACCAGCAGTTTCTCCTTTTGTCCCAAAATTTTCTATGCCATATTTTACACAAATTCCATTTTTAATAAAACGCATTTTGTCATTTGTGACAGTTTTTGAAGTGGATCACCCTAAAATGTTGCCGTTTGGGAAAGGGTTAAGAAATAATTCAATTACCAGACATGCGATTATTAGACTTCCGGTATAGTATGGAACCCCGAGCTCTGAAGCTTCAAACTTAATCGCAACAATCGAACAGGCCAGACAGGCTATACCAACAGTTAACTGCAGACCGAACAGCACTGTGTATATCCGAATGCCCCTCTTCCGGGATGCCTCCACGTCTGATTGGCTGAGAGTGGGTGGGGTAATGTCGTCCTCACAAACTGAAAGACAGAAATAAAATACACCCATCGAAGAATGCTAAAAAATTAGATACAAATGTACTTAAACAAATGTATTTTAGACGTGATGTGAACGCGATTTACAGACGCGAACTTGTATTTGACCAGTCCTTGAGATTGAACAATTCAACTGAAGCCTAAAAACGTAATATTTCATGTGTTTTGGTGCATGTTTGGTCTAAATTCGTCGAATAGTGTAGGCCTACGAGTACATGTAGTCGCTAAATAGATCAGTCTTAAGTTTGGTCATTTGGGTAACGCTTAAGTTACTACGAAACTGCATTGTCATGACTGTTTGCAAGGACATATAACTTCCTTTTAAGATTTATGCCTTTTCAAAACAACACCTTTTCCCTATAAAGGGATTTGAAAAACTTATGTTCAGGAAAGTGTTTAACAAAAAGTATATCACAATATGACAAAAATTATGTCCGCTTCTGTATTTTTTTCATCATTTGGTCTACTTTGATTTTGATCTCAACCGATGATTATGTGATTTTGCTTTGTAAATATCCGGTATATAGCCTTATATAGAAAACGTTTGTAAGCGCTGATGGTAGTAAACCATTTCCAAAACTTTGATTTGACTTCCCTTCTAGAGAAAACGAAGGAAACATTGGGGCAAAAAAAGAAAATGCTTATAACCAGCATTTTCTTCTTATAATCAAAATTGCCACATTGTTCCCATACATTCTGCGTTATATTATAGCAATACAGTCAACAACATTTCAAATCCTGCTGACTTGGAAATGTTAAGGGTTTATCCTTATCGGGTATAAAAAGGAGGTCAACGTTTCCAAAATAGGTTGAAATAGAAGAAAATAAATCGACATTCCAATGTCGTGTTTGAATTATTTAACCCCATTTTGCAAACCCAATCCAACTGCTTTGGCCAAACATATTAAACCAGTTTGCACCCGTTTGGTGGGGAAAAGAATACGTGCAAAATGGGACCAAACTGCGTTTAACCCTTTCCCAAACAGGACCTGGTTTTTACGTCCCTAAGAGAATAGGCTTTGGCAAACATTGAAACAAAAAAAGAAACTAGCATAACCAGCAGTTTCTCCTTTTGTATCAATATTTTTCTGTGTCATATTTTACATAAATTCTATCTTTGTTGTTATTTTTGACAATTTTTTAAGTGGATCACCCTAATATTTTGCCGTTTGGGAAAGGGTTAAAACCCTTTCCCTGGAGAGAAATTATTGTAGACTGTTCATTGGAAAGCAGTTGCAGACTATAAAAGATTACTTAATGTTTGGAAAATGCACGATTTGTTTTTACAACAAAGAGTTGGGGGAAATTAATGCAAGAAAAAGCTTATATAAGCAGAGGACAGTGTCGATCCTAGTGGGCACTTGAATCGATATTATGGTTTGAAACAAGATGGTCTCGGAAAGAAATAGCATTAACCCATTACCAAACGGCAAAATTTTAGACTAGTCCAAATTCAAAGATGATGTAGACGACAATTTCAAGTGAATGAAATTTTACATATTTTGGTCTTTTTGCATAGAAAACATTGTGGGAAATGAAGAAATTGCTTGTGACAAGCAATTTCTTCATTTTCCACAATGTTTTCCGAAGCCATTATCTTGTGAGGAGTCAAAAGGGTCATTGCGTGGTAATGGGTTAAGGCTTACGAACTGAGAATGAAATGCAGAGCCAGAGGCGAAATTTGAAAATTGCCAGTAATTCCTAAGCTGTGTTGTATTTCCATTCCAAATACAAACATAAGCGTTTTTGATGGTTTAGAATTTTGAATTAAGGCATACTTATGGAAATATTTGACAAAAATGTTCAAAATTACCTCCCTTGCATAATTATTATGAATATAGAGTAAAATAATATTTGTAAACTATCATCTTCTTGAAGCATAATCTTGAAATCTGGCACGGTGAATCAACTTATGTGAAATGCATTTACAAGTGTGTATAATTTAATGCATTTCGTATGGCTAGAAAGTGGTGTTTTCTTTCTCAGTTCGTGAACCTTAATTCAACCCTTTCTTAAACGAGAGAATTGCGGATGTCAAAATCAAAACATGTTGTAGATGACATGATTTTTGTTAGTTAACACTTTCCCAAGCGGAGAAAATTCACGTTTTCCAATTTAAAATCTGCTGCAGACAACAAACTGGATGTTCATCAAGGTTGGATTTGTGTACAGCATAGCTCAGAAAATATTGAGGCAAAAGGAGAAAGTGCTGATAATCAGCACTTCTTCTTTTGTCTCAATGTTTTCCCAAACCTCATCTATTAACCCTTTCCCAAACGACAGAATTTTAGGGTGATCCACTTCAAAACTGCCACAAATGACAAATTGAAGTAATTTAAGATAGAATTTGTGTAAAATATGACATAGAAAATACTGAGACAAAAGGAGAAACTGCTGGTTATCAGCAGTTTCTTCTTTTGTTTCAATGTTTTCCCAATTCTTTTCTATTAGGGACGTCAAAACCAGGTCTTGTTTGGGAAAGGGTTAAGGACGTCAAAACTAGGTTTTGTTTGGGAAAGAGTTAAAGCAGGATGATTGACATCATGGCATGTAAAGCATGGTTGGAAAGGACAAACTGATCGCCATCTGCATTTGACTTTTCCTCAAATGCTTTCCAAAGCCATATCTGCAGTACAAGGCATAAAAACGAAAATTGTTACGAAAATTGTAAAATACAAGAACATGTAAAAAGCGAAAATGTTAGGCTTGCAACACACCAAGAAATTGTCTATGTAAGAGTTAACCCTTTCCCAAACAGCAAAAACCATGATTGTCAATTATCAAAACTGCTACAGAATACATAATAAGTGAAGGTAAAGGACCGATTTGTGCACGATATATCAAGGAAAGTATTGGGACAAAAGGAGAAAATGCTGATCATCAGCATTTTCTCCTTTTGCTCCAAATCCAATGTTTTAATTTCCAAACATTTTCGACAATAGACGTCGAAATCCGGTTGATAAAGAAAAGAAACAAAGTTTATACTCTTACCTTCCGGTTGCATAGTGCCAATCTTCCGCAATCATCCGGAAGTTAAACGTTATTTTTCCATAATATTTTATTATTTTCACGTTTTGTAATGTCAATACACATAACACAATATTTCGTACCTTTAAAAATCTAAAAATAGCATCTTGACAATTATACATACGGGTTATAATACTGATTTACCTTGACATTGAAATCGAATATCGTTGCTTTTCAACAAAAACCCTGTAACTGCAGCTTAAAACAAGCTGCAGTTACGAGGTTTTCTTTAAAAGCGACGATATATTCGAACTATACTCTTTTGATAGGGACAGGTAAATCGTCGATTTCATCTTTAGTCCAGGGCGGTCAACATTAGAAAAAGATTCAGAAAACATCAAAGAAAAAAGAAAATGCTGATGATTTAAAAGGCATTTGTCCTTTTCCATGAAAGTTGTCTGCAGATATCCACGTAAGTTGTATTCGTTATACTTTCCATTTAAACATTGATAACCCTTGCACAAACAACAAAAATTAGGGTGGGCTCATTTGAAGCGGTATGATCAGACGACAAAACTTGAAAAGAAAATTATTTATGGACGCTAAAGCACAGAAAACATTTCAGAGACAAAAGGAGAATTATAAAGTGAAAATCAGCATTTTCTTCTTTTGCTTTAACCCTTTCCCAAACGACAAAATTTTAGGGTGACCCACTTCAAAAACTGCCACAAATGACAAAATGGATGTTATTAAAGATAGGATTTTGGTAAAATGTGGCACAGAAAATATTGAGACAAAAGGAGAAACTGCTGGTTATCAGCAGTTTCTTCCTTTGTTTCAAAGTTTTCCCAAGCCTTTTCTATTAGGGAAGTCAAAAGCAGGTCTTGTTTGGGAAAGGGTTAATTGGCATATTCGAAAACCTTTTTGGATTAGGGACGTCAGAACCCTTGTCTTGTATGGGTAAGGGTTAAATTTGATAATTGATACCCGGATCTTACGATTTGACGTTCAGAAATGGATAACCCGTAACGTACTGAATTCTAGCCTTCAGATAGTGTAGAATACGGCGGGAAATCACGTTACACATAAGCAGCAACAATTGCAGGAAATCATCATTAAATCTGTGAACCAATTACCACATAATGACACCTTTTGACGCCCCACAAGATACAGGCTGAAAAACATCGTGGGAAATGATGAAATTGCTTGTGACAGTTTGTCAATACAAGACGGTAAACCCGGTCTGTTTTGAGAACAAGGTCATTGTCATAAGAAAAAAAATCTATAAACTCTCATTTAAAAGCGAAATAACTATACGTTGTTGAAGCGAAAAACGTAGCTAGTTCAACACCAGTGATTATTGGCCAAGTTATATGTTGATGACTGAACGCAAGCTGCGAGATATCCGGAGTTCCACCAATCCGATGTTTGGTCAATATCACCGATGACGAGATAATGAGTGCCAACTGTATAGAGTAATAATGACAACGCTTATTGTAAAACAATTTTATTTGATAAATTATTTCACACAATTGTAGAAGGTTTAACATCTTCGTATGTAATAACTTAAATTTAACCCTTTCTCAAACGACAAAATGTTAGGGTGGTCCAAATTGAAAGATCCTACAGACGACATTTTCAGGTGAATGAAATTTGGGATTTTCTTAATAGAAAACATAGCGGGAAATGAAGAAATTGTTTGTCGCTCCACTTTGTTTTCCATAGCCTTTATCTTGTAGGTCTTCAAAAACGTCACTGTGTAGTCCAGCCCTTTCTCAAACGACAAAAAAGCAGACGGGTTTTAACTCTTTTTGTAAACGTCAAAAAGAACGGTCTTTTCTACTAGGGACGTCCAAACCAGGTCGAGTTTGGGAGTTTCGCGATCCATTAATCAAGTCTTTCTCAAACAAGGCTTGGTTTTGACATCCTTACTGCAAAATATTTTGAAAACATTGAGTCAAAAGGAACGTTATATTTTCTACCTTAGCAAACAGTATCGCCCATTGCTTCAATATTTCCGTGCTAAAGTGCACATAACAATTAATTCTTTTTATTGACGCCAGTTTAGTAGTCTACATCTTTTTTCAAATTGATAATATCTGAGGTTTACCAAATGACTTAACCCTTTCCCAAACGACAAAATTTTAGGGCGTTTCAATTGGAAAGCTTCTGCAGAAAACGAAATGAATGTTACTTAAAGTGCAATTTGTGAATAATGTAGCACAAAAACATTGAGACAAAAGGAGAAACTGCTGGTTATCAGCAGTTTCGTCTTTTGTCTCAATGTTTTCCCAAGCCCTTCCTATTAGGAACGTCAAAACAAGGTCTTGTTTGGGAAAGGGTTAAGGTTTCCTGTCTATTGTTCTGATATCAAATTGTGCATCAAGAGAAAATGCTTATTATATATATGTACTTGACTAAATGGACAAACTTTCATGAGACATTTTGTTGGTCTATCCATACATAGTGTGTGTTAATCCTTTCAAAACTTAACCTAGTTTCGATGTTTCTATTCGAAAAGGCTAGGGAAAACGTTCGGGCAATTGAAGAAACTGCTGATGACCAACATTCACTCCTCTTGTCCCGATATTTTCTGTGCTATTTTCTTTATATGTTCTGTCTGTATAGATATATACTTTGTAGTCTGTAGCATCTCTAAAATATGCCAAAAATATCTCTAAAATATGCCAATCGGCAAATGTTTTCTCTACATGATTTCATTGTAATGAAAAATAAATAACAACAACAATAACAACTACTTTTAGTAGAAAACAAACGTAACACCATCTTACAATAACAAATTCGAAATACTTTGTAAAATTATACGAATTTGAAAATTAAAACACAATTTTTCATATGAAACTAAACCATCGAAAAAAATTAACTTAACCCCTTTCCAAACAAGGTCTGGTTTTAACGTTGTTGATTACAAAGGTTCTGGAAAGCATTGAAAGAAAAGAAGAGGATACTGACCTTTCCATCAATGCATTCCGTGCAATGGTATGTTTACAAAACCAATACAATAAATAAGTTTCGACCGGGCAGTATAGTAAGAATATGAAAGTATACCATGTAAAAAAAGTTTAGCAACACTGACTTTGTTAATTGAAACCATGTATTTTCTGTGATATCTATTTCACAACCGTTTATACATTTTAGCATATGCATTTACGCACAACATTCAAAGGTCGCTTTGTGGTAACGTTAAATATTGTGTTAGAAACATTGTCTTGACGTAGGTGAGGGGTCAAAATAAAAAGTTACAATAGAATTCGGTATCGACTATGCGACCATTTTTGAGCAAGAACAGCAGTGAAACGTTTTCTAATCCACTTAAATTGTTTGTACACAGTATCAACATTCACTACTTTATCAAGAGATTGAACGTCATTCGCGTCAATACGATCACGCACACGTCTTCCTTAAATGCACCGTATGTGCTCTATGGGTGACAAATCAGAAAGAAAGGGATGATACTGGGAGTACATCAATGTTGTTCACGGTCAATTTGGCTTAAAGCATTCAGGACTCTATACCAGTCAAGTCTGGTGCGTTCATGGTGTAGCGTCAGGGAAATTACAACGTATGGTCAACGTCTAGTAACCGTTATTCTGTGGAGACGATCACGGATGGTAAGTGTAGATACTCTATGTTGAAATTCTTGTGGAAGCCACTCGGAAGTTTTGGTGTTGATATGGAACATCTTTGCCGTGACGTTACGAAATTATGACGATCATCTTCACGTGGCCTTTTTCTACGACGTCCTTGACCGGGACTATCTCAAACCACACAAATTTGCTCACATAGCATCCTCGAATTGTTAATTATGCTTTGAAATGCGCAAAATTCAAAAAGACATCTTTATCGCCGGTTCTGCCACGTAGGAACACATATGACGTCGCGCTCGATGTTGACGTACAAACGAAAAAACGTCATACCGCTCCTTTTCAAACTACCACCAGAATGTATAGGATTAATACAATTTTGCGAAATTTATATCTTTGGATTCGGCAATGGTTTTCCTTGTGAATGCTACCAACGAAAAATATGTTTAAAGATTCAAAATAGTTTTAATCTTATGCGAAACGTTCACGAACGTCACTAAACGATATGGTAAGATGTAACCAAATTAACACAATTGTGAATGAAAATGTTTCTGAAAATGACAAAATCAACGCTTTTCTTACCAAATCATTTACGGACTGCCGTGAAGTCATCTCTTCTATAAGTCAAAACAAGTTTTACAGCAAAAGGGCACAAATGACTGAAATAATGCACGATTAATTAGTATAGATAAAAAGGTAATATTCTAATTTTTGATTTGGATTCATTAAAATACTACGACAAAACAGAAACACGTGTCTTTTATTGTATAAATTTTAATTGCTGAGCTTGAAGTACATTGTTTGTAGTTTTGAAAGATATAACTTTTGGTGGAGGTTCGCGCTTTAAAACCTGTGAAAAATTTAACTTTTTAATTCTAGCGACAATGTCACACACGCCGAAAAACACACTTAATAGTTTAATATGTAAAATTGAAGAGATATTAAAAGTCTTATTTTAACATTTTATTATAAATAAATACAACAACATAAAAGTACAAACATATGCAAATAAGGAAATATGCATTTTTGCGAAATTTGATTGTTTGCCGAGAAGAAAAACGTTCTTTTGTAAATCTAGCGAAAATGTCACAGCGTCCAAAAACGTTACGCCAACGTTACGCGCGAGGGCTAAACAAAAAGTCCTTAGAATTTCCTCATAACTTTATTACCTTTCAATCGATATCTTTTATTTTTTCAGGGATGCAATTTTATCATATTATTAACTCTCTGATAAAATATCTCATAAGTCTCAATATATGTAAACGATATTTTTCTCTCCTTAAAAGGGTTAAGGAACGCAACCTCGTAGCGTGCCGTAAAATCATACTAGTAAATCTTCGTAAAATGTTTGTTTTTTAAAAACTTACTCGAGCAAAATTTCTGAAAGTTCATTTACCTAAAGAAGGTCATCCTATAAGATATTTGGAAAAATTTCAAGACTCAATGCTGTAAAACAAGGATAAAGCTAGGGATATGGTACGACGTACCGACATAGAAAAACGAGTAAAAACGGCAGTTTGCGGAGTGAAGGAAATTATTCGGGGAAATTAGCTTTTGATATTTTCGGTTCATACACCAACCTAAATGAAGTTAACTTTAGAAACATTGCAAGGCTAATAACATAAAAAATCATGATCTGTAGAAATGACATGTCTTGTTTATACAAAATAAAAAGAAAATCTATTAAAAAAAAAGACAACCCAGTTGGTAAAAAAAGCGTGAATAATCTGCGACGTTTGTCAACGATGTCGTATAGAAAATTTGTTGCTACATGAATATGATAGAAAGCATATTAATTAAAACATTCCGAGTTTTTATATGAAATATCAAGTTCTATGTTAATACGATCAGCTTCACATGGTCATGGCGGATGAGGAACACCAAAAGTAAAATATTAGGAAGCAATAATGATTTTGAAATCCGTAGCAGATATTATTTACGGAAAACATTGAAGAAAACGAAGACAATAAAAATGCTCATTTTCTCTCAATAGTTTTCACGCTATAATATGCGCAATACATTTCTATTTTTAAATACTTCGGGTTTTCTTCGTTTCAACTTAATTTCGTCTTCTATTTGGCCTTTTCATGAAAGAACAGGGTGGAAAATGTAGAATCCTGACGTAAATAGTAAAAACAATTAAAATGAAGCAATATTTATAGCCTACTAGCAATGCATGCTGTAAGCGTTTTCAACTTTAGTTATATTGCATACATGCGACGCACCGAAACAGAATCAAAACCGGAGTGAAAACACGAGAACAGTTGCTTTCCGCTCTTTCTTTGTACCTACTGTAGCGACGTAGCAAAATAACGTCGGTTACGCAATTGTACGCCAACATTGAGCGCGACGTCATTAGCGATATAACGTCCTTCTAACGTAAGTCCATGGCGTAGTCCCACAGCGTTGCAGAAAATTCTTTTTAGTGGCCTTTTTTATGCTGGACAAAGACAATTAAATTCACACCTAAATGTTTTCTAGAATTATGCTCCATACACATGAATACCATGGCAGACATGAAAACCGGAAATGCGCACCTGGAATGCGAGACGCACGCGATGGCGGTGTAATATTCATTTGTTTGTGTTCTCTAGCTATAATCTATTGTGTAAACGTTTGATTTTATGTTAAAACAAAACTATTTTGGTTACTTTAGATATTTACATTTTGTTGCTAAACTTTTTTATTATGTATATATGAAAGTAATATGAAAACATAGCAAGGAAATGTTTGTTAAGGATTACAGTCAATCATCAGATACCAAACACTTCGTACATCTTCGGGTGTCGTCGGTGACAACGGAAATTCACGAAATATAAACACCCTGGTCATTTTCTGGGCGACATCCGCGTCAACAGAAATTGACGAGGGTATACCCGTCAAATTCCGTTGCTACGAATGGCGCCCGAATATGCACTTGAAGTGTTTTGTAACTAATTATGGGTTTCAACTTTCCTTCTTCACCGGTTTTAAAATTAACCCATTACCAGACGGCAAAAATTTAGACATCCAAATTGAAAGATGTTGCAGACCACAATTTAAAGTGAATGAACTAGTGCATTTATTGGTCTTTTTACTCAGAAAACATTGTGGGAAATGAAGAAATTGCTTGTCGCAAGCAATTTCTTCATTTTCCATGATGTTTTCCAAAGCCATTACCTTGTGGGGAGTCAAAAGGAGTCACTGTGTGGTAATGGATTAAAAAGGCAGATATAGGTTTTATTTAACCTTTTCCCAAACAAGACCTGGTTTTGACGTCCCTGACAGAAAAGGGCTTGGGAAAACATTGATACAAAAGAGGAAACTGCTGATAATCAGCAGTTTCTCCTTTTGCCTCAATGTGTTCTGTGCCATATTGCTCACAAACCCTTTCCTTTTTAACATGAATTTTGTTGTCTTTCCAATTGGATCACTCTAACATTTTGTCGTTTGGGAAAGGGTTAAATAGTACAAAGCTATCAGTATGGCACACGTAGATCTAGTTTAAACAATGTTAGTAAATAAAAAATAAATATGTATTTAATAAACAATTTACTATAAATATCGCTTATAGTTTCATTTACGAGTGATTCGTTTGAATAACAACATCTTTTACATTTTGATAAAACTGCCTCTTATGGCTTTAAATTTGTATGTAGTATAGACATGATTTCAAGATAAATAGAACATTGAATTGTGACTAGTTACGTTTTCACACGTGTATATAAACATAGATTCTTGGGTTCAGAAATTTTAACACTATGCAATAATTTTATTTTTCTATAAAAGAAAAATGAACACACGATCGAACAGCGGCCATTTTTAAGGATTGGAAGACATGAAAAGCAGCGCTGGTTCCATATTTCTACGAGTCAAACATATCCGACGATGGAGACCAGCCGTGTTTGTTAGAACTTCCATTACTTCAAAAATGGCTGCTGCTACTGCTCAAATTTGTGCATACTTTTATAGAAGAATATGGTATATTTTTGTGTGTTGTTAAAATTCCCGAATCCAAGGACCCGTTATCTAAATATATGTCATTTTAATGAAATTTGTAGCACATTGCAAAAAAAGCACGACTATGATAAATTAACACTATATTTTGCACCATAAAATGAGCTTGACCACAACCAAATGGAAAGTAGTACCGTATTCACCAACATTCTAGTCTTTAGACTAACATTTAAATTAGAAAACAATCAATTGGATTGGTTTGTATAATCCGGTCACGATATTATGACACATGTTTACCTTGACTCATGTAAACAATGGAAACTTGTTCATATTTTCAATAGAATTTTGCATGCGTTGGTTCGAATCTTGCAGGTGATAGACACCTGCAAGATTAGAACCATCGCACGCAAAAATACATTAGTTCCTAGTTCCATATTTTGTTGTGTACATACGTGTATTTGTGTCTAAGCATGAACCATAATATAGTAACTGGAATATAAAACAGTCCTTGGTTAGGGCTACAAATAAGAGCAGGTAATGACCTTTTCAAACCCTACATTGTTATGTGGATATTTATTAAAACCGCCTCCTCTCCTAACACATTTAGACGGCCTTTGCCCTTCTTATCTGTTATTCAGCCTAGTATTTAGATTTTCTGGCGATATCAAATATGAAATGCAGCCATTCCCATTTCTAAGAAGGAAATTGTTGGTGAATACAGTCCTCTCGAGCGTAAGCACGTCACTTCCTGTCACGCGATCAGGTGTCCTGAAGCCTGCTGTTTCGTTCCTGCAACTTTTGTTTCATAGCGGGATCATTTAATACGGCAACATAATTCGGAGTCTGTTGTTGTGAGGGAATGTGATGTTTACGCGAATGATCATATTGATGCGCCTCTGAATGATCATTTGAGTATCGATTTTCATTGTTTTTCTGTCTGAAAGAAGACGTTTCGTTATATTTGTTTATCATCATGGCGTCATCGTCGACTTCCGGTGCTGGTTCCTCCACGTCGAAGAAGTCCGCCTGGTGATACAGGGAAACAGGGCGTTCTTCCCGCTTAACCCCGTTAACTCGAATATTTACTACGTCAAAGTCGAACACCCAACCATGAATACATCCCATTAGTGATGAGTATAATAGCACTAGAAAACAACCTCCCTCGAACATAGTCACAAATAAAGCTAAGAATCTGTTTTCTGTTTTGTATGTATTAAAACAACACTTCCCTAACCATGCATCTGAATCACATGGTCCAAGTGCGAACACAACACAAATAAAAATTCCAAGAGCACATGCTACTAGA
Organism: Fragum sueziense; assembly: GCA_963680895.1. Taxonomy (NCBI): domain Eukaryota; kingdom Metazoa; phylum Mollusca; class Bivalvia; order Cardiida; family Cardiidae; genus Fragum; species Fragum sueziense. The sequence continues at coordinate 42,431,616 of OY804599.1, forward strand.
CATAAAAGTGATATGATAGTATTTGCGGTCACCTGCAATTAGAAGAATTAAACATGCATTACCACTTTTAAACCGAAAACACTTTTAAAATAATTAATTTTCAATAAAACGAGATTTTCCTCGTCACGATTACAACTATTTTTTTGAAAATATCTATTTTACACCGTACAAAGAAATTGAAGAGAAAAGTTGCGTATGAGAGAAAATGATTTGACTTAGACCACAACCCCGGATATATATCGAAAAACATTATTAACTTTATTTTTATTTTAAGTAAGTGTGTGAAGATACCCACCTTTCATGGACGAATTACATCCCTTTATTTTGTAATGAATTATATTTAAGACTTGTCATGTTCTGAAGACAGCTGAGCTTTCAAGGAAAAAGAAATCTATAAGAGAAACATTAACACAGTATATTATACATTGTCGATATGGCTCTTTTGACCATAATCATTTGCATTATTATCATAGAACGAATTATCTCCCTTTAACGAGTTAAACGTACCGCATGTCGTATTCTGAAGACCGCTGAGTTTTCTAGGAAGTAGTAATCTATAACAGGAGCCTTGATACAGTATATATACATCGTAGATACACCCGCCATTATAATCTGAAACAAAATAATAATATTAATTTTGTTTACTTAATTAAGTTTGTCCACCCTAATGAGATTCACTCAACGTCTAAATTTCGTGCGACGTCATACACATTTGTTACATTTCCGAGCATATTTGGGCGACGTCGGTCGTGAACATACGGCGGTGTAACATTCCAATGCCGAATATCTACGACGTCGCTAGAATAATTCCGACGTCACGTGAATTTAAGTACGGGCATCTTCGCAAGCCAAGGGTGACATCTACGACGTAACGTCGTTTCTGTATTCACCCTTGGCGGATTTAGTCCGATTTTCTTGGTCTCCTGGAAAGCTGGAACCAATCAGATTGTCGACTGTTACATTTGTTATGAATACCCAAATCATGACAACGGGCGGGAAAAAGCATTACATTTGCAACTCAAAATCGCGAAGATGGGCGATTTTTCCTAAGAATTTCACTGCAATAGACAGGAATTCCATAACTTTAATCGACGAATTATTGTACTTTTGACAATTCGACCAAAAAAGCAGCTAACTTTTACATAATCCGCATGAAGTATGACGCGAAATTCAACGCGCGTTAATGACGTCATTAATAATGGACGTAAACAACCAGCAGAACAACCGCTAGGCGGCGATCGCGATTTCAAGAAAATCGGACTAAATCCGCCAAGGGTGAATACAAACGTAGGTGGGTTCAACCTTGGCTAGCGAAGATGAAGTACGGGTGGACTACCTTAAATAGTGCAACCGTACTTTTACGGAAACTTTCGGAAAGCCCTGTTCCTACGGGCCTGGTTAGTTAGACGAATACTGTTTCCACGTAATGCTTGTAGTATACGTGCGTTCTGCTTTTAGTTCTATTTGTTTTGTGGCCTCATTTGCTTTCAAATTGGAATCATCCAACGTCGGTCCAAATACCGTCGGCAGACAAACAGCTGTCAGTTGCACAATATACTCTTTCTTAAAAGTACATTTTATTTTCTTTCAGCAAATGACCATGGAATACATAAATATTTCTTCGTATAACAGAAAGAAGCTGTTCTAGATGGTAATATTGGGACCTTAATTGTTTTTCGAGACACAAATGCCAGAACCTTATTACTCTACAAGGAGTTTGTTCATGGTTTACCAATTTACCTAGATGTGATGTAATTTCCCGAGACATCGTAGTGACCTTTCCGAAATTTAGTCTTAATGGAAAATAAAAGTGTTCCCAGATAAAAACTCTTATGGCAATTGCACAAGCAATTGTGAAAAAAGACGCAAAAAGCAAAGTAGAGAAAAGCAAAGCAAAAGACGTGTTACTTGAGAGCGAAAGTATCAACAATTGACAGACTGTGCTGTCGAAGAATATTCGCATTTCGGTGCATTCCTACGTATTCCTGCATATTCTAGACAGTTTTCCTAGAATTTAACATCATATTTAGTCCTATTTTTCGTACTGATAGGCTTCTCTTAATGGCAAGAGCTCCGAATAATTGTTCAAGAAATACCACTCGTTGTATAAGACAGAAGCTGTTCTAGCTGGTCTTATTGAGACCTTAATTGATTTTCGAGACACGAACGTGAGAGCCTTATTACTCTACAAGGAGTTTGTTCATGGTTTACCAATTTACCTAGATGTGATGTAATTTCCCGAGACAATCTGGTGACCTTTCCAAAATGTGTTCTCAATACAGATTAACGAAAGAAGAGACACAGAAATACATTAAGAAATATCGTATAATCGTGTTTTTAAAATGAAAAGTTTCTCTGTACGGACAGGGCTTAAAGGGCGACGGTAACAGATGGTCTAATTGCAAAAAAGAGATTTTTTTTGAAAAAATATGCAAAACTTTTGTGTTGACCACCTCGGGATGGTTAATAATATGCGATTCAGACAGAGAATGAGCCGAAATTACAAGACAGATAGCTGAATTTATGGAGAATCCAAACCTAAATTCAACCCTGTCTCAGATGGGGTTAGAATTATTTTTAAATTATTGCGCATGCGCATACAGCGCGGACCATGATTCAAACGAGATTCATACTTGAATTTCAATATGACGTAATCATGTATGTTGTGACGTCATTAAGAAAGTCGCATGTCCTACTGTTTTGACCTACTTTCGATATCGCTTCATGAATTTGGTATCAAATTGCGAAAAAATGAGTCGTTGCTTCAATAGTTTGTCGTAATCATTTAATCAGGTCATATAAAGTTTAAAAAGTGTACATTTCGTTTGTATTTGACAATTTTTGGGTCCAAATCTTATTACTCCACGAGGAGTTTGTTCATGGTTTACCAATTTACCTTTGTGTGATGTAATTTCCCGAGACAATCTGATGACCTTCCCGAAATTTTGTTTTATTGGACAATAAAATCAGTAAATAGAAATGTTTCAATATAAAAATCACGTCGCATTGCGTTGAAAATATGTGTCTACCGCGAAAGTATCAACAATGGCAAGTATGCGTTGTCTTTGTAATCTTTCCATTGCCGAAGATATTGCTTATAGGTGGAATTTTCATGCATCTTTGTATGTTCTAGACAAAAATCCTAAAAAAAAAAAATTAAAATATCGAAAACACGATTTAGCCCCATTGTTCCTAATGATAGTTTCCTTCTGAAAAGTCAGATCTCTAAATGATAATTATTCAAGAAATATCACTCATTATATAAGACTGAAGCTGTTCCATTTATCCTAATTGAGCCTTAAATTGATTTTCGAGACACGAATGTCAGAGCCTTATTATTCAACAAGGAGTTTGTTCATGGTTTATCAATTTACCTTTATGTGATATAATTTCCCGAGACAATTTGGTGACCTTTCCGAAATTTAGTCTTAATGGATTACGAAAGTAGCAGACAATACCCTTTGGAGAAAAATAGTGCGGAACGATCACTAGGAAAGTAGTAAACTCAAAATAAAGAATTCTCTCTGTTCACTCTTATATAAGGTGCTTTTGTAGAGACGGGTCTTTGTGACCTTTTTGTGATCTTTTAGAAAGATAATTTACATTGTATAATTGTAAAGCCCAAAAGAGTTTCGCCACAATCAATTAGCACGCGTGTATCTTTCTGGTATGTAATTTCATTCATTCAGCTTTTAAATATAACCTTATAATATCTAGACAATAGACATACATGATCTGTGTTTAAATTACGATGACTATTCAATCGTTCCAAAGAGCCCATAAAATGTCTGGAAATGGCCTTCCAGACATATATCAAACATCTAATTTAGGAGCCGTCCAGACTCAGGAAACGCTTGTTAACACAGAAATATTTTTCTTAAATGCCGTTAAGTACTGTCCGACCTTGTCTACCTCCGAATTGTACATAATATGAAAATATCATGCCGCCGAGAAACTTTTATACAAATATTATACGATTATCGAACACTTTTTTGGAAGCTTTTCAGACCCAAAATATTCGTGATTACATAGAAACGAGCCCGGATCTGTGAAAAGATTTCCTTACCAGACCCTAGCTCCAAGCTATCACTGACTCTACTAAAGAACACACGAACACTTTTGTAGGTTTGAACGTAAGTCCATTTATCGCATTTGTCTTACCACGACTTACTAGTTCGTAAATCATTAGGAAAACGTACCCACAGAAGAACAAGATATAAATTGCTTCGACAACACATCGTTAGGTTCAGGTCATAATAACGTCTGGAAATGACGGTCTAGACTATCATTAAACACCACATTTACGAATTGTTCAGCTTTCAGACACAGGAAACGTGGCGATTATTTAGAAATTTTACGTCGACGACCATTACTGACCCTGTGTCCGAAGTATACCTAACGATAAATGACCTGGCAGAGCATCCTTTGCTATTCGGTAGGGGTGCTCTGCGAGCTCATTTATCGTGTGCTAAATTGTACTCGAAGAACTAGAAATAAATTGCTCCTACAACACAATCGTTAAGTTCAGGTCATATTACTGTCTGGAAAAGACGGTCTAGACTATCATTAAACACCACATTTACGAACTGTTCAGCATTCAGACACAGGAAACTTGGCGATTATTAAGAAATATACGTCGATGGTCATTACTGACCCCTTGTCCGAAGAATTATTTATCAAAACCTGGGGAAACTTATATTTTGTTAAAAGAAGTTCAATAGTTTAGCATCTATGGTGTCTTTGCGAATGGAATGAAATGGAGTTTTACGTCCAACTCAACAGCCATGGCAAGGTCATACGGAGATGGGATCTCGGTTAAAAGTCTCACCCGAAAGACTGTTGGTGATTTTGCATATTGTAGAATTGGTGATATGATTATTTCTCGGGTTTTGGACTTGAAGATTTATTTCGACATAAATTGCTTAGATATCACAAACGTTAAGTTTAGTGGTAGTATTCACCAACCCGTGTTGTTTTAAGATTACCTTTAGAAATACAAAACAATCCATCCGATTGGCCGAGACTTACGTCTTGTCCAATCGGATGGCCTATTTTCAAATGTTGTGTAATTTTACTTTAGACGATCAATTTGGAAATGTTGGTGAATGCGGCCAAGGTCATAACTGCGTCTGGAAATGACGGTCTAGACAATCATTAAATACCACATTTACGAACTGTTCAGCATTCAGTTTGAGTTTGAGTTTATTGGGGTTTTACGCCGTTTTCAACTACCAGGGTCATATCGCGGCGTCTGGAGCACCTAACCGTGGGTTCCTGACACAGGAAGCTTGGCGATTACTGATCTTGTGTTCAAAGTAGTGTCTATCAAAATCTGGGCAAAAGTTATCTGAGTGTCTTTAGAAAACATTGCCGAACTACATATGTAATTATCTCTGGCCAATGCTGAAACTGTACAATTGTGCCATTTGGAGCAAATCTAAGCTGTGCTTCCGCGGCATTTGCAACAAGTCTTTATCCTAATGCTTCAAACGTTTGTCACACACCTTATTTAGCATTCAGACACAAGATATTTGATAGTTATTCAATTTATCGTAAATGTCGGCCGGGATCTGTTACGACATTAAGATGAACAAGAACCAAGGTTTGTTTGTGCTTTCGTGCTTTCGGAACGTCTGCATTAGATCTAATGAAAATAGATTAGTGCACATTTGTTTATACTTACCAATATACCAACAACAAAAGCACCAATATAATAAGGAGGTCTGGTTATGTCGAAGTCCTCTTTGTCGAAGAATCTAAGTGCCAACAACCCAGCCGCTATTAGACAAATACCCAACAAGTTTTGTAGTAGTGATACCACTCCATAGGCTCGGAGTACGAATCTCCGAGAGTACTCTGAAAGTAGAGGAAGAAAACATTAATCCTTTCTCAAACAATACCTGATTTTGACGCCCCTAATATATAAGGCTTTGGAAAATATTGAGACAAAAGAATAAAATACTGATAACAAGCATTTTCTCCTTTCGCCTCAAATATTTTCTGAGCTAAATCAAACTCAAATTCTATCTTTATCAAAATCATATTTGTCGTCTGCAACAGCTTTCAAGTAAGACCATCCAAAAATGTGTCGTTTGGGAAAGGGTTGAAGATCGTAAATCGTCACTATTCTTCTACAATCACGTAACTACAGATTGTTTTAAGCTTTAGTTATGATGGTTCTTTTCGGGGGAGCGATGCTAATTTAACAAACAAATGGTTTCAAGGCGACAGGACTCTAAAGGGTAAAAGCTGGTGAGCAAAATTTGATAAGTAACATCATCATCATAATGCAATATTCTGCAAGGCACAAAAATGCAATGTGCGGGATTTCTAGTTACGTCTTGTATAACGCTGCACGAGCATTGAAAGGGGGCCGTGTAATGCCTTGTAGACAAAATGAACTTTGTTCCTTGTCTTTCTTAAACAAGCTGCAGTTACGAGGTTTATGTTGAAAAGCGACGATTTGTTATGCGAGACAGGTGTTATGTTAATTGAGATTTTGGTTGTTTAGCTGTACTGTAGCTTGATACTCATTTCTATTAAACTAGACATTGATACTTGTATCACTACAGATTCCTGTGTTTCTAAAATGTAAACAACAATAAGACTAAATCGTCGCTTTTCGAGAAAGAAATCGTAACTGCGGCTTGTTTTAAGCTTCAGTTACGAGGATTTTGTTGAAAAGCAACGATATACTATAATGTGGTCAGATATAACATTTTCTCAGACAATAACACTGTAGGCTTATCCAAACCTATAAGAGTTCCAGATCATGATGTAGATATTTCTAAGTTATATAGCACATCTATAGATAACGCTGAAGGAAGAGAATAAAATACGGATTATCAGCTTTTCTCTCTCCCTGTATGATTTTATAAACCAATATCTAAATTTTGGTCTTAAAAGGGAAAAGATTAAAGAGCATGTAGCGCGAAGAGCGTTGAATATTAACCCTTTCCCAAACGACATAATTTTAGGACAATCCAATTTGAAAGCTGCTGCAGAACTTAACATGGATGTTACTATAACTAAAGAATGATTTGTATGCAAAATAGATCAAAAAATTTTGAAGCAAAAGGAGAAAGTGCTGATTATCAGCACTTTCTTCTTTTGTCTCAATTTTTCCCAAGCCTCTTACTATAATGACGTCAAATCCAGGACTTGTTTGGGAAAGGGTTAAGAAGCTTCAAAGGAATGTGGAGTAATTATATTAAACGGAGTTGAATCACAATTCTTGGCCCTGTAATTATCACATTCCTGGAAGATTTCGGTGTCAGTCTAACAACTCGATGGTCCTCTGAAGACCCTTCTATACACCATTTCTATCGATATCCATGTGCGGATCCATATATCGTCGCTTTTCAACAAACATCGCGTACGTAAAGCTTGTTTAACCCTTTCCCAAACAAGACCTGGTTTTGACGTCCCAATTAGAAAAGGCTTGGGAAAACATTGAAACAAAAGAAGAAACTGCTGATAACCAGCAGTTTCTCCTTTTGTCTCAAAATTTTCTGTGCCATATTTTACACAAATCCTATCTTAAATAACATCTGTTTTGTCATTTGTGGCAGTTTTTGAAGTGGATCACCCTGAAATTTTGCCGTTTGGGAAAGGGTTAAATTTGTTGTCACGATTTTTTGTTGAAAAACGGCGATTTGTTTCTAACGTTGTGTATAGTTGGAGACTTGGCCCATTCCAAACAGTAACTCCTTTTGACGCCCCATAAGAAGAAGGCTTTGAAAAGCATTGTGGTAAATGAGGAAATAGTTAAGACAGGACAATTTTAACCCTTTCCAAAACAGTTACCGGTTATTTGGCGATAGAACAAATTGTTGCTTTACATAATAGAGAGAATAGAAAGGAAAATTTCTGAAAATCGTTGTTCAAGTTGTAGTTACAACATTTTCGATGGCATCCATTTTTTTCAACAGCAATAATTATTGTTGTTCGTTTATGACTTTTAAAACGACGCATTGTTAGTTGGAAACTTCTAGGAATATATAAACAGAAAAGCCAAAAAGTAGATGGTATATATTATGTTATAATTGGTGTAGATTCTCACCACGTCAAGAATTGTTTACTAGCCAAGAGGAAATCACCCAATTTCATCCGGAAATTGATAAATTGATTAAGTGTAACTTGTATTCCCTATATGTACATAGCTTGTCTGCGGAAAAGTACCTGGTCGAGTTGTTTTACATCTTTTCTTTATCTTTTTACCCAATCATGTCAATAATTGCATCAATGTGACTAGTCTGGGTCAAATCGTCATTTGTAGTCAGTGACACATCAGCCATTATTTTTACGGTACCATCTATGCCTATTGGTTTTGGTGATATTGGAAATGAGAAGTATGAATGGAAAAGAAACGAGACCAGCTGGTTTTAAAGTCCCCCGCATAAATAGTTTGGAAAACTATTGGGAGGAAAGAAGGCATTGCTGTAAATCAGCAATGTCTCCTTTAAACTCGGCAAGTTCTATGCTGTAAAGCTTGTAACATACACACTTTCTCTTTATGATGTCAAAAGTATTGTCTGCAATTCCTTTAAAAGATTCTCCGATTCGAAAAGGGTTTAGGTGTTGCCATACAGCTGTTGTCTAGACTAAAATGTTACTATCCAAAACACCTGATTACTCGCTGAAAATATGAAACAGATGTGAAAATATTTTGTTAACTCGCAATTAAACATTTAATTAACCCTAAACAGGCCCTGGTTTTGATCCCCCTCCCCCCCCCCCCCAACATACACACAAAAGGAAAGAAAGGAAGAAAAACTTGCGAAATACACAAAAATATGATGAAAACCAACCTTCAACCACCATTTTCTCTTTTTCCTTCAATGTTTTCCTTGCTTTACGTACCAATTTATTTTCGTGTGAAACATCTTTGAATTGCTCGTACCTTAAGTTTTGGCATTTTGGTAAGCGTCAAGAAGCAAAAATGTGGGTACCACGCCTACTGCATAATTTCTTTCTTATTTTGTATAGCTCACAGTATATTAATTCAATATTTGTTGATTTCATTGAAATCCGAGCGTTTTGATTGGCTGAAAAAAAATCATAACTCAATGAAAAAAATGACTTTGCCGGAACTTCTTTCGGTGTCATCAATATGGATAAATAAATGTGTCCTGTACAAATCGGCATATTACGTCATTTTGAGTAATAAATTGCAAGTTTTATCATTAAATCGTACTCGCATTTTATGACGTCATTTAAAGTTTTCGTAACGGAAATGCACGTGCGTAACTTCTAAATACCTTGGCAGCGGCCAGATATCGCACATCTGTCCGCTTCTTTGAACATAGTCCGGACGATATCTCATTTTTCTAGTCGCAAATATTACTATTTACGGTAATAAAATGTAATATTAAATTATGAGGAATGAATGCAATTTTATTTTTTTCATGCAGGTATGAAAAATAAAATCTAATCACACTGTAAGAATCCGCGAAGCGGTTCATACAAAAGTGTGATTAGATTTTATTTTTCATACCTGCATGAAAAAAATAAAATTGCATTCATTCCTTAAATAAATTATGACCTTACATCTAGCATCTCTAGCTGATAGTTAGAGACTCTCTGCCGGGGCATTTAACTCAAACTATACACATATCACATTTTCATCAACATCTATTTTAGTTTTCAAATTTGAATTTTTATTTTCTAGTCTATCTTTATCTTTTTATTTATATTTCCCGTATGGGAACGGGATTGTTAAAGCCTGATCCTTGTTTATTCTTTTTTATTCAATATATAGTACAAGAATTAGATATTGCTCACTTGTGAGCCAGGTAGCCTCTTTATTGTCACAGCCGACAATCATGTGACTTTGTTATGATATACTTTCCTAACTTTTTTAAACAAAAACACGCGGTAAGTACATATTATTTTCTCAAATTTTGAATCAAATACTTAACACTCAATATTGAGATACATGACATTCGATACGTCGTACTGTCCGATCTATTTTAATACCAAGATCTTCCCTCAAATTCTTGTCAAAGCTTAGAACATTTGTGCAAAGTAATTTTGAATGTCGTGATATATTTCCTTAAAAAATGTTTGCACTTTGCACGAATGTTCTCAGTTTTTGAGATTTGAGTGAAGATCTTTGTATCAAAATAAACCGGAGAGTATGAAGTACATCTTCGCAAGCCAAGGGTTACTACCTCCACTTTGTTCCTTACGAACCCTTGGCCGCTCGCTTCTATTGAAATCGAAAGTACCACCATGCCACCTTTCGGCGATAAAGAGTCGCGGCCCTTTGCAGTTGCTATTTCTGGCCAATCAAAAGCCTCGTACTAAAACGTGTTAGGCGATGCATCAAATACGGATATCGATTTTGACGTCAGCCGTGACGTTTTGACAAAGAGGGCTTGTTTAGTGTGTTTTGATTGGATAATGGGAAAGTTATCGCGTCCAATGAAATCGCACGGTGGTACTTTCGACATCCATAGAGACGAGCGGCCAAGGGTTCGTAAGGAACAAAGTGGAGGTAGTAACCCTTGGCTTGCGAAGATGTATGAAGTATCGAATGGTACGTATCTCAATACTGAGAGTTAAGTATTTGATTTAAAATTTAAGAAAAATGTGTACTTACTGAGTGTTTTTGTTTACATAAGTTAGGAAAGAATATCATAACAAAGTAACGTGATTGCCGCCCGTGGTTGTATTGAGTAGTATTGTGCGTAAATATTGACCTGAACCTGTGCAATATGCAATGAGTACTTGTAATGCGAAATTATCACTCTCCAACATATGTTGGCACGAGAAGCATATGCAGAATACAAAGCCATAATGCTTATGGATACTATCGACTCTGCTCGACAGTGAGGATTGCTGAAGAGTGTTAATTATTCCATGTCAAAAATACTCATTGCATATTGTTCGGGTCAATATTTACAGACAATATTTCTGGGGAACAGTGCTTGTTCCCTATACTGCATTACAAACATTGTTCTCGATAAATGACCTTGCACCGCCAGGCCAATCATCGGGAGCCATACCCACATCTTGATTACCATTTTGATCAGGGTAATCGATTCCGCATATCCATTTACCCTTTCCCAAACGGCGTAATTTTAGGGTGATCCACTTAAAAAACTGCCACAAATGACAAAATGGATGTTATTTAAGATTGGATTTGGATGAAATATGGCACAGAAAATATTGAGAAAAAGGAGAAACTACTGGTTATCAGCAGTTTCTTCTTTTGTCTCAATGTTTTCCCAGACCTTTTCTATTAGGGACGTCAAAACCAGGTCTTGTTTGGGAAAAGGGTTAAGACTAAGATGATTTACAAATAAACAAAGATGTTGAACGAATACTGCTACCGCATTTATATTTATGATATATCCCTTTCCTTAACGGCAAGAATTTGGACTGATCCAAATGGAAAGGTGCTTCCGACCACAAAACGAATATTGTTAGGAAAAGAGTTAAAATATTTGTTTGGCACTCTATTATTTATCTGTTTACAAGTAAAGAGCATGTATTAGATGTTGTTACGATTCCACCTGGCAAGAAGATCCGTATATCAAACGACCCACAAGAAAAGTTAGCTTATTCCATGAATGACAAGAATACATGAATGGCAGCACAGGATTTGGGGATACAAACATTCTAGAATAAAATAGATAAACGTAATTTGGATTTGATCCCTTTTGTTATGGGTACTCATTTGAAACGTCTCTAGGAAAGGGCAGGTACATGTACATTGGGACAACGTTTGGAATATAAATCTGGTTGAAACTGTAAGAGTTGAATGGACAATAGTATGGACGGCTAATTGAGGTACAGAAGGACAGCTAGTTACACAGACGGACGAACGGACGACCGGGATTACAATAGGCCTACGATATTATTTGGCAAGTTAATTTTGCAAAGTGTTGTAGCCAAATAAGTCTGACAATTCTCCCTTTCTCAGTGAACAATCAAAGTAACATTAGGCTACGTTCAAAATCACCGAAACTAATTTACAACTTATTCAGCTTTAGTTACGACATTTTCTAACGTAACCATCGTTGCGTTGTTTAATCTGCATCAACTATTGTCTAATTACCAGAGGAAGTGAACGTACAAACGTCCCATTTTAACGTGACATGGCATCAAGTTTACGGCGGTTTTCTGTGAGTGAATTTTCTCTGGCTTAATGCTCGTAACTCAACTAATAGAGTGTACGTAATTAATTTAACCGAAGGTCGTAAGGTACCATTTTTTAGGAAAACTTATTATATGAAGTGTCTTACGCACTCTATAAATAAACCGTATTAACGAACAAACACGCAAATTGTGTTCTAAAAGAAAAGTGCAACCTCCTTTTCCAAATAGACAATATTTCTATTTGGTGCACATTTTATGTATACGTCTGCTTTTTGTCATCTGCTGCAAAAAATGTGACGTGTCACCAAGTGTCTTATTGCCACTTTAAAGTTCAGTCGAAATGTCACAATCCATTGGGGCCACACAGTTTTAATTTCTAGAAATAATTCCAAATAGGTCTACCCGTTATGTGTTTTGCAGACGACATTATGAATTTTATATCTGCTACTGGAAGAGCTATTGGGGTCAAATTTGGCATTCATCCATCAAGATTATTAAAACACGCCTACTTAACATTCTGAGATTCGATTTTTTTGTTATTTGTCATCTACTGCAAAAGGTGCAAAAATGTCCCATCACCACTTTAAAATTATGTCACTATCTGCTGGTGCCCATTTATTATTTATTTATTGTTTGTATTTATTTGTTCAATTTCGAAAGCTTATTGATTATTGGATTCAGTGCGTGGTATGCAGACGACATTTTGAAATTTACATTTGCTGCCACCAGGAAGAGCCAACAATATATTGCATCTGAAGATAAGTTTTTCCAGAGTCGTTTGTTGTCTGCTGTCAAAAATACAACATTGTCACCAAGTGTCACATCACCGCTCCAAAACTCGGTGGATATGTCAGAATCTATTGGCGCCCACCAATCTTATTTTCTAGAGATAATTGATTTGCGGATTCAGCGCGTGGTATGCAGACGATATTATAAAATTCTCATCTGCAATATAGGAAGAACTTGCTGCATCGAAAGTGTTACTGACAGCAAAGCAACAGATAAGAGGAACTGAATCCATTCTAAATTTGTAATTCAAAATCCAAACCCTATGTTGAGGGTACTCATTTGAATCGTCTCATCGAGACGATTCAAATGACTACCAACAGCATAGGGTTTGATGAACAATACAAGCGTAAATAGAAATATTGAATTTCGAAAAGCCATCACCGCATCTTAGCTCATACGTAGTTCTTGCTGACAGTATATATAGAATTGGAATTTCCAGTCATTTCAAGTAAATTGTCTGATATAATAGTTTCCTGGAAAATATCGACCCTATATTAACGGTCAAATATTTCGACAATAATACGAAGAAAAGTATTTAGAACCATTACAATTTCAAAAACAATAGCCAGGGCTGGATTCCCATTATCATTATTTTATCTGAAATTAGATAGCATGCATATATTTTTGATAACTTATATTGATGTTTGGGATAGAACGTGTTTAGAAAAGCATAGATGCTAAAGGGGAAAATATTGATAACTTATCTTATCATATAACCGGTACGCGCATTATTGTACATAAATCATCATTTATCGTGTCTTCTGCAGCAGCTTTGAAATTGGAACATTTTTGCCATTGATGTAAGAACAAAACAGAAACCCATATTTTTTATTTGGCACGCGGAATTATCAGTGCTTTGACATAAATACTAACTAGTTTTCTTATCAAAGAACCACCATTTGGTAATCCTAGTTTAAAGTTTATGTACTAATTGAATAAAGCTTTCGCTTCATAAACAAAAAAAAAAGCTATCCTTTAAGATCTGAATTAGAATAAATAAACATATTTATTTCCCATTCCTCCTGGTTGATACAAAATAAAAGCAGTGGGCGTAAATACTATTTTTTAAAGAAGAATCATTATCACTTCAGCAACAAAGTATTAACCCTTATTCGAAAAAGACTCGGATTCAGGCCTCCTACAGGACAGAATTATGAAAACATTTAGGCAAAAGAAGAAATTGCTGATAATCAGCATTTTCTTCTTTTGTCTCAATATTTTCTCTGCTTTATTGAACACAATATACATTTTTATTAACGCCAATTTAGCCGTCTCCGGCACTTTCAGCAGCTTTCAAATAGGAGTAGGCATACTCTAAAAACTTGTTTGTTTTGGAAAGTATTAATTGTATAATATCGCACAAACGTAACTCCCGCTGGGTTCCAAGTATACAAAAAGCTCGATAATTTTGGCATAAATAATAAGAAATTTCAACATCAAAGTAGCGAGGGGATTCTTAATTACGTTTACAGACTGATATATTCTTGAGAATAACGTGAGATGGTTCC